>JAKSZT010001178.1:14949593-15456094 GCA_026826555.1 Tolypeutes matacus
GGAAGGGAAGGGAAGGGAAGGGAAGGGAAGGGAAGGGAAGGGAAGGGGAAAGAAAGGAAGAAAAGGAATGGAGGAAGGGAGGGAGGGAGGGAGGAAGGAAGGAAGGAAGGAAGGAAGGAAGGAAGAACTGTGCGAGAATAGCCAGAAATAGCAGCTGTGTACAGCAGGGGAAACAGAGAAAGACTGAGAGGTGAAGAATTTTCTTGATTGTTTGTTTTTCTGTTTTTTTGTTTATTATTATTATTGAAATAATGAAAATGCTCTAATAATGATTGAAATGATGAATGCATAACTTTGTGATTATACCAAATACCATTAATTGTATACTTTGGATGAATTGTATGCTTTATTAACATGTATCAATAAAATTGATTTAAAAAAATGTATCCAGAGAGGAAAGGCAGATAACCTATAAAGAAATAACTTATAGTCTGACAACTGACTTTAATATAGCAACAATGGAAACCAGAAGACAGTGGGAAAATACCTCAAATGTTCTGAGAAAAATTAAGTGTGCACCTAAAACTGAACACGAAATTAGGAAATTTTCAGGCAAATCATAACAGAGTTTATTCTTGCATACCCTCACTAAAGGAAATGCTAGAGGACATAGTGTAGGCAGAAGGAACATGATCCCTGATAGAAAATCTGAGATGCAAGAAAGAGTGGTGAGCAAAGAGAGTGGCAAATATGTGAATAATATAAGAAATTATGGACTTTATAAAATAATGATAAAAATATCATTTTATATATGTGTATATGTGTAGGAGTGGGGGTGGCAAACAGGCTAGGACCAAAATTCTGGATAACAGTAGCAGATAAGTTGGGAGAGTGAGTGGTAAGAGCTAAAGCCTTCTAGGGTCTTTGCTAGAGAGGAGAAAAAAATATATTGATTAACTTCTATTTCAGTCTATGGAATTTAGTCTATAAGTATAAATAGCCTTGCTAATTATTAAAAGGACAGAGATAAGGTAAAGGGAAAAAATGGAATAAGAAAAAAAATCTTAATTGAAAATAAGACGAGAGGGAGCGGATGTGGCTCAACAGTTGAGCGCCTGCCTCCCACATGGGAGGTCCCAGGTTCGGTTCCCAGTGCCTCCTAAAAACAAACTAACTAACAAAAAACAATAGCAAACAAATGAAGAAACCAACTCAGGGAAGCCAATGTGTATTGGCTTCCCACAAGAGAGATACAGGATTCAATCTCTTGCACCGGTACCTCAAAAATGAAACAAAACAAAAAGACTGGAAGGTGGGGCAGGCGGCAGAGGAAGAAATAGAAAACAGGTCAAATAGAAAGTAAATAATCAGATAGTAGCAATATAAATCCAAATGTATTATTAATCACAATAAAGAAATATAAATAAAATAAATATAAATGCACAAAACACTAGTGCCAAAAGACCATAACTGTCAGACTGTCAGATGGAATTTTTAAAAAAATCAGTCAGTTCTAAGAGACACTGAGATATACCAAAATGTAAATATGCAAATAGATTGAAAAATAATGATGAGTTGTGACCTGGCAATACCACTACTAGGTATATACCCAGAAGAACAGAGAGCAATGACATGAAAAGACATCTGCAAACTGATGTTCATAGCGGCATTATTCACGATTGCCAAATGATAGAGACAGCCCAGATGTCCTTCAACTGATGAATGGATAAACAACTTGTGGTGCATACACACGATGGAATATTATTCATCTATAAGAAGAAATGAAGTCGTAAAGCATATGAAAACATGGATGATCCTGGAGAACATTATGTTGAGTGAAGCAAGCCAGGCACAAAAGGACAAATATCATCTGATTTCACTAGTATGAACTAAATGTAATGCGCAAACTAATAGAGTTAATAGCTGGAATATAAATCACCAATGAATAGAATGTGGTTAGAGAATGGAAAGCTGAGGTTTAATCTCTGCAGAATTGGTAAAAAGTTGTTTGGAAATGTTTGGAAATGAATAGAAATGGTTGAAAGCACATCATAGGATTTGTAATTAGTAGTGCTAATATACAGGTATGATAGTGGTTTGGGCTTTTCGGGTTTTTTTTTGAGTAATGAAAATGCTCTAATATTGATTGAAGTGATGAATGCACAACTATGGATCATACCAAATGCCATTTATTATACACTTTCGATAAATTATATGGTTTATGAATGAAAAAAATAATAGGATGTTATATTAGTCAGCCAAAGGGGTGCTGATGCAAAATACCAGAAATCGGTTGGCTTTTATAAAGGGTATTTATTTGGGGTAGAAGTCCACAGTTACCAGGCCATAAAGCATACGTTTCTTCCCTCACCAAGGTTCATTGCCACGTGTTGGAGCAAGACAGCTGCTGACATTTGCGAGGGTTCTGGCTTCTTGGGTTCCTCTCTTCCTGGGGCTTGCCTCTCTCCAGGCTCAGGCTTGCTTTGTGCCACAAGGCCAGGTGTAGACTATCAGGCAAATGGCTTGCATCTCTTCCCAGGGCCTTCTCTCTTTGCTCACAACCAAGCTGCTTCCCAGGGCTCCAGCTCAAGACTCCGCATCACAACTCCAACTCAAAACTGCTCCCTCTGTCCTTTGCCTTGCCTTTTCTATTTGATTCCCCACCCACCAAGGGGTGGGGCTCAATGTCTTACTGACATGGCCTGGTCAACGTCCTAATCATAACTTAATCATGCCCAGATTAACAGACCAGTTTACAAGCATAATCCAATATCTATTTCTGGAATTCATAATTACATCAAACTGCCAAACTGCTACAGGTGGTTTGGGGGCGAAAATACACCAAATCAAAGATATGGACTATGTTAGTAGTAATACTTTGAGGATGCACTTTCATAATTTGTTACAGATGTTTCAAAACAATGCAAGATATTTGTGGTGGGGTGCTGTGTGGGAGCCTTGTATGGTGTTAGGCATGTTCGTTTTGTAAATTCACAATTTTTATATACACTTATTGTTTATGTGTGTTCATGTGTGAATGAAATACTTCAATAAATTGTTTTTAAAATGGAAAAAAATTAAGGATGGGTAAACATATACTGGGTAACTACTAAACAAAATAAAGTGTTGTTACTATATTATTATGAGAAAAAAATCAATATTTAGGTAAAATAGTCACAAGGGTTAAGAAAAGTTCGTCTTATAATGATAAAAGCTTCATTTAACCGGGAAGACTTACAAATTCTAAGCCTGTTGCCCCATAAGATCTAAGCCCCACTCAATCTGAAGCAAAGCGGGCATCACCATCCTCAAATACTCAAGATTTAAAAATGAACAAGCATATGGGAGTGGAAGTGCAACCAGGGACCAAAGTAGACAATACATTGTAGTAACAGAAGAACTTGTAACACTGATATAAAGATAGTGGTCACCAGAGGTGCTGAGGGGAGGGGGAGGGAAGAATAGGTGGAACATGGGGCATTTTTAGGGCATTGGAATTGTTCTGCATGATTTTGCAGTGACGGAT
The DNA here is from genome assembly GCA_026826555.1 of Tolypeutes matacus. Lineage (NCBI taxonomy): Eukaryota > Metazoa > Chordata > Mammalia > Cingulata > Chlamyphoridae > Tolypeutes > Tolypeutes matacus. The sequence goes on from JAKSZT010001178.1 coordinate 14,953,060, forward strand.
AGAGGCCATTATACGTTTTGTCTAAACCTATAAAATTGTACAGGGCAAAGTGTAAACCATAATGTAGCTATAGACCATAGTTAGTAGCAATGCTTCAATATTTGTTCATCAGTTGAAACAAATGTACCACATTCATGTAAGATGTTATTAGCAGGGGAAAACATCAGGGGGGAGGGGGGAGGTATATGGGAATCTCCTATATTTTCAATGTAACTTTTCTGTAATCTAAAACTTCTTTAAAAATAAAGTTAAAAAGAGTCAACACCACCCAAACACACAAAATATATGTATAAGCCCGTATGTCCCTAATAACATAGTCTCAAAGTATATTAAACAAAATTTTGACAGAAATATAAGAAAAAATTGAAAAGCCCATGATCATAATATGAGATTTTAAAACAACTCTCAGTAAATGATGGAAAATACAGCTAAAAGAAATCAACAAAATACAGAAAATTTGAGCAGTGCACGATCTATTTGACATTTATTAAACATTGCACCCAAATCTTCACATCTTCTTTGAGTGCACATTGAACATGAAGAAGTGTGTATTAGTCAGGGTTCTCTAGGGAAACAGAACCGCCAGGAGATATCTGTAAATAGTATGAGATTTTATAAAATTGTCTCACATGACCGTGGAGACGCACAAATCCAAATTCTGTAGGGCAGGCTGCAAACCAGGGACTCCAATGAAGGTCCTCAATGAGTTTCCCAGGAGAAGCTGTATGTCTGAAGTAGAGATGGGAATTCTCTCCCTGACTGCTGAAATCACTTTTCCTTTTAAGGCCTTCAACTGATTGGATGAGACATCTCTCATTGCTAATGGCAAACTCCTCAGTTGATTATAGATGTAATCAGCCATAGATGCACTCAACTCACTGATGATTTAAGTCTATGAAATGTCCTCACAATAGCAATTAGGCCAGTGCTCGCTTGACCAAGCCTCTGGGCACCATTACCTGGCCAAGTTGACACATGAGTCTAACCATCACAAAGTGCTAGACCAAAAAGATGGCTATAGCATTGAGGCCACACAGACCACTTTCTCTGATTATAATGCAATTTAGTAAAAATCAATAACAGAAATATAACTACAAAACCCAAAATTTTTTGAGTATGTAGAAATAATTTTTTAAAATGTCCAGGGAACTCATGGCTGAAAGAGTAATCATGGAGGAAATTAGAAAATAAATAGAACTAAAAGAAAATGAAAATATACCGAAAACCTGTAGAACTTACTGAAATGGTATTAGGAAATTTATATATCAAGAAAAGAGGAAAGACTGAGAGTTAATGAGCAAAGCATCTAACTTAGGAAATTATATATATATATAAAAGGATATCAGAATAAACCCAAAGAAAGAAGAGGGAAGGAAACAAAGATATGAGCAGAAATTAATGAAATAGAAAACAAACAGACAACAGAGAGGTCAAACAAACCAAAACTTGATTCTTTGAAAAGACTAAGAAAGTTGATAAATCTACTAGATATTTATCAAGAAAAATGACAATATAGATGTATCATAATTTATATAGATGATAGTAGATATTACGAACAACTTTATGCTAGAAAATTTGAAAACTTAGATGACATGGATAAATTCCTACTGAAATACAAATTAACTTGCCTACTCAAGAAGAAATAGAAAAGCTGAATATCTTTTATCCCTACAAGAAAATGAGTAGTTTAAAATCTTCTGACAAAGAAAACACCAAGCGTTCTAAGTAAGTTCTACCAAACTTTCAAGCAAAGAGATTATTCCAATATTATTGGAATAGAATAGAGAATAGAAAACAGGAAACATTCCCTAATGCTGATGAAAGGCACAACTATGAAATTTTAGAGACCATAGGAGAATATCCCTGTGACCTTAACACAGGGAACAATTTCTTAACCAAGACATAAAATGTGTTTTTTTATAATCGAGAAAGTCACTGAAAATTCAACTGCATTAAAGTGGAGAATTTAGATCCATGTAATTCCTTTGGAAAATACTTTGGCATTACCTATTAAAATTAAACATGCATATACTCTGTGAACCTGAAATTTTACTCTTAGAAGACTTGAGTGCATCAGGAGTCATGTATAAGAATATGTATAAAACATATATGCATAAAAACATAGTCAAAATCACTATAACTAGGAACAATTCAAATACCCAAAAGAGGAACATAAATATATAAAGCATAGCATTGTCCCTCACCGGAATATTATACAGCAGGAAAAGGAACAAACCTATACCACATGCCACATGAGCATACAGTGGACATAAAAAGCAAATAACAGAAGACTTCATACAGAATGATTCCATTCATACAAAGCTCAAAAATAGACAAAACAAGAAACACAATTTTGGTTCCACACAGGTCATATTTTGTTGATTCTAAGACACACTTTTTTTCTTTCCTTTTTTTTTTTTTTTTTTTTTTACAATTTAATCTCTCTAAAATTCAGGTGTACCTTATAATCAGTGGTGTCTTACAATTACATCTGGCAGCAGTTTTTCTTGCTTAGACAAACATGAAATAATGATGCATCTCTCAATTGTTTGTGAGCTTAGGTTCAATGAAATATGATAGGTGGTAAAATGATAAAGAAAAGCAGCTAAATGATTAACACACAATTTGTCAGGGAGAGAAGGAGCTGGGAAAAGGAAAGGGCATCTAGGGGAATTCTAAAGTACTGGCAATGTGCTATTTTTTCATCTAGAAAGTGTTTATATGGGTATTCATTTTATTGTTAGTCTTTAAATAGTTTAAACTTTCATATAGTACTTTTCACAATTAAAAACAAGCATGTGGAAAGACTGAAACAACCCAAGTGTCCATCAACTAATGAATGGATAAACAACTTGTGGCATAGACATATGATGGAATATGATTCAGCTGTAAGAAGGAATGAAGTCCTGATGCATGCAACAACATGGATGACCCTTGAAGACATAATGTCAAGTAAGTCAGACACAAAAGAACAAATACTGTATGGTCCCATTAATATGACCTAATCATTAAACACATGGAGTTAAAACCTGGAGTATAGGTTACCAGGAGATAAAATGAGGGTTGAGAATGGGGAGCTGATGCTTAATGTGTGTAGAGTTTTTAATGAAGTTGATTATAAATGTCTGGAAATGGATAGAGGTGAGTATAATTAATTGCACTAATTTATGGATGTGATTGTGGTTGAAAGGGGAAGTTTAGGGTCATATATGTCAATAGAAGGAAAGCTAGAGAGTAAACTTGGGACTGTACAATAGAGTGAACCTGGTTGTGGATGATGACTGGTTAATAGCACAAATACAAGAATGTTCTTCCATGAACTAGAACAAACATAAGTCACAAGGTATTAATAATAGGGTGGTATCTGGGAAAAATACAACTAATGCAAACTGTGGACTATAGTAACAGGAATATTGTAATATGCTTTCATTCAATTGAAACAAGAGTACTCTATCAACACTGAGGGTATAAGGGGTATGGGAGATTTTTCTTTTTGGAGTAATAAAAATGTTCTAAAATTGATGACTCTGTGATTATACTGAAAGTCATTCATTGTACACTTTGGATGGATTGTACGGTGTGTAAATAAAATATGATATATATTTCTTCTGGGAAAAAAATTGTGTGAAAGAGGCAAGGAAGAGGAGACAACATGAATAATAACTCAGGAAGCTGGACAGTGAAGGGGGAAACAGAGACAGGCAGTAATTAGAGCGGACGTGGAAGATTGGAAGATACTAGTGGGAAAAGACAAAGGAAAGTGTCCCCGAGAAGCTGCGGAGCATTGCAGGTAGAGGAACTGGCCCTTCAGAAGAAATATTTCCTCCATTTTAGCAAAAGGGACAAAGGAAAAGGGTTTATGGAATCTGTGGTGGAATTTTGTGCATGATTTCCTGGTGGTGGTTTCTATTTTCTTTATGAAGAATTTATATACAGGGAGGGGTAGGCATCTAAAATGGTAAACACTCATTCAGCAGTTAGCCTGTGCCAGGTAACTAAACTAAGAGCTCGTTATATCCATTATTCCTTTTACACCCCTCATTAAGCTAGGAGATATGTATTCTCTCAGGATGTCCATTTTGGAGATAAGGAAATGGTGGTTTGGGGAGCCGGGATTCAAATGCAAGCAGGTCAATGGCAGGGGCTGAATACGCAACCATCTTGCAGTAGTAGAGAGCCCGGTGCCTGGAGAGTGGAGATGGATGGAAAGGATCCTTAGAGAACAAAGGAAGAAGCTGACCAGAGTAAAGAAGTAAGATGATCAGACTTCAGAGCTGTGCTCTCTGTCTGAGGATACAGAATGGAGCCAAATGCTTCACAAGCGCCAGGATAGACTCTCTCCTACGTTCCCTTTTTAAGGCTTATGAGCTTCAGCTAGAAAGATTGTAATTTTTGGACAAAGTGACAGGAAAGGCCAACAACTTAACATCAACTGGAATCCACTGTCCCTGGTTCCATTTTTTTGGAGAAGCCAGTTGTTAGTTACAAGCTGAGAGGGTGACGCCTGCTGGGCGCTGAGTATTCATTTACCGGCCTCCATTGCCCTCTGCTGGCCGGAAGTGGGAATGCTCGGGAATGTGCCTAGAGTCCCCACTTCCTCCCATACCAACAGATCTACTGGGGATAGGTGGGTAGGATCAACTAGAATCAGATTGTGGAGTATGTCAATCCCACCCTTCTCTGCACACATGCACACCTTTTGTACCAATGGTACAAAACTTTTGACATTCTGGGACTGTAAAGATGTTTGAAAACTTGCTTCTGCTGTTTTCCTCAATTTAAAAAAACAAAACAAACAAAACATAAAACATTGTTACATCTGCTACCTTCTCAATACTGTTTTCCAAAACCCAAGAATATGAGAATTAGAGTGCAAGTTTTGATGATTTGACAAAGCACTGATTTCTTCATCATTTCGTGTTTTCAAAAATTGTCTACTAATTGTGTGTTTGGAAAGGCATTTTTAAAACTATGATTTCCTATGTGAGAATCCAAGGCCACAGAACTTTTGCAAAAATGAGTGTTTTCATTTTCAAATGTGACTTTTCATTAAAAGATCAGTCCATGCTATTAGAAATTTCACTTTGTTATATATTTGGAACAAAATGTTCAAAATTTATATAGGTTTTACGAATATTCTTGCTGTCCTGATTTTGTGATAATCAGGGTAGACTAAACATTCGCTATATTAGAAACCATGCATGTGTCCCTGGACCTAGTTCTTCTCCCTAGAAGGTTTTTAGAATGCTGGTGATAAACTAAGCCTGATTTATTATATGACCATCCTGTATGGGAAATGATTGTAACTCTGGGTGTCTTTGGTCAACCTTAAGAGATATAGCAGGAGGACGGATGTGGCTCAAATGGTTGGGCGTCTGTCACCCATATGGAGGGACCTGGGTTCGATCCCTGGGACCTCCCGGTAAAAAGAAAAAAAAAGAAAAAAGAAAAATATAGAAGGTGCATGGGCTGTGTGGGTGCACCATCAGGTCCCGCAAGCGGGTGAACCCCCCAGGCCCCGCATGTGGGAGCGCCATCAGGCCCTGTGAGCGGGTGCACTGCCAGGCCCCGCCAAGTCACACAGCAAGATGATGATGTAACAGGAGAGTGATACAAGGAAGAACCAAGACGAGAGGTGCTGAAAAACAGGAACTAAAGTGGCACAGGCAGTAGGACGCCTCTCTCCCACATGGGAGCTTCCAAGGATTGAATCCCGGTGAAGACAGGAGGAGAAGGATGAGAAGAGAGGGCAGGAAACAGACACAGAGAATTGCCCAGCAAATGGACACAAAAACAGCAAAAATGGGGGGTGGGGGTGGAGGATGGATATAAATAAATAAATAATAAATAAATAAATAAATAAGCAATAAGGTGGGTTGGGGGAAAAAGACAGCAAATGTAAGGTATGGACTACAGTTAGTACTGTAGTAATATTTTGATGATAGTCTTTCATAATTTCTAACAGATGTTTCACAACAATGCAAGGTACTGTTGGTGGGGTGATGTATGGGAGCCCTGTATGATGTTACACATGTTTATTTTGTAAGTTCACAACTGTCACTATACACTTATTGTTTATGTATGTTCATGCATAAATGATATACTTCAATAAAATTTTTTAAAAATTTTATATAAGTTTCGTTTGAGTTGAGAAGCAGAAATAAATGTCAGCAGCAGCCGTTGCTCTCATGGAGAATCCTAGAATTCCTGGTAACTGTGCTAGGGAAGGATGTGTGGCTTTGAGGGCCTCCGTGAAACTCCAAATGGATGGGCTCCAGGGCCTTCGTTGTCCCTGGCTCTCGTGAGCTCCCTTCATTCAGGCCCTTTCATGCAGTAGCCAGAATGAACATTTTAAAATGAAAATCATCACGATACCCTCCCCCACACACTTTGGGAGAGACCAGTTGCCACATTATTGATCTGCGAATAAAACACAGATCTCTCAGAAGAGGGCCGGCTCACGCCACCCCCTCCAGGCCTGTCCACGGCCCCCTTTCCTTCCCCTTCAGCTGTTTGTGAATATGGGCCCTTCAAATCTCAATGTAAATGTCCCTCATATATATTTATATATCGTTTTACAAATGTTGGTATGTATTGTGAAAATTTTGATTTTTAGCCACAATAAAATTTAAAAAAATAAAAAAAAAATGTCCCTCATGTGACTCTTATTTTTAACGTTCTGTTTATTTCCCTCAGAACACTGGCTACAGTTTGTAACAATCTTACCAGTCTGTTATTTATTTTCTATCATCCCCATCATGGTAAGTCCTTGTCCACCTTGCTCCTGGATGCATGCCCAATGCCTAATGAACATATATTTACTAATGAGTGAGCAAATGAAGTGAGCAAAGAACTGGACCGAGCAACATGAGTGACACCAAAGCCATCCCATGCAGATCCCAGCATCAAATCCATTCCATAAATACAAGGAAGTTCTATCCTATGGGATAGGAAGCAGAGAGAGGGCTGTGGCAGTATGAGATTATTTATGAATCCCAAAAAGAGAGCTTATGTTTGTAAACGAATCTGTTCCTCTGGGTGTGATACACTTTGAATGCATTAGATTCAGCTGACATGTCTTGATTAAATTACCTGCTAAGATTAGGGCTTTTATTCTACCACATCAGCTGATATAAATGGACACTCACTCAAGAAGAAGACACAGAAGAGGAAAGAGCTCTGTTATGTTTGATCCTGGGGCCCGGGAGAGAGATGAGCCATTCACCTGATAGTTTGTAGCTAAAGAGAACAGAGCCACTGAGATGCTGAGAAGGCCCAGAAAGAAGCAAGCCCTATGCCAGAGACTGATATAGGAAGCCCTGAGAGACCAGGCAGAGATCAGCCACCATCTTGCTTCAACATGTGGCAACTGACTTTGGTGAGAAAGTAGCCTTGAGTTGGACTCAGAGCCTTGTAACTGTCAGCTTTACCCCAAATAAATATCCTTTACAAAAGCCAACAGACTTCTGGTACTTTGCATCAGCACCCCTTTCACTGACTTTTCACGAGGGCTGTGGCTGGGACCAGGCTGACAGAGCTGCACCAGCCATCAACATTGCTCCCTCCCAACTTCCCTACTTAGAAAACACCAGGGAAGCGGAACGAACCAAGACCCACCATTTAGGAGAGCACAGAGCACAGCAAGTGAAACAGGCATGCTCACTCGACAGGCGCAATCATTTAATTAGCCATGTAGCTATCAATCCAGGATGCAAAAACCAGTACTGAATCAACAAATAACATTGTGTTGATCCAATGCCCTTCCCTTGAAAAGGCACCAGCGGAGCTCCATGGGTTCACAGCCCTGCTCTGAGGGAGGCATGTTAACAGTACCATTTTTTAAAAAGATTTATTTATTTCCTCCCCTCCCCCCGTTGTTTGTGCTCGCTGTCTGCTCTCTGTGTTCTTCCGTGTCTGCTTGTCTTCTCTTTAGATGGCAGCAGGAACCGATCCTGGGACCTTCTGGAGTGAAAGAGAGGTGCTCAATCTCTTGCACCACCTCAGTTCCCTGGTCTGCTGCATCTCTTATTGTCTCTCTTCTGTGTCTCTTTTTGTTGCATCATCTTGCTGCGCCAGCTCTCCGTGCAGGCCAGCATTCCTGCGCAGGCCAGCTCGCCACGTGGGCCAACTTGCCTTTCACCGGGAGCCCCAGGTATCAAACCCTGGACCTCCTATATGGTAGACAGGAGCCCAATCACTTGAGCCACATCCGCTTCCCAACAGTACCATTTTACCAGAAAAATAACCAGGCCATGGTCAGTGGGCTGGAGAACCAGTCCTGGGCAGCAGGCTAATGTCTGGCCCTCCAGAGGTTCTTTTCTCCATCTTCCTTGTCAGACAATCAAAGCCTGAGCAAGGGAAGATAAACTCGGAACTGTCATCTGTTCAGAATCTGTGGCTTGGAGAAGCATGATAAGAACCATCCCCAAGAGAGGTAGGTGGGGTTGAAATGCTTGATGGGCCCCAGGTGGGTCTGGACCAGACATCTTGGGAGATGAGTTTCCCCCTTTAAGTGCTACTGGTTCAATATCATTTCCTCTGTCATATTTTGCCTCTCTCCTGGACGGGGTCCTGACATCCAACTGAGGAATGAACTGCAGAGAAGGCAGTCAAGCCAAATGAAATGTCCAAGAGCCCCTCGGGCAGGGGGCCCCTCAGAGCAGGTTGATCTGAGGGTACTTCAGGAAGAAGGCCAGTTTTTGGGCCACGGTGTCCAGTTCGCCCGAGTTGGCGTACTGAAGGAGGTTGCTCTTTTGGACGAAATAGTGTTTAAGAAAGTGCTGGCTCACACACTTGTGCAGTTTCCGCACCAGTTGCAGGAAGGATTTGTGGAAGACCTGCCAGTCTTTGGAGTGGGGATATTTCTCACAAGTCCAGAAGAGAACTGTCTGTGGGAGGAAGAGGTGGGTGTCAGAAATTGTTTCGGGTAATTGAGGAACATATTTCAGAAGCATTATTGAGCTTACGGTGCCTTGGAAGGAGGGAGCAAGGAGTCACCAGGGCAGACTGGTTTTGCCATGAATTGGTTCATGATCCCCAACCTCTGGGGGACCCTTGGCCTTGCTCGGCTGGCCTTCTGTGTCTCTCTTCATTTATCCTCTCACTCTCTTCTGATAGTCCCAGTGACCATCGCTCTCTTTATTTGAACTTTTTTTTTTTTTTTTTTTTTGAGGTACCGGGGCCAAGGATTGAACCCTGGGCCTTGTACGTGGGAAGCCAGCACTCAACCACTTGAATCACATCAGCTCCCCCATTGCTCTCTTTAAATCTACCATCCTCTCAACCTAGGCAGGTGCCACTGCCTCCTACTTCACAGGAAAAACATGGAAATCCTCATCCTCCCAAACTAGACAGTTCTGCCTACATCTGTATCCTCTTCGAGCCACTGCACCTCCCACCTGGGGCTAGTCCCTCTCCTGGGCTCTGGATTCGGCCTCCGAGGGACCATACATGACTGGTTACCCTTTTCCTCACTGACCCTGAAACCTGTTCATAGCCTTCCTTCTCCCCCAACTCCACATCTCCCTCCTTCCCTAACTCTCACCTTTCTGCAAGTCCAGACTTCTCCAGTCATCTCCACTTGTCATCTTCATTTCCTCTCCCATAACCTGCCTCAATCCACTCCAACGTGGATTCTTTTGCCATTAATTTGCAAAAGCTGCTCTCAAGGACCAATAATGGTGCTAAATCCATCAGGCCTTTTCCAGTCTCCACCCCACTTGACCTTTCAGCGGACTCTGATTCTCTTGCCCACATTCTTCACATGGCTTCTAAGCCATCACCCTCTCTCGGCTGTCTCCTGGCAGGACAGCTTCTCCTCAGTGGGCACAGTCTCCTTTACCCAGCTCTAAATGTTGACATTTTTGAAGGCTCTGTACTACTCCCTTGTCTCCTCTTTCTCTATGTTCACCACCCCCCTCCCCCAGGCACTTTAATCCAAAATAGTGACTTTAATCCCACTAAATCAGGGATTCTTAACCTGTTTTGTTCCACGGACCCCTTTGCCAGTCAGGTGAAAACCACAGACCCCTTACTAAGTCCACACTACACTGTGTATTATTTAATAAATATGTCACACCCGCACCAACACGACCCCACAAGAATAATGTTTTTTTAGAACTTTCAATTCAAGCTCATGGACTTCCTGAAATCTTTGGGGGTCCATGGATCCCTTATTAAGAACCTCTGTACTAAATGTAGCTGACTTGCAAAATTTTTTTCCCAGCCCAGACTTCTGACTTGCTTGCTGGAGACCTCTTAGATATTTAACAATTACCACAGTCTCAGTGTGCCCAGACTGAACTCATGGTCTTCTCCCACCAACCCAGGCCACCTCCAGTGTGGCTTATCCAGCCCGACACACAAGATGCGGACCTGGGAGCCATCCACCACCTCACCACCCCCAATTAAGTCCTGTCTCTCCTCCTGCCTAAGTATTTCTTATGTCTAGCTACTTCTCTTTATCTCCAGTATGACCATCCTCCTCTACTCTGCCATCCCATCTCACCTGGACCTCTGCAGTAGCCTTTTAGCTGGTCTGCGGGCACCTATTCTTGTTGCCATCCAGTCTGTTGTCTACACTGCAGCCCAGACGTTCCTCAAGTAACAGGCATCTGTCCATGTTCCCCTGGTCTAAAATATTTCAAGGTCCTTCCATTACTTGTCAATGAACACAATCTTTAGTGTGCTTTCGTTGATATGCTTTGATCCCTACTATCCTTTCCAGACTCATCTTGCCCTGAGTCCTCCCTGACTCTCTCCATCTGACCACACTGGCCTCGTTTCATGCTCTTGTCTACCACAGGGCCTCTGCACATCCCATTTCTTCTACCTTGGCTCAGGAAACTCATTTGGTCAAATTTCCCTACTACATACTTGACACATTCTCTTAACCACGTGCTTCTTGTAAGAAACAATGGTCACAGCAGGAGTTTTTATTTATTCATAGGATTAATTGATTTTCTCCTTTCCCCTATTAGACTGTAAACTCCATGAGAGTGGGAGACTGTATCTGTTTTAATTCCCCATTATGTCACTAGTATCCAGCAGAGGGACTGGTTGATGGGAGGCAGTCAATACACGTTTACTGAGTAAGTGAATAAATAAATAAACCTTATGGTTTAAATATTGAGTATGTTTTGATTTAGATTATACTGTTTTGAGTAAATGAGTCAGACATAATCTCATGCTAGTCAAGATAACGCAAGGTACAAAAAAGGGAAAAAGTTTTAATTCCTCTTGCTAGTTAAACTTTTTTCTCCCTAAGCAACCTGAAGCAATTAGGCCAATTACAGTCAAGTCCATGTGCCTTTGAATGGGTCTCAGGAATAAATAAGCTAATGAAAAATAAGGTCTTGCTTCAAGCGAAGCAGCCTTGAGGGAGGAGGTGAGGACCTTGACAGAGTCTCAGAGTTAAGGGGAGATGACCATGGCGGTCACATCTCTCCTGAAGCCTCCCTCTTCTAAAGCCAGGATCCAACACACCCAAGCCATCACCCGGGGTGGGGGCCCAACGTCATGCAGATCACCAGCCACATGGTCCCTGAAGCAGTGAATGCCCAGCTGTGAGAGAATTTTGACCTTTCACCAAGGGTAGAAGATTAGAGAAAAGCCAGTTAGTACTAGTTCTATCTGTCCCAACTTTTTTTTTTTTTTTTGAGGTACCAGGGCCAGGGACTGAACCCCCATGGGACTTCCTATGTGGGAAGCAGGTGCTCAATCACTGAGACACATTGGCTCCCCCGAGTTGGTTTTTTCGTTTGCTTGTTGTTTTTTGTTTTTTTTTTAGGAGGCACCGGGAACCGAACCTGGGACCTCCAGTGTGGGAAGCAGGTGCTCAACAGCTTGCCCCTCATCTGCTCCCCTCCCCCCCCCTTTAATGTCCTTCCTTGAAAATGCACACTTTTATTGTGCCATTTAGGTAGGTTAGGAAGGACTGAAACAGAGAACCTTTAATGAGTGCCTTAAAAGCCTCTAGTTTGTTTTTTTCAAAAACTCATCATAATAGAAGTAAATCCCTGGGTGAAATACAGTTTTGAGAGTACAGATAGTCATAGGCTGAGAGGCCTGTGGTGGCCCTATTCAATTTTGCCTAAAATATTTTTTCCATTTAATGGTTTTTCCATCTATCTTAATTGAGAGGCAATGAAGACAATGGTTAAGACTGTGAATTTTAATATGAGACAGACCCGAGTTTGCTTCTCAGCTCTGCCACTTACAATGTGGCCTGTTTAAAAGGTAATAAGGAGGAAGACAAATTCACAAAACGAATTTGTTTTCATCTTCAGAAAGTGTTTGCTCAAGATCCAGAACAGGTTGTGTGCTCAGGTACACGTTGAGAATGTTGGAACTTCAGAGCAAAGCCCCAGTTATGTACAAATGAGATGTTACCAGATTCTTTGGGTAGATGAGGGAGGATAGGTCATCAGGAATGATAAGAGAGCAAAGACAAGACTATTGATTTTGCTTGCAGGAGGCACAGAAAGGAAAGGAAGGCACCAGACAGACAGGTGCCTGCCCCTGTGCAGAAAGGTAGCCTGTCCTTTCTGGGGTCAGGTAGAAGGACTGATGTTCCTGGAGAGATACCAGCTAGTCTGGGCTGTGATGTAAGTCTGACGCCTCCAGCCCCAGTGAAGCTTCAGGCAGATGGCCCATGCGTGTCTGGTTCACTAGGTATGGTCCACAACTGAAGAAAGTGGGAGTTAGGAGTGTGGCCAAAGGCTACTTCCTCAAGGAAGTCCCCCGCCCCCAGTCTGTGTGGCCCGACAGAGGCCACACTCCTCTCCTTCCCAGCACATCCTCCCCACTCTGAGTGATTCCACATATGCTTGTGGGATTTTTGATCCATTGTCTGTCTCCCCTGTTAGGCCTAAGCTCCAGAAGAGCCTTTGTTCACTACTGTCCCTCCAGATGTTGAGCACAGAGCAGGTGCTGGGGGAGGTGTCTAGCCCATAGCGGAATTGATAAACATTTGTTGAATGAACAAATGAAAGAATGAATTAGTGCATAAATGAATGAAAAATGTTGGGTCTGGGCAAGGGAAGGCAGGTGCTGGCAGAGCAATGGGAAATCCTTGCCTGATGATTTGGAACTCTGAAGTGTCAAAGCCTCGTGACATGTCTGTGGCGAAGTTTATGTGGAAGCACCAGTATTTCCTGGACCACTCTACCCCCATCTTTGGGTGGAAGGTTTGTGGGGGGGGGGTGCTGAGTGGTTGCACTTAGGTTACAGCAGGGTCATAACATCAGAGAAAACATCAGTTCATCAGAGGTTTGGACAAATCACCAGACTGCAGATTTCTCAAGGGCAAGGGCCAGATAAATTTATTTATTTATTAAATAAATTTAATTTATTAAATTATGTGCAGGGTTTCTGACACATAGTGAGCATACACATTGGTGTGCTGAATGAAATAAAGGGAGGAATGAGAGTAAGAGAGAGAGAGACAGAGAGAAAAGAAAAATAGAGGAAAAAAAAAAAAGAAAAGGGAAAGAAGGGAATAGGAAAAGGGAATGGGGAAAGGCAAAGGATACTTGCTACTGTGGTCAGGGGCGTTGTGGTCATACACACAGTCTGGGTTTACCTGTTTCCATAATGAGTCATAATCTGTGGGATTTGCACATACGTGTGCACTTACACACATTCATTTGCACACTAACACATGCTTACAGCCACACACACATACTCATGCACCCTCACACATGCATACACACTCACACACACATGTACGTTCACTCACACTCACCTGCACACTCAGACCTCTTGGCCACACCTGGCACACTCACCTGCAGATGGTGGGATGTGATAACTGGCCGCTTCCCCGGACACCAGACATCCTCCTTCATCTGCCTCATGACCTGAAAACACTTCCTGCGGCAGCCCCCATCCGCATCCAGAAGCTCCAGCAGCACCTGTTCGGCTTGGCAGAAGCTCAGCTGCCAGTGATAATTTGAACGGGCCAACAGCTTAAACCCCAATGACTGGAAGAAGAGGAAAAAACATTGGGAACATGAAATGGATGCTGCTTGCTGAAGGAGAAAGCCACCTCTGAAGGAGCCCACTGGTCTGGGGCCCTATCATCAGGTAGGCAGGGAACCCTGGTTAATTTATCATAGGGAGAGGGGCAAAGTTAATGGGAGAAGCCTGTATTCCACTCTCTCTTGTGTAAAGGTTCTCAAACTTGAGGCTGTAGCAGAATCAGCCGGGGAAAGATTGTTTTTAAATCTCAGGTGGCCCTGCCTGCAGATTTCCTCCGGTAGGTTCAGAGGGGGGCCCAAGAATTTGCATGTCTAGTAAGTTCCCAGGTGATGACTTGGGAGAGCCACTGATCTAGTGAAACTTGTGGGTCAACTCAACGTTCCTTCAGAAGCCGGCTGGCAGCCAGCAATGCTGGGACTGGCTAGGTGGTTGGCATCTGTGCTTGGGTGAGCCTGGGGTCCTGCGTGCTGATACCTTGATGCACTCCACTTTGCTTGGGGAAGGCCAGCGCTTCAGACACCGAGGCCACCGGGCTTTCTTGGGCCAGGTAGTGGGGATCTCCACAGAGGGGACCAGCTCGAGCTCCACTTGACACGTAGATGTTTCCACGGCAACCCAAACCACGGAGCTGTAGCTCTCTCGCAGGCTGACCTTACCTAATGGGAAATTACCAAACAGACAATGAGAAGAGAAAGGCTTGCTCAATCCAGGCATTCAGAGAAGGAATCGCACCAGCTCCTTGCCACTGGCGGCGCAATTTTCACAATGTCCGCGACATGCCAAGGGGTGGGGCATTTATGGCAACATCAGACAAGTAGCCAGGTAAATTTTGGTAGACACGGTGCTGGGAAAATCTCATTGTTAATGGGCTTTTTCATTTGTCTTTCTTCCCCTAAGCCTTTCACGGTATCTTTTCTTTTCATTGAGATTCTTTTCAGAAGGCTAAACTGAAAGGGCCACAAAATAGAAAGAATACGTATCCTATTCACTGCTGTAAAATTAAATCGAGCCATTTTTCTAACGCCATTTCTATTCCACCCGAACACCTAGATGTTGGTTTTCAGAGTGAGGCAAACATATGGAAGGTCAATGCCATCTTTTTCACTCTTCATCAAGATATTCAAACATTGTTTTGGGACAGCCTCTGTCCCCTAACTTTTCATATGATTTTAATGGAATTTGGCTAACTTGTCTTTTATCTGAGTCAGTCTCTTAGATGATATTTGTTTCCACTACCTAATAAGCCATCCCAACCGCAGATGTATTTACCATCAAAACCCTGTGTATGAGAAACAGGGAATAAATCAGGATTTGTGTGTGAAAAAAACAAAAAACAAAACAAAAAAAAAACCCTGTGTAATCAGAAAATACTTCAAAGCATGTCAGAGCCACCATCTTAAGGGGTCAGATAAGTGGGTTAGGAGCCCCCGCTTCGCTTTCCAGCCAGAGAAAGAGGGAGAGAAAATAAATGCATCTGATAAAGTTGGCCATTTCATGTATTAGAATTTCTTTGCTTCCAATTTGCTCTCCTTCTTTCAAAAGACGCACAGTAGTTTTTTGTTTGTTTGCTGGCTTGCGTTTCAGATAAGGAATGTAATGTCTTGCATTGGGATCTATTATTTGCTTTTCTTTCAGCGAAGAAAATGGAAGTTCATTAAATTGTGCAGTTCAAGAGGCAAACGCTGCTTTCCTTGAATAGCATGTGACAAAGTGCTGATTGTCTGCATCTCATTGGAGCTGCCCAGACAGGAATGTGGCGCCACCACCTGGCACTTCAGCAGCGTTATTTACTGAAAGCATCTGGTCAACCTGCCCCAGTCTGAAATGCTTATTTGCACTTTCACTGTTAATAATGTTACCAGGTAAAGAGGTGAGTGAATGCTGGAGCAGCGTGCCTGGCCTACACCCTGGTTCTCCCACTCGTTCTGCTTACTGTTTGTGTATACTTAATTTCTCTAAGTCTCAGTTTTCTCATCTGTAAAACAGGTAGAAAAAGAAGTCTTATTCTATCGTGTTTTTTGAGGATTAAATTCAATAATCCATGAAAGTGTCGAATATCCAGTAAAAAATCATGAAAAGTGAGCTCTTACCGTTATGGAACCTTTTAGAACTGTTCTGTCTAGACAAGCAAATGCATATACAAATGCATCCTTTTCTTTCTACACAGATGGAACTACATATTGATCAGCACTTTGGCTTTTCACTTAATTATCTGGCACAGGCTTGTTTCAAAACTCTGTGTGTGTGTGTGTGTGTGTGTAGCTTGTTCTTTTTAAAGCCTGTATAGTAGTCCATAAAGCAGAGGTCACATAATTTATTTAGCCAATCTTCCTTTGTTAGCTATTTAGACTATTGCCAATTATTTACTGCAGTGGATATCCTCATGCATATTTCTGTGTGTATTTATAGGAATATATTTCTGGGACTGAAATTGCTAGATTGCCACATAAGCACATTATAACAATAAAAATTGACAAATTGCCTATTAAAAAGGAAGCGTCAATTTATGCTTCCAAGAATAATGTACGAAGATGCCTGTTTTACCACACCCACCCCTACACTAAGTATGATCAACTTTCTCATCTCTGTCAACTTGTTACATGCTTTTTTGTTTGTTTTTTATTTTAGCAGGTACTGGGGATTGAACCCAGAACCTCATATATGTGAAGCAGTTGCTCAACCACTGAGCTATACCCGCTCCTCCTGTTAGGTGTTTTAATGTGCATTTCTTGAAATATACATTTGATGGGACATTTTTACTTCGCTAGTAAAAGCTAGCATTTATATTCTTTTTCTGTGATTCATGTTTTTTGTCATTATTTCTATTGGTCTGTTCTCTTTTTTCTTACTGGTTTATAAACTTGTTGATAATTAAGGAGTTTAGCAATTTTTCCCCAGTTTGCAATTCACACTTTTACTTTGGGCTGAATAAAAAAAAGGTGTGGCCATGTGTGTGCATATGCCACACCGTACAGTAGCTTAACATTATTGTGTTAAACTTGGTTCCTATGGCTTCTGGATTTTGTGTTGTGGCGCAAATCAGTGGTCATTGAATGTGGTCTCTCAACTCACTGGGGTACTGCAGTCAGCTGGGGCTGTTGCCCTGGAAATGTGCTAATAACAAAGAGCTGTGGCTTGTGAATAATTTACTTTTAATAAAAAGTACAGGCCATGCTTAGTGGTAGGGCCCCAGGATGCGTTTATCAATTGTGATGAATGTGCCACACTAATGAAGGATGTTTATGTGGAAGGGTGTGGGAGGTGTGGGGAGTGGGGCATATGGGAATCCCTATATTTTTTTGTGTAACATTTATGTAATCTAAGTATCTTTAAAAAAAAAAAAATTGTTATTAAAAAAAAGTACAGGGAGTAGATGTGGCTGGAGCAGGCGAGCACCTGCCTCCCACAGGGGAGGTTCCGGGTTTGGTTTCTGGTGCCTCCTAAGGAAGACAAGCAAACAACAAGCAAAACAAACGAGAAAACCAACTCAGAGGAGCTGATATGGCTCAGTGGTTGAGTGCTGGCTTTCCACATATGAGGTCCCGGGTTCAATACCCGGCCCCTGGCACCTCAAAAAAAAAGTACATTTAGAGTTTTTAAGCTAATAATCTGTTAAGGGTGCATAAGCTACTGCCCATCTTGTTGCCACAGTCAGAAATCCAGTTAAGCCCATGGGAGTGTGTTTTAAGAATTCCCTTCTTCTGTGTGTCACAGCAGAAAAAAAAGAAAAAAGTAGACTAATTCAAATTATGAGGATGACATAAAGGTAAAGAAAACATGGACTATTTCTAAAATTAGGGACATGGGCCTCAAGGAACAGGGCACTGCCTGCCAAGACCCAAACAGAGCGTTTTTTAGAGCCAAAGGGAAATGCCAACAGTTTCCCTTGCATTTTTCCTGATCAGCTCACCTGAGAGATGACAGGCTTTGATTGCATTTTCCACGAGCTTCCGGAACACCTGGAAGACCTTGGCGGGCACGATGTCTCCCTCGATGTTCACATCTGCCTCATGCCACTGCCATAGTCTCTTCATAAACTGCTCTGCCTCCAGCCACTGCTGCAGGGCCTCCGGTTCTCGCACAGGGGAGGGCAGCCTGGGACCCTGCAGGCTGTAGTACCTCCAGCGCCGCTCCCTGGCCTCCCGGTACCCAGCCAGGCCTTTCATGGGGATGGTGACGAGGAACTGGCAGGGGGCCAAAACCTGGGGTCGGGGAAGGAGGGAGAAGCAGCATGAGTTCACAGACTTCGGGGGCCACAGAGGTACCTGGGGGAGCTGACTGGCCAAGCTCAATTAACCACTCAGCCCACAGTCATATGATGAGGTGGACCTGGGTGTAGACAGAGGAATCCACCTTTGTTCTGCCACTAACCCATCGTAATGATTTGGGCAGGTAAATTCACTCGCTGAGTCTTTGGTTTCATGAATCCACAAATTGAAAGAGTGAACCAGACTTAGAACTCTAGAAGGGACCTAAATTTGGGGGGAGAAGAAAAGGGAGGGGAAGGGACCAGGATTCACTGAGTTCCACACATACTAAGCCCTAGGTTATATTTCTCATGCATTAGCCCATTTGATCTTTATAATCACACTGTGAGGTTCCCAGATGAGGAAACTGAGGCTCAAGGGGCTTGGAAGCTCCCCAAGAGCACATAGCCAGTGAGTGGAAGAGCCAGCTCTTGAGCCCAGGTCTACTGATTGTTTGCCCAGTGATCCTGGCTCTAGCCTGGGCTGGCTCTCAGTCAAGAATGAGTGACCAGGAATGGGTGAGAGATTTGTTATGAATAAAGAATGGGAAGGAAAGGAAGAGGAGGAGAGTGAATTCTGCAAAAGGCCTTTCTTTCTTTCTGCCTCCATGGATGACCCCAATGTAATCTATTGAGATAATTCTGAGTTTCATGGGAAAAAGAAATTCATCAGAATCCACCTCCTCCTTTTCCACAGGAACCAGTTCAGCAATGGTCAGTGTGAAAGGTCGGGCCCATAGTCCAAGGGGTAGAACAAGTTGGTCAACAGTGCTGGTGTGGCCAGAGGGAACTTGAGCTTTGACCACGTCATGGGCAGCCTACTCCATGCTGCATCTTCCCCCTGCCAGTCAGCTGTGTGTGGGTGGAACCACCTTTGCTTCATGGAAAGTCTGACTGGAATTTTGTTAACCTTTGCCCAGGGTCTAGTCATTGAACAATTCAGGCATGAATGCTAAAGAGAGTTCCAACTGATTTGGCCTCATGCTCAGAGCACAATGGTTTGGTGTTTTAGTTGATGGGTCCGCATGACTTCTGGTGTCCATAGAAAGGTGGCTGGATCAAAAGAGGAAAATTAAGCTAAACTATGGAATTTGCCATCTGTACATTATTTGAATTAACTTGCATGTGAATTCAAGAGGACCACCATTGTATTGCTGGTCATGTAAATGGTGCTTAATAAATACTCATTCTATTAGGTCTAAGATAGGATAAAAACAATTTTTATGTGCCATACTATATTTTCAAATTTTAATGTGTAGGACATGATATATATACATGCAAAATATATTTTAATCTATGAATTATAAGTGGGGCGACAGGGGGGGAATTTCCTAGGGTATAGTTACTAGGAAAAATGATGATGATGATCTCTATATTCCTAGTCACTGGCCAATATTTGTGTAACTTAGATTGGCCTGGGGTGAGAGAGGTAGACAGGTGATGCACTGACATTCCAGGAAGCAATCTAGTTTTACAGTTTTTACCCTGGAATGAATTTCCTAAGATACAACTCTGTCCCTAAATCCACAAATCCCAGAATCTTGTGGGTGATTCTCGTGTCTACTAAACTGCATCCAACCACCACCAAGATGTACTGGAGCAACTGATTATCCTCCAGTTCCCACTTCCTTCAGCTCAACTGAACACCCATAGCACTTCACCCAATTGTCTCTAATGGTCCTGAATATAATCCACTTTATGCTAGTTATTTGGGTTTGGGGGGAGCTAAAAAGTGACAGTCACGCAGGAGAAGGCAGCCTTTGGATATGTTTTGGTTAGCCAGGAAGTTTTGCTTGCTGGTTTTTAATTGAATGCCTTTAAGCAGGGCAAATGCTCACTGTTTGGCCACAGTCCTCACCACTCTCTAATGTGTTACACTAGCTGCACCGCACATTTGTCACTTGTCTGAAGGGCTTCGCTACCACTGCCATAGCAGCCTGGGCATACTTCCACCAAGGCACTCCCCACCCAATGTGATGCTTCTGTAGGTGTCAGCCCACTGGACTGAAACTCCTCAAGGACAAAAGTGCATCTTATCTGGGAAGCGGCTGTGGCTCAATCAGTAGGGCTCCCGTTTACCATATGGGAGGCTCCGGGTTCGGTTCCCGGGGCCTCCTGGTGAAGGCAAGCCCGCCCGCGCGGCGTGGTTAGCTGACCCAGCGAGCACAAGCAGCAAGGGGGGGATAAATGAATAAATAAATAAAATATTAAAAAAAAAAAGTGTATCTTATCCATCTTTATGTCCTCACAGCCCAGCACGGAAAAAATAGGAGCTTACAAAAGAATGTGTGCTTAACTGAACTTTTACAACTATAGTGGAAAGTACTTTGGAATCAAAAGTCTGTCTGAGTCTGGCTTTCATGCTAATATGATTTAAGTCAGTTGACTACTCCAAACTTCCGTTTTTATCATTTGTAGAGTAGGAAGATACTCAGATGAGATAACATCGATGAAATGGTTTCAAAAATGGTAAATACTAACAGTACCTGCGGAAGCATAACGCGTTATTTGTATTCTTGGTGGTGTGAGTGCGAATGGTGTCTAAACTCCCCCGAGTCAAGCCTTCTGACTCTTGGGGGCCACTTAGGGACAAGTGAGACTTGCTTACCTTGATGTTCCCATTGTATGTGTCAGAGTAAGGGACAGCTTGAAATCTAATGTCTTGGTGGCTGATTTCTGTGGTCAAAAGGTGGATGACTCTCTGGACCTCCTCCACAGTCTGGGAAATCAGCTGGTGCCTCACGTCCACCTGGGTTTGAAGGGATCAGCGAAGGCAGTTATTTTATGTGCAGGCCTCAGGACACTGGTACAAATGCGTGACATGACGGATCCTGCCCTCCCAAGAACTTGAGGGGAGATAAGCTGAGGTCTGACCCTGACCGAGCAGAAGCTTGTCAGTGCCTTGATGTTCTCTTCTGAAAATAGATTGATCTGTTCTATATTTATTTAATCTTGCTATGTGGTAGGCACCAATCTAGGTCTGGAGATACAACTGTGAGCAACGTAGAGAAAGATACTTGCCCTCTAGTTGAGGATACAGGCCCCCAAACCCCAAAATATCTAATACAATACCAGGAAAACTGGAGGCAAAAGGATGGGGGCTAGGGAGTGGAGGGGTGGCTATTTTAGATACAGTGCCCAACGAAGGGTCCTCTAAGGGGGTGACCCCCGAGTGAGACACGAAGACAGCTTGGGAAAGCAGATTCCAAGGCCCCAAAAAGCAGGAGCACGCTTAGCAGGAAAGGAGAAGGAAAGTGAAAGGAGATGAATTTAGAAAGGAGGGCAGGGGCCAGATCACGCAGGATTTTATGGACAATGGGATAATAATGACTGCTTTCCAGGTTGGTGACTAGTAAATGTTTTAATGTGTGTAAACACCCTACACATTTCTTTCCACTTAGGTCATCGATAAATGATGGTTCCCATCTCTTCTGTACTACCCTCTCCTTTTGCTACTAGATCCATAAGAAAGGGCATGAATTTATGTTTCTTCTGATTCTGTGGCCGTGTGTCACCAAGAAATGGAAAATACCCATAGAAAATTAAATGCCAAAAATATACATACCCTAAAAGATACCTAAGGTTTAGGGAAATAGATGCTTGTAGGAAATACAAAACTCCAGGAAAAATCCAATAAAATAAGAAAAGGGAAGAGTGTGCAAGTTTTCCCAGAAATGAAGGGGAGTATTTGTCTCATTTCTTAGGGGACAGGCACAGCTGGTGCCCTTACAAGAGTCCTTTAAAAACACCACCAAGCACAACCAAGGCCTGATTTTAAGCAATATTTGATAGATCTAAATCCAAAGCCCATACATTAATCTTTATGTCCCTTCAGAATTTGGTATATAATGGCTGGTTCTATATATTATAGAGTAGTCTTGAGGAAAACCATAAACTTGTCAAGACATCCTGAAAAGAAGCCCAAATCAAAGAGATTTCTGCCAGTTTTCCTAAGCTTCATCAACTAGTCCAACCCTCATCAACTAGATCTCCCAACTCCTGCCAACCAACAAGCCATACGGGCACAGAATACAAATAAAGGATGGTTAGGTACATGCATAAAGATTGCCAGGGAGTGCCAAGACTCAGCTGAGAGTGGCTTCACAA
This sequence comes from Tolypeutes matacus, assembly GCA_026826555.1. NCBI lineage: Eukaryota > Metazoa > Chordata > Mammalia > Cingulata > Chlamyphoridae > Tolypeutes > Tolypeutes matacus. The sequence continues at coordinate 14,975,390 of JAKSZT010001178.1, forward strand.
GGTGTGGATACCAGTGGGCTCAATTGTGAGTTGTTCTCCAGCACCTCCCAGCCCTCCAAGGCTAGGAGTTGAGGTGTTAATATTGGAGTTTGCAAGAGCTGGAGAAGGATAAAAGAGCAAGGGAGGGTTTCAGTGATGGGTCATGGTTTCCAGACTGGGTAGGGAATGGAGAGTTTAGTTGAAAGCAACACTGGACAAAATCAAGGACCAGAAGTCTGATCAGGTCCAATGGGCAAAAAGTAATCCAAAGCTAACTAGATCAGGCGTTGCAGTCAGAGTAGTTGGAAAAGAGTATTCTCAAGGAGTTAAGTTCTCAGAGTGCATTGAAGAATAAGGTTAATCCCCTCAAGTTCACTGGTGTTATTCCAGAATCACAGCGGTGACTATATACAGTTAATTCTTATTACAACACTGACTTAGCAAACAGGTTTAGGTTCCTACGAGCCTCTGGTCACAACATTTTGGCCAATGGATCAATACATAACCTTGTTTTATGTGTTTTCTGTTTAAATACACCTTATTTATTTATTTATTTTAAGGTACCAGGGCCAGGGATTGAACCCAGGATCTCTTATGTGGAAGCCAGCACTTAACCACTGGGCCATATCGTCTCCCCTGGGCTGGGATTTTTTTTTTTTTTTCTGCTTTTTGTTTGTTTGTTTTGTTTTTAGGAGGCACTGAGGACCAAACCCAGTATCACCCATGTGGGAAGCAGGCACTCAACCGCTTGAGCCACATCCACTCCCTAACGACACTTTATTTGATATGTATTGTTGATCCGTGAACATTGAACTTGTGGCCAGCACTATAATTCATGCCTGAATGGAGCTTATCTACCCACAAGGCCTGTCTCAGCCTTCTTGTGCTTTGGAACACTAGCCAACAATTCAGCACTGTGCCTAGGGGCCATTTTAAATAGGGAAATCACCACCAAAAAGCACAAAAATTCATGGCACTAATTGTACCATGAAAAAGACACTTGTTTACAGCAGTACAACTGAAACAATAAGGTAGAATGTCACTTTGTTTGAGCTCAGCTGGGAACACGCCTGTTAGGTGACTTAAATTTTTTGCCTTTCTGTGCATGTCCGGAAATGACCATGAAAGCATAGTGAGTATTGGTTTGGGGATTACAAGTAAATTTTAGTCAGTAGGAGAATTGGCAAATACAGATGAATAATGAAGATGGATTGTATATTCTTTTTCCTTAGTTAAATACTAATGAAAGATTTGTCACCATATTGACACCATCAAATCATTTTTAACCCATAAAAGCTTGAGAAAGAGTGAGCATTATGTGTGAGCATGCTCACGTGATGAGTCACCTATTAGAAAAATGTTTTCCATTGTGAACCTCTTTACAAATTGTGCCCTCATTTGATGGTGGAATTTCCTTGCTGGGCCGAATGACGTCACATTCTTCCTGGAAAACACATATAACCTCTTCCTCATTATACAGAGTTCTTAGCTTGTCTTTATGACCTGTTTCTCAAAGTGAAAATCAAACAAGGAAATGCTTTATGGGGCCTACAGCTACAAACTCTGACTTTGGTTTTCTTCATCCATCATTTCTACTGCAATTTAGACTCAAGATCTTAGAATTGGGGGAGCGGATGTAGCTCAAGTGGTTGAGCACCTACTTCCCATATATGAGGTCCCAGGTTCAAATCCCCAGTACCTCCGGAAAACAAACAAAAAAACTAACTCTCATTGGGGACTGGTTGTAGCTCAGTGGTTGAGCGCCTGCCTCCCATGTTCAAGGTCCTGGGTTCAATCCCTGGTACCTCCTAAAAAAAAAAATTTAGAATTGGAAAAGATTCAAAATCATCCTGTCTAGTGTCATTTTCCCCACCTCCTTTCCATGACAGTGGGCTACTCACTCAAGTGCAGAAGCACCAGAAGTAAAACTTACTCTTTATCCTCTTCCTGAACCTAAACAACCCTCACTTTGGAGTCAAGGGTCACAAAATATTGAGTTCAACATTTCCATTTATTTGGGCATCATCGACTGTTCCAGGCTCCCACAAGCACATGTGGGTCAACCAGAAGGGGCCTGACAGCGATGCTGGGGTGGATCAGAGATGAGGTAGGAAAGAGCCCTGCCTTGGACAGGCCAGTTCCCCCTGCCATGCCCAGGCTGTGGGTGCTTGGTGGGAGCATCTTTCCCATTAGGTAACAGGCAGCCCTCTTCCCCTTCATATCAGAAAGCTATACTTTCTGCCGTAGGTTCTCTCCTGTACATGACCACTGCCTACAGCGATTCCAGTCATGTTTTCTTGGTGCATGTTTCCCACATAGTTCTTGTCACTCCCATGGTATAAATCCCAACACAGAACCCCAGGCTAGTTCTCTTCAATTGCCCTGACCACAGCCTGGAATAGTAGAGCAAGAAAATTCCAGTTCAGGGAGTAGAAGAGCAGAGCAAGAAGATTCCCTTTCAGGGAGTGGTCTTGGTGAAAGGAGGAGGCTCCAACACAAGCAGAGACCCAGCAGTTCCAACCCCAGAATCCCTTTATTGCCTCTCAATGTTTGGGAAGCAAGCAAGATATAAGTCGGTAGCCTTGAGTCAACCTTGTCTCCAAATTTATTTCATGGCAAAGCTTTAAAATAAATTTAAGGGAGAAGTGTGATAATTTAAGGAGATGGGATCAAAGCACATCCAATCCAAACTTGCCCTTGGGTGCTGTTAAAAGTTTCACTCACCTCCTTAGCTGATTAAATCAACTAGCAGGTATAGGTGTGCAGAGCCAAAACAGAAATGTATTAAGTTAACCAGGCAGATGGATGCTACATGTAGTTAGATCACCTAGTCTAACTGTTCTATGCCACAACGATTAGCATGCAGACTCAGTTACTCTGATTAATCCATTTATGGAAATACAGTCAGTGGCAACCTTGCAGGATGCCATCCATTCCGTGAGGGCCTGTCCTCTTTCCAGGGCATATCTGCATATCTGTAAATATGCACACTTCCCCATCCAGGGCTACTTTCCTCTCCTCCTCACCAATCATAACGTCAAGGGCCATTGTTGTCCCACAAGTCATTTGCTACTATTAATAGCTCAAGTTTGTGAACCATTAACTCTTTCAAATATAAATGATTAGGAATTCAAAGTTATTTCCTATAATAATATCCCTCTGACTCACTTGCTTTCTGATATGCTTTCTTGAGGGAGATAAAGGGGTGGGGTGAAACAGCCTGGCAGGAATGTCACCCGGGCCTGGTCACACCCATGAGCAGTGGCCTCGGTAAATGTTATCTGTGACGAATGACTCTGGGGGAAAAAGCGGGAACTTCCTTCCAGAAAACAGAAAGTCAGACCTTTAATTCTGGAGTTGCATTCAATCCAGTAATCAGTTTTAAAAAAGGCAGGTATCATCTCTGTCTTCCCAAGAGCTAATAATTTAAAGGGGTGGAAACTTAAATTCAGTGATACAGCTGAGGCAGTAGGTTTTCCACTGTCATATTCTTATTTTTCAGACTAACACTTCCATGAACCAAATGCTTGGGCCACACAGAATATTTGCAGTGCTCTAATGTAGCAGAAGCTGTAGCAAACACATCATCATGGAGCTGAGAGGCTTGAGTCCTTATTTTGTGTAGGACATTTTATAAGGCTTAGTTCCTTTGAGCCTCCCAATAATCCTTTAAGGTGGATTCTATTATTATCCCCATTTTACAGATGAGTAAACTGACGCTTAGAAAGTTTAAGTAATTTACCCAGGGTCCCAGAATTAGTAAGTCACGGAACAGGGATTCACACTCAGGCCATCTAATTCTGAGGACAATATTTGTAACCACTGCACTGGTCTGCCTTCCCAGAAGACAAGGTGACTGGGAATAAAGCCCAGGTCAACTGTTCAGACGAGGTTCTCCTACCCTGGAAGGCCTTTCCTGTGCTTTCCCACTCATGCCTCACTGTCTAGCTGTGTGACTTTGGGCAAGTTAGTCAATTTCCATGAGCCTCCATTTCCTCCCCTGTAAAAATGGCAGTAACATGCGCACATCACATGGTTGTTGATTAGAGTACGTGAGATACTGCATGCACCTCACCCTGCCAGCATCTTCACTACTCTTGAGTTATCTTCAATGAACTCTGAAGATATTTCTGACCACAGATGTGCAAGACGCTGAAGAAAGATAGCCAAGGCATGGTTCCTCCCTCTGGAAGCTTATAAAGAATAAATTAATATAATATTTAAGTCACCGACTAAGATAATAAAAGGAAAGATGTCAGGAGTCAATATACAATTGATCACTTAATAAACATGATCAGGAATAATTACGACAGGAGTTCATGAAAGGCCAAATACTTTTGTGCCGGGTGTCAAGGAAATCCTTCTTGAGAAAGTGGACAATGAAGGAGCTGGAAAAGTGGAGAGGAGTAAGGAGATCTTCTCTGGTAGAAGGGAAAAGGGGCGCTTGGGCCCTGGCAGACTATGGGGTGGGGGGAGGGGATGGAGGAGGCAGGGAATGGAAAGCCCGGGGGGGAATGGGGGAATACTGGGTGTCAGATGCCAGAGTGGGGCAGCCTTCTGAGAACTGGCAAGCACATGCTTTGCCTAACAGATGCCCACCTCCAGCCCATGGTTGCTGGGCAAGAAATTGGGCCCTGTGGTTGCCAGTATTCTATTTTTTCTTTTCCCCCGAGAAATGTAAACCTGGATTTCTATGTGAAATCTGGCTATTTTAAAATGTTTGTAACAAACTTGAAAATTTTGAAAAATCCTCTGCAGGCTAAACAGAATATGTGCATAGGCTGGATTCAATGTGTAGACTGCCTTTTAGAACCTCTCCTCTTGGAGGTGCAGGGGAAGCAGAGGGTATAGAAATAGAATAAAGTCATTTGAATAGCAGGCTGAAGAATTGGGACTTTTTTCTTTCAGAAAAATACAACACCCTTCCATTTAGAAACCCCAGAAAGAGGAATAATGGGAAATAATTTGTATCATCACAGGTGTTTCTTATTTATCAAATCTCAATGATTTTGCCGAAGAAATCTATTTTACTTATCACTATGCTAATAACTGCTGCTTTATTTACTTATTTACTTGTAAAAACTTAAAAACTGTAGACTACTCCCTAACTTTGAGTCAGTTTAAATGTCTTAGTTTTAAGGGTGGCTCTGTGCCTTAGTAGCTTTATCTGTAAATGGTTGAATCAGAGAATATTTTAAAGTCCCTTCAAGTTCTAACATTCCAGGAGCTTATGATTCTACAGAGAAGAAAATAAATTAGTTCTTAATTAGTATATATTAAAATCTAATTATTTTTTTAAATCCTGGCAGTTTTAAGTTTTCAAAAACTTTGTCTTAATTCCATCTATTCTTTTCCAGTGTTTCTCCTAAGATTCCATCCTCATTCCCATTTTACAGAGAAGAAAGCTGAGGCTCAGAGAGGCTAAGTGCCTTGCTATGACCACACAAATATTAGCGGCAGAACTGGAATTCCAACTCAAGTTTCATAGGCATTATCCAACATGCTCTGGGCACTCAAGAAGACTGAACAATGCTAGGTCCCAAAACAGTCCCAGGGGCCATGGCCTTTGGTTCCTAAGGAACATTCTTTGCATCTTTGGAAGCCTTATCAAGATTGGGGGATGGGATCAAGGTTGGGGGGTGGGAGTGGGGTAGAGGGGTGACGAGAGGGTGCTGTAGGCAAGGCAAGCATCAGTCTTTACCTTACTCAGCAGGCAATCTTCTATGTTTCCCTCAGTCAGGGATTTCATGACGTCTTGGTCAATCCTGAGTAGAAAAAGAACTTCCTTCTTTGTTCAGTAAGAGGACAGCACTTGTGGGTAGCTTTCCCCCAGCACAGTCTTTGTTTGCCAAGTTTCTCTGGAAATCTGGACATAAATCAGAGATTTGCCTCCTCAACTCTTCACTCAAGTTCTCATTTTCAAATTGTGAGAACCCATCTGTCATCTTTTAGAGAGTTTACAAAAAAAAAATTTTTTTTTAAAGAAGTGCTGATGAAATTGAATTTGAATCCAATCTAATTTTACCTTTTAGCTCTGCTGACACATGCTTTGACCTGAGAACAATTCTCCAAATTGTACGTCTCACCCAAACACTCTAATTTCTATTCAAAACAGAATGCCCTGTAGTTGGTTTCCCCTCGCTTTTTATTCTCTTATCCTGACACTGGATGCACCCTTGAGCTCAGTATCTTTTATCTCCTTGTCCTTATTCTGTTGACAGTAAATATTTCTTGCCGTCCAATCCAGGAAATCCTGCTGGTTGATTTACCTTCTTTACCATAAACAAATAGGAGACTGCCAAACAACCAGCCTGACACCCATCATTATGCCTAAAAACAAATGATCAGGCCATGCCAAATGACCAGGGCATAATGGTTTGCACTTGGCAAAGCACACCCACAGAGAAATGGCAGGGCAGGCATCCTTCTGCTCACCTACTGACCTTTAAATATAATTTCCCTTTTGCCACTTGAAAGCCGGCAGTAAAAATAAAGTCAGTGTAAACAGGCCCTTTGAGAGTCGAGGAAACATTCACATCTGGTTTTACCAGGGAAAGTCATGCTGGAAAACAGCTCAGGCAATAAATTCCCAGTCAGTCTGGCTGGTTGAGACTAGTTTTACAACAGAAAAAAAAAAAATCACAATGGCCTGATCTCCCTGGAGCCAGTATTAATCACAGAGTATACTGTCATATGATCTAAAAAAAAAATCACAATTGTAATTTTCAAGTTGCTACACACCTGAAAATTTTGAAAAATTCTGCAACCCCTTCTCATTTCTGAATACAGTTCTAAAGGCAGTGTCTTCCAAACCTACCTCAGTGTGCTGCCTCCAGTGACTCAGCAATCTCAGCCACTCTACTTTCTGTGCCCCAAATATTTGCATATCTTCCCATAATTGGCTCCATTTGAAAGCCACTTCAGAGTATCCAGGCTGCTCTGGGTTCCACCCATTCACTTGTCCCAGTTTTCAGTCTGGCTTCTACAGAGACCTGAATCTGCAGTCTGATATAAATATTGTAAATGTGAAGCTCTGTCCTCTCCAATGACCCTCGAATAACCGTTCTCAAAACTGCCTTGAGGGGAGTGGATCTGGCTCAAGCGGTTGAGTGCCTGCTTTCCACATGGGATGTCCTGGGTTCTATCCCTGGTGCCTCCTAAAAACAAAAAATCAAACAACAAGCAAAATAAACAAACAAAAAAACAACTCAAGGGAGCTGCTGTGGCTCAGTGGTTGAGTACCGGCTTCCCACATACGAGGTTCAATCCCGGACCCCAGTACCTCAAGAAAAAAAACACAAACAAACAAAAAGTTGTCTTGATTTTCCATTTGCTCTTATGTGTAAATCTTCTTTTTATAACAAATACTTGAGAATATTTAAGAAACATGGTCCCGAACTTTTCACAGATGAAACCAAAGTCTCTCGCGCTGAACTTCTTATAATTCAGAATTCTCTCTCCACTCCTCATTTTCCACTTCACTGAAGTTCTCCCGTTTCTGCCACGTGCTCCTGTTTTTTTTGACCTTCCCTCTGCTTTCACTGTAATCATTAGCCCCGGGGTCGCTGTCCCCCTGGTGGGGCCCCTCCTGGCATTCTAAGGTTACCCCAGACTCCTGTCTTCGGTGCACAAACTTTTATCGTTCTTGTCCCTGTGGCTGTCCTATCGGATAACATCAGGACTGCAGCCAATCAACATGCTATCACTGGAATTCTTCTTTTGTTCGAGCGCCCAAGGACACTTGCCAGTCAGGAGCAGGGAAAACAATGAACAGGTCCAGGCAAGAAGCCTGGGAAAAGGAAGAGGGAAAAGCATCTGCTCAGGGTGGCTTACTGCAGTGTGATTTTACCAGGATGCTAAATGGAGGAAACAGGGGTGTTGTATAGACATAACCCAGTTCCTGGACTCCGTGACATAGTTCCTTATCAGCAAAGGTCCTGAAGCACAGGGCAGTCCCACAAGTCTAGCCTCTCTGATGGCTTCTACCTGACAGACTGGCACAGGCAAGCAACTTTCTGTAGACGTGGCTCTGGGACTAACTGGATACGGATCAGCAGATATTTAAGGAGCAATGTTGTGCCTATGGTTCTATGCTAGGCCACTGAGTGCCTCCCTCAGGAAATAAATATCCTCCTTTCCCATGACTCACACCAGGTACAAGTATGAAAATGTAAACCAGCTTTGGCTATATTTCTGTTGTGAAGACCAAGACGTTATTTTTGAAAGTCAGTTTTACAAGGTAATCAAAACCCTAAAACCAACAATCTAAGAAGGCCTGGAAGATACCACTTGCCTTTCTTCGCCAGCCGGGGTCTTACGGATTTGCATAGTAGCCAAGATTTTCATCCCAAGATTTGGCTTGATCCAAATCAATCTTAAATATGCAGATTTGCTCAAGTTGGCTGAGGGTCCAAAGTCTGACTTACTCTTTCAAAGATTTCCTTTCATCCTGGGATGCCTCAAATCTGATGGGTAAGAGGACCAGGCAGAGATGATTGTCTGTGCTGTGATGAAGCCCACAATACAGAACAACCTGATCAGGGATCATGTATCTTCTGTATCTCCAGCAGCACCAGTACCAACACATCATCGCCCCCCAATGGATAGTATTGACTATTTAACTGCTGCCCTGAGACGTGAAGGTGACATTCTAACAAACAAAACATTTTAAGGTGCATAAAATCACTTCATAAATTTAATTTCAAACATGCATCTGCAACCCCTTTCAATTACTTTTGTAGCAAGGCTAAATATAAAAGAACTTAGCAAAGAGACTGGCATACAATAGGACCGCAAGAAACAGGTGTCTACTTATCCTCTTTCCTTCCCTGAGGAAAAAAAAAACCCTTCTTTTAATGTATGTGAGTAATTTTCATGTCTTACCTGATGGGTGGGATCGTATGCAGGCTCAGTCTTCACAGTTCCCCAAGAGAACTAGTCTCCTTTTCTCTCAGACCAGAAATGGCAGCTGAGAGGATGATCCAAGGCACGGGAAGGTTTGAACTTCTTCTTTTGTCTATGTTCAGAGGTAGTGGATCCCAAACTCAAATGCCTACAAGGGCCAGGCAGATAATAAAATAAACCAAGACAGGGTAGAACAATGGAGAGGGGTGGGGCCTGTGAGGGATTCAAGAACGCATGCCCTACCTAGGATATTAAAAAAATATCTTTAAACAGCCCTGCACCACACACAAAACCCACCCCTGTACACTATGCTCCTGTAATACTAACATAGTCGCTGTTTGCTGAAAGAGCCCCACCTCTTCACTGGGTCACCTCCTATTTGTCCTGTGAGGTTCCTCTCAGTCGCCTTCTGCTCCAGGGACTTTTTCTGATTCTCCAGGCTGAGTAGGGATCTCTATACAGTGTTCCTAGACTACCAGTTCTTAAACCCTACTGCTTAACCCTCATCACACCGAGCCAGGAGAGAATAGGGACCTTAGGAAGAAGGGGGCAGAAAACCCCCTTCTAGTAAGTCTGGTAAGAGAAACTGAGGCACTGGCCTGCTGTCTAGCATTAGCCTGCTGAGTCACACAGGCAGGTTAGGAAGGGGCAGCTCACAAACACACACCCTGCAGCTTGCAGCACACACGCCCAAAGGCTGCGTTATCAGAAGGCAGCCAGCAACCCCATTATAGGGCGGGGAGAACAAAGAAGGGGTGGAGGGGCATCCCCACCCACTTTCAGGTTACTTCACGCTTTGTGAACAGTGACCAGTGGCCAGTCATCACCAGCCAACACATCCTGCAGAGCTCATGGACAGCAGCCAGAAGCCACTTACCACCGGACAGCAACCCCCAACCCCCTAAGAGAATCAAATCACCCAATAGAGCTCCCCTACTTTGTCTCAAACATGCCAATCAGAACAGGCCCCCATAAAACAGGGGGTCCCAGAGCAGAACTTCACACTTTCCTCTCTTGAAAATGCCCACCTTCGACTCTGAAAGGTGTACTTTCTTTTTCTTGCTTTACCCCCCACCCCCCAATAAATTCTCTGCCTGCCTAGTTAATTTATGGCTCATCCTTGAATTCTTTCTTGCGATAAAGTCAAGAACCTCGACACCAACCACCATCTCCCATAACACTGCATTTTGCTTGTTTACTGATGTCTATCACCTATTGAACTGTAAGCCCCTTGAAGGCAAAAGTTTACCTTGCTGGTCATTGTGCCTAACATACAATAAGTGATCCCTAGATATTTGTAAAATGAACGAAAGAATACATGAATGCATGAATCCATGAATGAATAAGGTCCCTTTCTCACTCTACAGGCTGATTCCGTTCTACCCATATGCATAAGATGAAATGGGAAAAAAAAAAGGTAAATAATGAGTTATCTCTTATTTGTTCATTTGGGAACACAGTTAGTTAACAAAAGGAGAAGGGGAATGGGGAAATGCCTCTTGGAAGAGCTGACTTCAGCTTGGAAAGAACAAAGCAAAATGGAAAGATACGGTCACACCTGCAGGAAGCCACCGTCCATAACCCAAGACTTCAGGACTACTGAAAAACTGCCCAATAATTAGAATAGATCATGTGGCTCTTAGAACCCAAAATCCACATCTTTGTAAAAGTCATGGCTCCATCTGGCCATTTCAATAAAAAGTTCATTATTATTTATTTTTTTTTAAAGATTTATTTATTTACTTTATCCATTTTAAACCCCCCCTTCCCCATTTGCTGTTTTGTGTCCATTCGCTGGGCAATTCTCTGTATCTGTTTCCTGCCATCTCTTCTCATCCTCCTCCTCCAGTTTTCACCAGGTTCGATCCTGGAGACCTCCGATGTGGGAGAGAGGTGTTCTGCCACCTGTGCCATCTCGGTTCCTGGCTTTTGGAACATCTCGTCTTGTCTCTCCCCTGCGTCTCTCTCCTGTTACGTCATCATCTTGCTGCATGGCTCCCAGGGCCTGGCGGCCCATGCGCCTTCTATATATATATTTTTAATTTTACCAGGAGGTCCCGGGGATCGAACCCAAGTCCCTCCATATGGCAGGCAGACACCCAGCCATTTGAGCCACATCCGCCCCCCAAAAGTTCATTATTTTTTAGCTGCAATTATCTTCCTAATATATCCAGAACAAGAAGCAGTTCTCCAACATCAGCTTGGAGGGAGAAAACCTATTTTTACTTAATGCCAACAGCTCTATTACTTGAATGGTCTGTGAAAAATAAAAAAATACCGAGAAATAATCAGTGCTGCCAAGCTCAGATTTCTGTGCTGTCAAGGTGACTGTTTTAGTTACAATATAATATATACTCTATTATCCCAGTTTGGGCTGGGGAAAGGGACGCAATCTAGATCTGTTTCCATCTGGTCTGTGTGTCCATCCATCTTTATTTCCATGCACGAGAATGCCATTCTGGATTTTCCTCATCCAAATGATGTATGCTGGAAGGCAAACCAGGAACTTATTTTTAATACAGGCCAGATGCCAAGGTAATGGAAATCCTGCTGTGGTTTTGATGGCACTTTATTTTCAAATTAAATAGTAGAAGGTGTTTCTATTTTTATATCTCTGTAGGTGGTTAAAAAAAAAAAAAAGCGTTGTATTTTTCACCTGAAACTTTTCCTTAAGTCAGGGTGCAATTTCCTCCCCTCTGCTCTGTGCCATGTGAGGCTGGTGCATTTTTCAGTTGACACTATTGGAGAAACATTGTGAGTGAGGAAGGCATTTAAGGGATCAGACCATTTGCTTTTATTAATTTGTTATATCATGAAGTTAAATGGTAACTTTATTGAGCTACTCACCTCAGTTTTGTGATGTCTGACTTTAGAGATGGCAGGAAGTAAGAGGTGGAAGGAATTAATTGTTGCTACTTCTTGGAGAAAAGAGATTCCTACAAGGAGTTTACTCTTTTCCCTGCCCTTTATTACTCATGACTCGTGACAAATCTGTTTTCTTCTTTTTTTTTTTTTTAGTTGAAAGTGACCCACAGTAAAGATATAGACACATAGTTCAATGAAATAGAATAGATGGTCCAGTAACAGATCTTCATATATGGTCGTTTGATCTTTGACAAAGTGTTAATGCAATTTGATGGACAAAAGATAGTCTTTCTGACAAATGGTTTTGGAACAATTAGTCATGCAAAGGGAAAAAAAAACCTAACACCTTATACAGAGATTAACTAAAAATGGATCACAGATCTAAAGGAAAACATATAACGATAAAACTTTTAGAAGAAAACATAGGATAAAGTCTTTGTGACCTGGGGATAGGCAAAGAGGACTTGGAAATGACACCAAATGAACGATTCAGAAAAGAAAAAGAAAGTATACATCAGAATTCATGTGGCAGTTTGTAAGTCTATTGCAGCGGGGACTGTTTGATTAAATTACTTCAGTTAAGGGACTTTGACTAGGTTTTGGGACCCGGGGTGGGTCTTAATCTTCTTACGGGGTCCTTTATAAATGGAGGAATAAAAGGCTGCAGATGCAGAAAAAAGTTGCAGAGAGAAGAACCCAGAAACTGAGAGAGAAGGCCCTAGGAGAAGCCGAGGGGAAGCCACTTTAGCCAGAAGCTGAAAGTAGCAAAGCAGGGAAGAGAGGGGAGGGAAGAGCAGATGCCGCCCCGTGCCTGATCGCCCACAGCTGCAGCTCAGGGAGAAAGCATCTTTGATGATGCCTTGATCTGGACACTTTCATGGCCTCAGAACAGTAAGCTACTAACCCAATAAATCCCCACTGTAAAAGCCAGCTCATTTCTGGTATATTGCTTTGGCAACATTTAACAAGCTAAAACCCTTCATCAAATTAAAAAACTTGTCCTGCCAAAGACAGTCATGAGAAAGAAGAGACAATATACAGACTAGGAGAATATATTTGTAAACTTCATATCCAACAAAATATTTGTATTCAGAATATATATAGAACTCTCAAACTCAAAAATAAGGAAATAAATAACACAATTAAGGAATGGGTAAAGGACATTTCACCAAAGAGAATATAAGGATGAAAAATAAGCACACAAAAAGATGTTCAAAATCATTAGCCATCAGAAAAATGCAAATGAAAACCATGATAAGATACCATTACTTATAAACCTAGTAGAATAGCTAAAATAAAACATACTGACATTACCAAGGCTAGCCAAGGCTATAAATTAATGGTACTCTCATACATTTCTGGTGGGAATGTAAAATGGTACAGTCACTCTAGAAAATAGTTTGGCAGTTTCTTATAGAGTTAATACACACTTGCTACATGACTGCAAGCAATCTCCTAGGGAGATACCCCAGAATAACAAAACCTTGGTTTATGCAAAAATCTATACACAAATGTTCATCGCAGTTTTATTTGTGAGAGCCAAAAACCGGATACCACCCTAATGTTCTTAGGTGAAAGAATAAACACACCGTGGTGCAACCATCCCATGAAATACTGCTCAGTAATAAAAAGGAACAAACTATTGATACACAAAAGAACTTGGATGAATCTTAAAGACATTTTGCTGATCAAGAGAACCCAATTTCAAAAGGTTACACACTGCATGATTCTATTTATTTCACATCCTCAAAGAGTGTGACTCTACAGGGATGGCATGAGGGAATCATTTGGGATGATGCAACTGTTATATATCCTTATTTTGTGGTTTTTACACGAACCCATACATTTGTTACAATTCATAAAATTTTATACCAAAAAGAAAGTCAAATTTTACCATATGATAATTAAAAAAATAAAGGGACCCCACCCAAGGGTATTGATTGAAAACACAATTAAGGTACAGAGTCCCTCCTAGATAATATTTTCTGTGCTATTTTATTGGAAAATGTAAGTATTGTATAAAGTACCCAAATTGTGTGTTTTGAACTCTCATGATTAGATCTCAAACATCTAATTGCTGATTATTGAAATGCTCGTGATTATTTTAAACTTTAAACATCAGACCGCTAGCAAATTGTGTTTAAATAGTTAAGTCTAATATTACAAAGGAAAGATCAGGACCTTCATTCCAGATCTGTAAGTGTTCCCATATATTTTATATTATTTTATATTACCAGCCTGGACACCCATATGTTTTATTTTATTTTATTTTTCTATCTGGTTGCATCGTCTTTTTGGTACATTGCTTTGCCGTGCGCCTCTCAGCACCTCGCACCGTGGAGGTCCTGGACCTCTTTTTTCTCTTTTTACCAGGAGGTCCCAGGATCGAACCCAGGTCCTCCATATGGTAAATGGGAGCTCAATTGCTTGAGCCACAGCCGCTTCTCCTCCATTTATTCTTTGTTTCTTTGTTGTGGCCTTGCTGAAGGACACAGTTTAGTAAACAGGTATTCTGCAAAATGTTAAGAGTATGCAGGAGAAGGGAACAAGAGAGACAGAGAAAAAATACACAGCAAGTTAATAGTGGCTATTTTTGGATGGGGGAATGACTATGGGTGTTTTTTTCTTTTCATGTTGAATATACACTATTTACACTCAGAAAAAGGTATAAATACCACAAAGGCTATTTAAAGTAAAACAAAATAAACTCATTTCTTGATGATTCATTTTTATTTGCCTTCCAGTTTTATCAACATCATTCTGCATAATTGGAAAATAGACCCAATCTCATCACAAATGCTTCAAATGTTTGAAATAGGAAAATATCATTAGCAAGACTGTGAAGTATGTATTTCTGCGGTGGTTTTCTTTATGAAGATGTATCAGGCTGAGGAGGAAAGATATAAGCAAAAAAAGCAACAAAAATACGTGTAGGTCAGAGGCAGTAAGAGAGCACTCATAAATCATTTCATTGTACAGGTCTATCTTTTCAAGGTAGTCACACAAGTTCAAGGGCAAGCATTTAACAGAAATATATGTAAGGACACTAGGAAATTTGAAAAGCTTCTTCAGACTATACAATGAAATTCATTTCTATTGCTCTCCTGCTTGGTGCGAGGCCTGTGCTGGGTATTGAAAATGCAAAGATCATATTGATTCCATAGGTTCCTACTTTAGGAAGCTGAGAGTAAAATTAGAGAGTTAAAGCCAAAACGTGAAGAATGAATATCCTTCAGCTTTGTACAGATGGGTAAAGTCCCTCCTGGCCCAGACAGTAATTACTGCAGGGAAACATGAGAAGGAAGGCTGAGTACACACTGCATTGGTGAGTGCTAAGAAGTTGATGGGTGAGGGCATCTGTCCTAGTTTGTCTTTTGTGGACCCCAGAAAATTATGTTGCTTATTAAGCTAACCCATTCCTGTGCCTATAAATGCAGTATAAATGGAGCCTTTTGATGAAATTCAGTTAAGGGACTTTGATCAGATTGCCCTTTTTTTGTAAAGATTTATTTATTTTTCCCCACATCCTCGGTGTGTGCTTGTCTTCCTCTTTTTTAGGAGGCACTGGGAACCAAACCCAGGACCTCCCATATGGGAGGGAGGCACCTAATCATTTGAGCCACCTCCACTCCCTGCTTTGTCAGGTCTTTCATTATGTTTTCCTCCTTGTGTCTCTTGTTATGTCATCTTGTTGCATCAGCCTTGCCACATCAGTTCTCTGTCTTGCTCGTCTTCTTTAGGAGGCACCAGGAACTGAACCCGGGACCTCCCATGTGGTAGGCATGAGCTCAATCGTTTGAGACATATCGGCTTTCTGATCAGATCACTTTTGATTAGACTACATCAGTGAGGCATGACTCAGGTTTGGGTCTCCATCCTCTTGCTGGGTCTTATATAAACCGAGAAGACCCAGAGAGACACAGAAAGAGAGAGCCACGGCCATGTTTACCCTGCCATGTATGAGAGAAGTCTTGAGGATTGCTAGCAGCTGAAGCTGAAGCAGAAGCCCCCAAGAGGCTGGGCCCATGGAGCAGCTTAAGACTGAAGAGACGAGTCATATGCGGATCTCCCACAGCTGGGCTCTGGGAGGCGGTGAGCTTTGAGGGGAAGGCAGGGACCTCAGCAGAGATTGGCAGCCATCTTGCTTCACCACGTGGCAGGACACAAGGGTCACTAGCAGCTGACTTTGGTGAGAAAACATCTTGATTGACATTTCACAGCCTTGGAACTGAAAGCTTTTACCCTAAATAAAATTCCCATTATAAAAGCCAACCCACTTCTGGTACTTTGCTTCGGCAGCCCTGTGGTAAACTAAGACAGCTGTGGCAATCCTAAAATGGGGTGACAGCTTCCCACAGGCATCAAGACATGCTAAGGGACTTTGGTCATTTCAGTGCACTTGGAGGACAGGGAGTAGAGAGGGGAAAGAGCATGTTAGATGAGCTTGGACAGATTATACAAAACCCTGAAATCAGGGCTATAGTATTTTAATTTTTCCTTATAGACAATGGAGAGCCTTTGAAGGATTTTGAACAGATTGATATGATAGAAATTGTTCTCTTTTTTTTCTTAGAAGTTGTAGGTTTATAGAAAAATCATGCAGAAAATAGAGTGTATACCCTCCCTATTATTATTATTATTATTATTTATTTTTTTTTTTAAAGATTTTATTTATTTGTTCATTTATCCCCCCCTTGCTGCTTGTGCTCGCTGGGTCAGCTAACCACGCCGCGCGGGCGGGCTTGCCTTCACCAGGAGGCCCCGGGAACCGAACCCGGGGCCTCCCATATGGTAAACGGAAGCCCTACTGATTGAGCCACAGCCGCTTCCCCCTCCCTATTATTATTACCTTGCATTAGTGTGGTACACTTGTTACAACTGATGAAAGAATATTATTATTATATTATTTATTATAGTCCACGGTTTACATTAGGGTTCACTGTTTGTATTGTACAGTCCTATGTAAATTTTCTTTCTAGTAACATAGAAATTGTTTTTTAAGCTGATTTACTTTGTGGCTGGTTGGCTATGAAATTATCCATCTTCATTAACCTGTCAGCCTTCTGGGCAGAGATTGTGTCTGGTTGGCTGTTGTCATAGGACTCGGGGTTGCTGCTAACCTCACTGGTGCCATTGTATAAATCAGAAAAGGGCAGCTCCTCTGGGTGGAACCAGCCCTGCGGGGCCAAGCCTTGGTGAGCAGAGAGTAGCTGGGTGAGAAAGAGCACAATGTGTCATTTCCTCCAAGAAAGAAACAGCCCACACCAGGGCTCATGGCTTGGTGAGCAAAGCATTCTAGATTCCAGCACCACTCACCCCTCACTCAGGCATCCTCTTGCAGTGCACAACCTGCACAACGTTAGGTAGAGGCCCTGAGAAACCACAGACTGGGGACCAGTTCGGAGATGACTGGATTAGGCACTGACCTAGGGTGATACCAGTAAGATTGGAAAGAAGGGGAAAGTTCTAAGAGACACATTCTCCTGTCTCTAACTGCAATGGCTGCTCTAAGGGATCCTGGATATTTACCAAAAGCAGGGTCCTCTCTGACAAATCTGTTCCATTGAACTTCTCAGTGGGACTCTGCTAGAAAAGTCTGCTCTCAAAATCTTGTTCCAAGGCCCTGGTATCTCAATGGATTGACTCCAATTTCCTCTATGCTCAATTGATAGTGTTTAGGCTTGAGAACCTTCCCAAGGAAGTTTTGCTCTTTGAACTGAGTACTTACAAATACTTGTTCTGGTGCTATCTTGGAAAGAAAGTTATGAAGGGTGCTGAACAACTGGCCAGCAATACTTTTCTGGGGAGTTTTTGTTTTTGTTTCATTGGCTTCTGAGATATCCATGAATAGCACTCCTACCAAAGGGAGGTTCATCTAAACTTGTTTCTCTTCTGGTTGGCCCATCTCTGTCTTCTTCATTGGCTCTTCCTTCTCCTTCACTCAGCATCTCATTGGCAAAGTTATTCCTGGCTTGGTCCTGGGCTTTACTTTTCACTTGCTTTTCACACACCAACAAATAGTCCCATCTACTCGCGTGCCTTCAAGTGCCACAGCTGCGGTGGCTCTCACGGACCTCCCGGCCACACCTCCCTCCCAAATTCCAGACTTTGCAGCATCTTGACCCCTTGCCATCTCCATTTAGATATGTCAATGATTTCTCAAAAATCAACATATCTAAAACCTAACTGAGTAGTTTTCAATTTTTATCCTAGAAGTAATATCTCCTCATAGTACAAAGTGAAATCATTCAAAGATATAAAAAGTTAAAAAACTCTGACATTTGCACACACACAGCGTTTAAATTTTGTCGTTTCTTTTTACAAAAATAATAGTATTATATACAATTATACATATATTTCATTATTTAAATATCTATGTTATATTCCATAATATAAGTGTATCCCAATTGACTCAGTTTATGGCCATTTCCTTTATTTTGATGTTTCTGTCTAGAAACAATCCTGCAATTAAGCAACTTATATATATATATACAAGTGTATCTGTTCATGCCAGTGTTTTTATTTATATAGAAGAGATTCCCCAAAGTAGAATTTTTAGATGAAAGCCTATATACATTTTAAATTTTCATCATATTGCCAAATTAATTTCCAAACAAGCTCTCGGAATTAATAGTCCAATAAACAATGTATTAAAGGATTTCCCTGAAATGTTCACAGCTTTGGATGTGAACACTCTTTTTAATATTTGTTGAACAAATATTTCACAGAGTGAAAAATGGTATCTCATTGTTGTGTTAATTTGAATTTCCCTGTTAGTGAGGCTGAGACCTTGTTATGGGTTTATTGCTATTTAAATTCCTCTTCTGACAAAGGTCTATTAATATTCTTTGTCCATTTTTTAAAATTGAGTTGTTTGTCCTATCAATGCAGGAGAACCACTTGTACCTCAGCAGCATTATCTTTTTTGTTTGTTTTTTCCTATTTTAGGAGGCACAGGAACAGAACCCAGGACCTCCCATGTGGGAGGCAGGTGCTCAATTGCTTAAGCTACATCTGCTCCCTGCTCATTTTGTTTTTTGCTTGTTGTCTGCATGTTGTTTTTTTCTCATTGTCTGCTTGTTGTTCTTGCTTGATGTCTACTTATTCTGTGTCTGCTTGTCTCCCTTTGTTGCATCATCCTGCTTCACCAGCTCACCGTACCACATGGGTCATCAGCTTACCATGCCATGTGGGCCATTAGGTCTCCGTGCGGAGCCGGCCAGCTTGCCTTCATCAGGAGGCCCTGGGAATGGAACCAGGAGCCCAATCACTTGAGCTACATCTGCTTCCCCTGTTTTTTTTTTTTTTTTTTTTTTTTGGGGGGGGGTACAGATATTGGGAACTGAAATTGGGACCTCTCATGTGGGAAGTGGTGCCTAACCCCTTGAGCCACATCTGCTTCCCACAACTACTTTTTGTATCTGGTATCCTGCAACATTACAGAACTCCTTTCCTAGTTCTAGGAGTGTTTTTGTTGTTGTTGTTGTTTTTTGATAGATTCCTTGGAATTTATGACATCAACAACTATGTCATCTGTAGATAGGAACAATTCTAATTCTTCTCTTCCAAGCTGCATTTCTTTTATTTCCTTCCCTTGCTGTCTAGCACTTCTATGACTGAGTGGCTTTAAACAATAGAAATTTATTGTCTCAAGTTCCAGAGGCTAGAACTCCAAATCACAGTGTCAGTAAGACTGTTCTCCCTCTGAAGTCTGTAAGGTTTTGGTGATGGCTTGTCAGTGAGCCATGGCATCCAGGGCATAACTCGCCCTTATTTCCATCCCATGCCTGTCTTTTCCCTGTCTTCTACTCACTGTGTCCAAATTTCCTCTCTTTATAAGGATAACAGTCATATTGGATTAGGATACACCCTAATCCAGTTTATCATCTTAAATAATAACACCCTAAAAGATCCTATTTCCAAATAGTATCACATGCACAGGACCAGGGCTTAGAACTTGAACATATATATATATATATATATATATATATATATATTTTGTTGTTGTTGTTGTTGTTGAAAGTAGTATTATTTTTTTTTTAAGATTTATTTTATTTCATTTATTTATTTCTCCCCCCCCCCCCATTGTTTGCACTTTGCTATGTGCTGTGCCTTTTGGAGGCACTGGGAACTGGACCCAGGACCTCCGATGTGGGAGGGAGGCACCTAATCACTTGAGCCACCTCTATTATACTTTGAACATATATTTTGAAAGGACCCAGTTCAATCTGTAAACACTTGTGTATTAGTCAGGGTTCTCTCAGGAAACAGAATCAGCAGGAGATATCTGTAAATAATATGAAATTTTAAAAGAGTCTCTCACACGGCCGTGGGGATGCACAAGTCCAGGTTCTGCAGGCAGGCTGCAAACCAGTGGCTCCCATGCAAGTCCGATGAAAGGTCGTTGATGAGTTTCTGGGAGAAGTTGCAGAATTTGGTACCGAGGAGTGCGGAAGTGCTTTTGCATATACCAAAATGTTGGATTGGTTTTATAAATGGGTAAGGGGTATTTTTTGGAGGAATTGTGAAATGCTTCATGGAAAAGGCCTAGATCACTTTGAAGAGGCTGTTGATAGTAACATGGATGTTAAAGAGACTTTTTATATGGGGGCGGATGTGGCTCAAATGGTTGGGCATCCGTCTGCCAAATGGAGAGACCTGGGTTCCGTCCCTGGGACCTCCTGGTAAAATAAAAAATAGAGAGAGAGAAGGCGCATGGGCTGCCAGGCTCCACGTGCTGCTGAGCCGTCGGGCCCCGGGAGCCATGCAGCAGGATGATGATGTAACAGGGAAGAGACAAGACGAAATGCTCTGAAAGCTCCAGAAGCCAGGAGCTGAGGTGGCGCAGGCGGCAGAATACCTCTCACCTACATCAGAGGTCTCCAGGATCAAATCCTGGTGAAGACTGGAGGAGGAGGATGAGAAGAGATGGCAGGAAACAGACATGGAGAATTGCCCAGCGAATGGACACAAAACAGCAAATGGGGAAGGGGGGGTTTAAAATGGATAAAGTAAATAAATAAATCTTAAAAAAAGAGAGAGAGAGACTTTCTATGATGACTTAGAAGTAAATGATGAAACTATTATTGGAAACTGGAGGAAAGGCAATCCATGTTTTAAAGTTGCAGAGAACTTAACAAGATTAACTCCTGGTGTTATATGGAAGACAGAATTTGAAAATGGCGAACCGGAGCATTTAGCTGAAGAACTTTCCAAAGTAAACTCAGAGAATGTGGCTTGGCCTCTTGCAGCTTATAGCAAAATACTAGATGAGCGAAATACACAAAGGACTGAACTTTTGGGCACAAAGAAAACAGAAACTGATTCCGGAACTTCCAAGTGTCTGGAAATCAAATTCCCAGATGAAAATACCCTATTTGAAGACTTTATTAAACTTGGAACTCATAACTCAGAACTGAAGATGCAGTTATCTCCGAAAGACTTGTGGAAAGTCTTATTGTCTGATGGATTGAACCCCAGCTTCCTGCATGCTAAACCAACAAAGATTTTGAGAGAGCTGTATGAACAAAACCACTGTCAGCTTGGACAAAAGAGGACATGGAAAGGAGAGATTGAAGGAGAAACAGCTTTAAAAAGAAAACCGTGGAAGGAGAAACCTGGGATTAAGACATCTCCTTGGGCCAAGAGAGGAGACCCACCCATATGTACAGAGAGGGTGAGTTTTCCCCAGCAGTTGAAGAGGGTGGATGTCCCCACCTGATGTTATGGGAGAGTTTTGCCACCCCAGGGTGCAGGGAGGATGGAGCACATTCCTCAACGATTAGGGCAGTTAAGGTCAACACCCCGTAGGTCTGAGAAGGGTGTACCTGTCCCCCATGGATTAGAGAAGGCCAGGTGGTCAACCCATTGCTCTGAGAGGGTTGAACCTGTATGCCAAAGGTTAGGGGGAATGTTGTCTTCACCTCACTGTACTTGTGGGGGCTAAGACTCTAACCCAAAGATTGGGTAAGGTGTGGCAATCACCCCAACACTCTTGGAGGGTGGGGTCTGGAGCTTGGTTGACACCCAGATGCTTGATGAGGGTGGAACCAAGAAAATGGCCGTTGGGCAAGCCTATGGAAAGGGTGGGTTCCCATGTGGCCCCAAGGAGAAGAAACCATCATCTTAAGAATGACTCTCAGACTTTGAAATCTAATGGAGGATGCCCTGCAGATTTACTGAACTGTAGAGGATCCATGACTCATGTTTAACATCCCAATTTCTCTTTATGATATTGAAAATGTTTATCCTTTGCCTTTCCACTTGTGTATTGGAAGCAGTTAAATGGTTTTGTAAGTTTCAGAGGTCTACAGACGGGATTTTGCCTGTAGACAAAGTGTGTTTCTTTAAAATGATTATGATATGATTTTGTAGTTGGATTGTTACTGATTTAAGGTTTTTTGAATATTGTAATGTATTTTTGGAATTCAGAGGGTGGAATGTAGCCGTTGGCCAATTTAATGTAATTATGAATTCCAAAAATATAATTGGATCATGCTTGTAAACTGATCTGTTAATCTGGACATGATTAAGTTATGATTAGGGCGTTGACTGGGCCAAGTCAGTAGGGCGTTGAGCCCCACCCCTTTGGTGGGTGGGGAATTGAATATAAAAGGCAAGGCAAGAACAGAGTTGAAGCAGTTTTTGAGAAGCAGTTTTGATGTTGGAGAAAAGGCCCCGGAAGAAGAGAAGTGAGCCGTTCACCTGATAGCCTACAGTTGACCTTGTGGAGGAACCAGAAGAACTAAGCCCGGAGAGAAACACAGCCCCGGGAATAGAGGGACACAAGAAGCCTGAACCCTGGCAACTGTTGGCACCTCTCTTGCTCTAACACGTGGCAATGGACTGTGGTGAGAGAAGAAACGTAATGCTTTATAACCTGGTATCTGTGGACTTCTACCCCAAATAAATACCCTTTATAAAGACCAACCCATTTTTGGTATTTCACATTAGCACCCCTTTGGCTGACTAATACAACTTGCCTAACTTCACTGGCTAGAACTTCTAATACTATGTTGAATAAGTGGTGAGCCACAAAAGATACTAACCTAGAGAAATACAGTGGTGATTTATTAGTCCAACCTATCGCCAAATAAGGCTTTTCCCAGTTTGTGCTTTATGAAGCCTGGGGCTGCCCTGCTCCTCCACAACCTGGCTTAGCTGGAGCAGCCACGTGGTAGCTGCATGAGTCCTCCAAACTCTAGTAAAATAAAATCATCAAATACTGCATTAAGATTATATCATGGGGGAGGCGGCTGTGGCTCAATCAGTGGGGCTCCCGTTTACCATGTGGGAGGCCCCGGGTTCGGTTCCCATGGTGTGGTTGGCTGACCCGGCGAGCACAGGCAGCAGGAGGGGGATAAATGAATAAATAAATAAAATCTTTTTTTTAAAAAAAAGATTATATCATGGGAAGCAGCTGTGGCTCAATTGGTGGGTTCCTGTTTAACATATGGGAGGCCCCAGGTTCGATTCCCGGGGCCTCCTGGTGAAGGCAAGCTGGCCCTTGCGGTGTGGGGAGCTGACATAGCAAGATGACCCAACAAAGGGAGACAAGCAGACACAGAAAACACACAGCAAATGGACACAAGCACAAAGGGGGGATGGGGAGGATAAATAAATTAAAAAAAAATAAATTTTAAAAAAAAAGGAGGATTATATCATGACTCATAAGGTATTTATTGAGCACACACTTAAACCATAGGGGTGAAAAAAGCAATTTATATATAAATGCTTTTTGGGAATTGGTCCATTTCATTTAAGTTCTCAAATTTGTACGTATATAGTTATTTGTAGTATTCTTTTATTATCCTTTTGAAGTCTGCAGAATCTAGTCATATCCCATTTCATTCCTGATATTGATAATTTGTGTCTTCTCTCTCTTTCACTTTTACAATCTTTCTAGGTGTGTCAATTTTACTGACCCTTTTAATGAACCAGCATTGCATTTCATTGATTTTTCTCTATTTTTATTTCAATTTTATTGATTCTAGCCTTTTTTACTTCCTTGGGCTTACTTTGAATTTATTTTCTCTCTTTTATTTCTATGTTCTTGAGGTGGGAGCTTTGCCTTTTCTTTTGTTTGTTTGGTTTTTTGTTTGTTTTTGAGGTACTAGGGCCGGGACTTGAACCTGGGACCTCATTATGTAGAAAGCCGATGCTCAACTACTGAGTTACACTGGCTCCCTGAGTTGGTTTTTTCATTTGTTTGTTAGTTGTTTGTTTTATTTTTAGGAGGTAGCAGAGACTGAACCCTGGACCTCGTATGTGGGAAGTAGGTACTCAACCACTTGATCTACATCTGCTCCACAGCTTTGATTTTTGATTTAAGGCTTTTCTTCTTTTCTAAATGTAAGAATTTAGAGCTATAAATTTCTCTACCAAAACTGCATTAGCTGTGTATCACAAAATTTGATATGTTGTCTTTTTATTTTCATTCAGTTCAATGTATCATTATATTTCCCTTGAGTCTTTCTCTTTGACCCATGGATTATTTATAAATATTTTGTTTAGTTCCCAGTATTTCCAGGTTTTTCTGATAGCATTCTGTTATTGATTTCTAATTTGATTCCATTGTGGTAATAAAATACACTCTGTATGATTTCAATTCTTTTACATTTGTTGATGTTTCCACTGTGACCTAAAATATAGTCTATTTTGGTATATGTTCCGCGGATGCTTGAAATGAATGGGTATTCTGCTGCTGTTGGGTGGCATGTTCTACAAATGCCAATTAGATCCCGTTGCTTGACGTTGTCGAGTTCTGCTGTATCCTTGCTGATTTTCTATCTAGTTGTTCTACCAGTTGTTGAAAGAGGGGTGTTGAAGTTTTCAACCATAATTGTGGAGTTGTCAGTTTCTCTTTTTAGTTCTATCCGTTTTTGCTTCACATTCTTTGCAGGTCTGTTGTTTTGTACATACACATTTAGAGGGGCTATGTCTTCTTACTGTAATTATTTAATGACCCTCTCTTTCTCTAGTACTTTTATTTGCTCTGAAGTCTACTTTATCTGCTATTAATATAGTCACTACTGCTTTCTTTAGATTAATGATTTAATAATCCTGAAAAACAATTATTTTTTTCCATCCTGTTTTTAAATCCACTCTGTTCATCTCTTTTAATTGGCATATTTAGACTATGAACTATTAATGTAAGTACTGACATTAGGGCTTAAGCCTGCCATTTTAGTTTTTGTTTCTGTTTGTCTTCTTTTTCCTGCCTTCCAATTTGATTTATCTATAGTGCTTTTCAGTGTATCTCTTTATATAGCTTTTTGAGTGGTTGTTCTAGATATTATATTATAAATATATAATTTATATCACAGACTGGTGTCAACATTTTACCTGTTTGTGTGAACTGTACAAACCTTAGCTCTCTTTACATTCTTTTACCACCAACTCACTATCATCTCAGTGTTGACATTTATTTATTTATTTGACATTTTCAAGGTATGACGCTTGAACAGTTGGTTGCATTGTTTATAGGCAGATCTTTTTTTTTTACATTACATGGCATTATACACTACTTTGATATGTTTGGTACACAAAATAAGATCCTTTAAAACAGTTATGCACAAGACATGCAATGGTGGATATATACATTGGAGTCCAGGATGTGATTGATTGGGAAGAAAGAAGTTGGACTAGGCATGTTTAGTGAAGGAACCAGAAGGTTTATAACACACAGTAACCACACATTCTTCTGGTTTGAAAAACAAATGCAGCATGTGCATTGGCACTGGTGCCTCAGAGATGAACTATTTTAGATAACCAGCTTGGGACTATACAAGACAGGTATCACCTTTAGCATCAGGAAATAGCTTTAGGGTTTTATGAACCATTCTTTGTCTAACTTTAAGAAATGGATGTTTTTCTTACATCTTTATATTACTGCTTTAATCCCAGATCAGATAAAAAGAACAGGCACAACCCCCAACTAAAATCCTGTTGTAGCCTAAACAATGAAGTGGTACATTAGAAGACTTTAAAATTGCAGCTCTTTTTGGATCCCCCAAAGTGTATCTGCACTCTTCTTCAAACGGGCCTCTTCTTCAGGAGTCAGAGTCACCTTGACAACATCTGAGATTCCATTCTGTCCCAAGATGCAAGGAACACTAAGGAATATGTCATCTTTTATTCCATAGACTCCCTTAATCATGGTGGAAAACCCGTCTAAGATTCTTCATTATACTCTCTGCCAAATCTGCCACAGACAGCCCAATGGCCCAGGAGGTATAGCCTTTTAGCTTGATCACCTCATAAGCACTGTCAACCACCTGTTTGTGAACCTCTTTCCACTGTTCCTTATCTGCATCAGTGCCTAACTCGGGGTGCAGATTTTTCAAGGAGACACCAGCAACATTCACTCCACTCCACACAGGCACACTAGAGTCTCCATGTTCCCCAAGGACCCAGCCATGACAGCTTGATGGGTGAACTCCCAGCCTTTCCCCCATTAGGTAACGGAACCGGGCCGAATCCAGATTGCAACCACTTCCAATAACACGGTTTTTGGGAAAGCCACTTAGTTTCCAAGCCACATAGGTCAAGATATCCACTGGATTGGAAACAATAAGTAACTTGCAGTTTGGGCTGTATTTTACAACATTAGGAATGATGAATTTAAAGATGTTTACATTTCGCTGGACCAAATTAAGACAGCTTTCTCCCTCTTGCTGACGTGCCCAGCTGTGACAATAACCAGCTTGGAGTCTGCAGTCACACTATAGTCTTTGCCAGAGACAATTTTCGGTGTTCTAAGGAAAAGGGTGCCCTGTTGGAGATCCATCATCTCTCCCTTCAATTTGTCTTCTATGACATCCACAAGCGCTAATTCATCTGCTAGTTCCTTCATCAAGATACTGATGGCACAGGCCATGCCAACAGCACCAACCCAAAAACTGTAATCTTATTCTGAGGGATCTGTTCTTCCTTAAGAAGATTCTGAATCAGCTGATCCTTGAGAGTTGCCATCTTAGATTTGGAATGGGAAGGAACCGGGACTACACGTCGAGCCGGCGTCTGCGGAGCGCGGTGGCGGCATCCAAGCTCGGTGGCTGCAGCTTCAGAACTCGACATTTATTTTTTTAAATCAAGTTAAGATTTTCCTGATTTTTGGTGTGATTAGTGTTTTTCAATTGAAATCTGGACATTCAGAGTATTATATTATGAGGCTCTGGGTTGTATTTAATGGGCGTCCTCTGAAACTGGCAGGGGAAGTGGGGGGGTGCTGCCTCATAACTGCCAGGTTCTCCTAATATTTTTACTATCAAATTTTGATTCCTGCTATGCCATATGCCAACAACACAAGTGACTCTCACAGATATTATGGAGAGCAAAATAATCCACACATGAGAGAGGATATAATGTTGATTACCTCTATATTGAATTACGTAAATCGGCAAAATTAATTGATCTTAGTAAAAGTTGGAATATTGGTTACTTAGGACAGAGTTAGGTGGATGTTGACTAGGAAGGGGCTTGAGGGAACCTTTTGGGGTACGGGTAATGTTCTACATTTTCACTATGTAGCAATTTTGTTTGTATTTACTTACATAAAGATTGAACTGTAAAGTATTTTATGTACTTAACTGTATACCTGTTATATTTTAATTAAAAAGTTAAAAGAATTTAAAATTCTTTAATTCATTTGGAATTGAATCTTGTAAGTGATGTGAGGACAGAAGCTAGTTTTGTTTTCTTCAATAATTATTGTTAACAATGATGGAAATATTTATTAAATGAACTAATATTCCTCTAAAGTACTGTATTTCCTTATCTTATAGTATAACCTAGAACCTATGAAACAATATCTTAAAATTGTGGTATCAGAAAAAAAGAAAAGAAAATTGGAAACACTGGGGGAAAAGCTGACAGAACTGTGTATCCATGGCACACTGGTAGAGAGTTTGAGCTATGGTGCCAAATCATGTGGGCCATGGGTCGGAACCCTGGCTTCATTAATATTGTATAATCTGGGCAAATTACTTCACCTCTCAAGGCTTCACTCCCATACCTCTGTAAAATGGGGATGATGACAGTGGTTACCTCATAGATTACTGATCATTTTGAGGATCAAAGTAAGTTAATACTTGTAAAGTGCTTAGAAGAATAAGCAGCCCTTAATAAATGTTGATAAATGACAAAAATTTTTAAGAGATTTATTTATTTATTCACTTCATTATTTTGCACTCGCTGTCTGCTCTCTGTGTGTTCTTGTCTTCTCTTTAGGCAGCACTGGGAACTGATCCTGGGATCTTCCAGAGTGGGAGAAAGGCACTGAATCTCTTGCGCCACCTCAGCTCCCTGGTCTGCTGCATCTCTTATTGTTTCTTTTTGTTGTGTCATCTTGCTGCACCAGCTCTCTGTGCAGGCCAGCACTCCTGCGTGGGCCAGCACTCCATGTGGGCCAGCTTTCTACTCAGGCCAGCTTGCCTTTCACCAGGATGCCCCAGGAATTGAACCCTGGATCTCCTCTCTGGTAGACAGGAGCCCAATCGCTTGAGCCACATCTGCTTCCCAATAAATGACAAATTTGATGTAGCCATTTTCAAAAGGAAGAACTCTAGGTGCTGACTTGGAGAATCTAAATAAACAATAGCAAATTGCAGGCCAATAAAAAAAATCGTGGCAATAGCAGGAATCTCTATCTTGTCCTGATTTTAATGGAAATTATTTTTAATTATTTTCACATTAGTATAACATTTTCTGGTAAGCAGCCTTTATCATATTTAAGTAGTTTTCTTTTAGTCCTATTTTACTTATTTTTCATTAGTAATGGCTTTTAATTTTATCAAATGCCAAAAATGTTTTTATGGTAGTTTCTTGACATATTGAAACATGTTCATAAACTTCCTATGTTGATCCTTTCTTTAATTCCTGGAATAAATTGTTCTTGTTCACAGTAGATTATTCTTTGGATACCCTGTAAGGCTCAATTTACTAAAACTGTATTTAGAAGGTTTGCATCTATAGTGATAAGTGAAATTAATCTTCCAATTTTTTGTGCTATATCAGTCTAGTTTGAAGTCACACTAGTTTTAAAATATGGATGTGGAGGCTCTATATTTCTTGATGGTATAGAATAGCTTAAATAACATGAGAAATGTCTCTTTAAAGGTTAGAAAGACTTCAGCAATTACACCATTTGGCCTAGTCCTTTTGAAAAAGAAAAATCTTTTACTTCCTTCAATCATCTTTAAAGGCTATTGATCTGTTTAAGTTTTCTACCTCTTCTAGGGTCCATGTTGACAATTTATATATGACTCAAAAATCATCTATTTTCATTTTTAATTTCATTGCCATAGACTTTAACGTAATATTTCTTTATGACACTTTTCACCTCTTTCAAGCTAAACGCTTGATTTTTGCCCTCAAGTTGCTTTACGTCCAGTTTTATGGAGATCAGAAAAAAGAACTGATATGATCTTAAAATTAAGGTCATTTTGACTCTCTTCTATCCCTCATCTCCCACATTCAATCCTCCATTCCATCCTGTCTGTTTCTAAAATAACTCTTATGTCCATACATCCATTCCTTTTGGCTGCTATTTCCATTGCTTCACTCCACATCATCATCATATCTTTCCTGGACTATTGCAGTGCCTTCTGACTTGCTCTGCTACTTCCTTATTTGCTTCTCTCTGAATAATTTCCACACTGGAGTCAGAGGGATCTTAAAATTTCCATTGGATCACATCACTGTCCTGCTCAAAACTCTTCAATAGAATGTCACTTTTAGGATAAGTTCCAAAGTCCTTAATTATGTCTCCAAGGACCTGCATGACTTGATTCCTGCCTACTTTTCAACTCTCATCACCCACTATTCTTTCCTCCCCTCATAAAGTTTGAGCCCCAATTACCTTTTTTATTTCTCTAAAAGCTAGAAAGGATGGTTTATTTCATAATGGGTGATATAAAAACTGGCTATCCATCTTGAAGAGAATTGAGTTGGATCCCTACTTCATATATTTTTAAAAATGTGAAATAAATTTAAATATTTTAAATCTTGAAATAAATTGTTAGAGAATATATGTATAATCTAGGGAGTGGGAAGAACTTTTCAATTAAGAAACCCAGAAACTATACAAGAAAAGATAGATATATTTGTTCATATAAACAATAAAAGTGATTGTTGAACAAAAAATATCATTAAACTTTTTAAGGGTAAATAATAGTTTGGGATAAAATATTTGCAAGGTAAAAGAAGAAAAAGGGTTACTATATGTGTTGACATAGAGCTCTTACAAGTGATAAGAAAAAGACAAGTGTCCCAATAGAGAATATCAGCAAAGGATAATTAAAGAAAATTCACACAGGCATACGCAAACCCAAAATGACCAAATAATGGGAAAGATATTCAGTTCATCCCAGTACCCCACCCCTACCCCGTATAGGACAGGAAATGAAAATTAAAGCAACAAATTAAAGAAGTAATATCATATCACTTCTCATGTATGCAACTGACAAATGTTAAAAAGAATAGAAAAACCTGCTACTTGCAAGGATGTGGAGGAAACAGTACTTCTGAAGCTGTGCTGATATCAGTGTGAATTATTACCTTTTCAGAAAGTAATCAGGCAATATCTATCAAAGTTTTAAAAATATAAATCCAGGGAAGCGGCTGTGGCTCAATCAGTAGGGCTCCCGTTTACCATATGGGAGGCCCCGGGTTCGATTCCCGGGGCCTCCTGGTGAAGGCAAGCCCGCCCGCATGGCGTGGTTAGCTGAACCAGTGAGCACAAGCAGCAAGGAGGGGATAAATGAATAAATAATAAAAATCTTAAAAAAAAAAATAATAAAAAAAATAAAAATATAAATCCAAACAACCCCACCCTTGGAATCCAATTCAAGAAAGAAATTATCAGATATCTGATACAAGTAATAACAATACTATAAATAATAATATTTAACAAATATTAAACCCTTTTTATATGCCAGGTATCATTTTAAATGTTTTATGAATATTAACTCATATTACCTACATGACAATGCAATGAGAGGTACTATTATTATTTTTACTTACAAATGAAAAAACTGAGTCTCAAAGAGGTTGTTACTTGTTGAAGTCCCCCAAACTAGGAAGTATATATTTTAAAAAATGTTTATTATAGTATTGTTTTCAATGGAGACAAAGGAGTTGCCTAGCAGTAGAAGAGATCCAAATCTATATAAAACAGTGTGGGGAAGCAGATGTGGCTCAAGTGATTGAACTCCCGCCTACCACATGGGAGGTCCCTGGTTGGATTCCTGGTGCCTCCTAAAGAAGACAGCGAGCTGGCATGACGGGCAGGCATGGCAAGCTGACGCAACATCATGATACAACAAGAAGCACAAGAAGAAAAAACATGAGAGATACAACAAAGCAGGGAACGGAAGTGGCTCAAGCGATTAGGTGCCTCCCTCCCACATCGGAATCTCAGGTTCGGTTCCCAGTGCCTCCTAAAAGATGAACAGCTACAGCAAGTGCAAACAACGAGGTGGTTTGGGAGAAATAAATAAATAAAATAAAAATCTTTAAAACAACAACAACAAAAAAAACAGTGTGCAGCTATTTAAAAGAATAAGTTGCATTAGTGGTTCTCAACCCATGCTCATAAAATCATCAGGTGAGCTTTTTAAAAATACAGATACTGGGGGCGGATGTGGCTCAAATGGTTGGGCATCCATCTCCCATATGGAGGCTCCTGGGTTCAATCCCTGGGACCTCCCAGTAAAAGAAGAAATATAGAAGGCGTGCCATCAGGCCCCACGAGCGGGTGAGCCCCCAGGCCCCGCGCGGGCATGCCTAGCCCCGCCGAGCCATGCAACAAGATGATAACTTAACAGGAGAGTGACACAAGGGAGAGCCAAGACGAGACGCGCCGAAAAACCAGGAAATGAGGTGGCACAGGTGGCAGAACGACTCTCTCCCACCTCAGAGATTCACAGGATCAAATCCTGGTGAAGACAGGAGGATAAGGATGAGAAGAGAGAGCAGGAAATAGACACAGAAAATTGCCTAGTGAATGGACACAAAACAGAAAAAAAAAAAAAACAAAAAAAAACAGGGTGGGGGGGAGCATTAAAATGGATAAAAGTAAAATAAATAAATAAATCTTTTAAAAATAAATAAATAAAAATACAGATGCTTGAGTACTGGCCCCAAACCAATTAAAACATCTCTGAGAGTCTGTTAGGGTGTGAGTTGTTGAGTAAGACCTTTGGCTGTTAACTTGGAGGGAATGTTTATACACATTGTTAAGGATGCAAAGAAAGGTACCTAATATTATCCCATTTAAAAATTATAACAACTGCTAAAAAAAAACAAATTTGTATGTGGGTGCATGCAGTCAATCCTGACTCTTTGTGAACTCAGTATTTGCAAGTTTGCCTACGTGCTAAAATTTATTTGTAACTTCCAAATCAATACCCATGACACTGTGACATTCCCAGACATGTGCAGAGCAGCCAAAAATCTGAGTTGCCTGATGGATGCATGTTCCCAGCGGAAGTTGAACAAGGTGTCACTCTGCTTTTTTGCTTCAGCTCTCCTGCTGAAAACAAGTGTCCTTTTCACGATGTATTTAGTGCCTCATTTTTCACAGTTTTGTGCCTTTTCTGTTTAAAATGGCTGGCAAGTGTGTTGGATTGCTGCACAGTGTTCCTAAGCCCAAGAAGACTGTGATGTGCCTTATGGAGAAAATAAACATGCTGGATCAGCTTTGTTCAGGCATGAGTTATAAAGCTGTTGGCTGAGAGTTCAATGCTAATAATCAACAGTATATATTAAATACGGTATCTTTAAACAGAAACACACATAGAACAAGGTTATGTGTTGAATAGTTGTTCAAAATGTTGTGACCAGAGGCTCGAAGGAGCCTATGCCTGTATTTCTCCCAGAGCAATGGTTCAATATTCATTAATTCAGTGTTTGCCTTGACTCTCTAGAGCATAAATGCCACGAATAACAAGAGTCGAGTGTATATATACACATATATGTATGATGTATACCTGTATATGTATGTATATATGTATAATCATAATAAAATTGAGAAAGCATGGAAATATACACACATGGCTGTTATAGTTAATATTAGTCAAGAGATGGGATACCTATGGCACACGAGCAGGGGACAGAGAGGAGAGTGGCATGGGGGAATGGAAAGAAACCAAATAAAGAAAGAGTTAAAACTGTTCACCATACAAAACAGCACACAAGCTCATGGTAGTTATCACAAGGAAATAGGATTTTAGGTAAATTTTTTTTTACTTCCCTCTGTAAAACACATTTTCTATAAGTATGAACCATTTATATAATCAGAGAAAAACATTTTTGTTACCTATTTTTAAAAAGCTCTTTTTCCTTTCCTTAATGCCTTAGTACAAGCATAAAGCTTTATCACAGTTGATGCCCTCTGCTAGAACATTTGCCCTTTGATTCTTTTCCTGGCTAACTCTCCTTATCCTTGAGGTTTCAACTTATGTATTACTTCTTCACAATTCCTTTGAGATGGATCATAATTAGATTTCTCCAACACCTTCCTTCCTGTCACCCTGACGTTTGCTCTCAGAGCAAAGATCACAATTTGAAACCATCTGTGTAGCTGTTAGACAAATGTCTGTCCCCACATTTAGAGTGGAAGCCACAAGAGGTCAGGGACCATGGATGTTTGGCTTGCCACTGAATTCCCAGTGACTTGCCCAGTTCTGGGCACACAGAGGTCTCAGTAAACTTTTGCCAACTACTTGGATCATTTCTCTGAATTTAATAACTTTTCACAATCCCCTGCCTTGTGCTTCAGTGAGATTTTGTGCTCTCTGATGTCTGGTACTGTGTCCTACACCTCTAGGTACTGTCTTTAGTGCGCAACAGATCTCTGGCTAGTTGGATAGGTTGACAATCCTTGCTTTATCCAATTGCAATTAGTATTTTTCCTTATTTAAGGCCCTTGCTATAATTTTTCCTGCTCCTGCTCCTCTGCGAGAGAGCTAAATTGGGATAAAGGGCCCCATTCCCCAGAAATTTCAGCTCTTTTGGCTATACTTATATGTTATTTCATTGCTGAGTAATAGACAGCTTCTTGTGTGTGTGTGTGTGTGTGTCCCTCCACTTCCACCTCCCACTGTCCCCTCTGTTGAAGAACTTACTTGGGTTCACCATAGTTAGGCATAATGACATCTTACTGGCACCACTCTGTTGCGCTTCCTGCTACCAGTCAACCAATTGCGCCCAGGAAGGGATGAAGACTTTTCAGCTGGTGTCTACTAAAGGGTGAGTTTTTTGCTTATCTGGGACGTGTTTCTGCTACCCTTCCCACTCCCACCAGAAGTTGGGGACAGCATTCTCTTTCCTCATCACTCAGGAATAAATTTTAATCCTAGTGTCATGGGATGCTGACAATTCCCACCCCTCTCCCAATTCCCCTTTGGTGGCATGGAGCTATGTACCCCAGAAAACATGTTCTTAAACTTAAGTCATTTCTGTGGGTGTGAACCCATTGGAAGTAGGGAATTTTGATGAGGTTACTTGAGTTAATTTGTGGCCCAACTGAATCAGGAGGGGTCTTAATCCTAGTACAGAGTCCTTTATAAGCAGAATGAAATTCACACACACACACACACACACACACAGAAAGTCACGCAAGGAACAGCCAGAAGCTGGAAGTCAAAGGAACTGAGAAGCCAGGAAAGGCCACCAAGTGTACTGCATGTGACAGAAAAGCCAAGGACCAGAGATTTCAGCCAGCCAACCCCAATATGGTACAGTCTTCTGGGAGAAAGCATCACCTTGCTGACACCTTGCTTTTGGATTTCTCCTAGCTAACTGTGAGCCAATAAATCTGCATTGTTTAAGCCAACTTATTGCATGGTATTTGCTTTAGCAGCCAGGAAAATTAAAAAGTATTTATTATTTTCTTCCAGGAAGCCTTGCAGTGTCCCTTCAAATAAGTCTTTCAATAAGCAGTCTTGATAACACAGAATTGCTGATTTTGATATTCAAATTAGAAATCTAGGGAAGTGGATGTGGCTCAAGTGATTGGGCTCCTGTCTACCATATAGAAGGTCCAGAGTTCGATTCCTGGGGCTTCCTGGTGAAAAAGCAAACTGGCCCACACAGCGAGCTGGCCCGAGTGGAGAGCTGGCCCACACGGAGTGCTGACACAGCAAGATGATGCAACAAAAAGAGATGCAGAAGAGAGACAATAAGAGACACAGCAGACCAAGGAGCTGAGTTGGTGCAAGAGATTGAGAGCCTCTCTCCACTCTGGAAGGTCCCAGGATTGGTTCCCGGTGCCGCCTAAAGAGAAGACAAGCGTAGAAGAACACACAGAGAGCAGACAGCGAGCACAAAACAATGAGGCGTAGGGGTGGGGGTGGGGGAAGATAAATAAATAAATCTTAAAAAAAAAAGAAATCTATTTGGATTTTATTTATATATGTATTTTCATTCATATATATAAAATATATAAACATATATGTATCTGTACCTATATATGATGTAAAATGTTGTTAATATAGTCAAAGAGCACATGTACCACATAGCAACGTTTTTCTAAAGGTAAAAGATATCTCTGAGCTCTCCCTCAGGGTTTCAGGAAAACAACAAACTCCACAAAGTCTACATTGCAGAAAATGCCCTGTTCTTCCCTTGAGGAAGGAAAACCTCTCAAAGTGAATGCTGGGGCTCCAAAACCAAAAGGAACATTCAGTCCCCACTTCTCTGTTTTACTACTGAGTAACCACAATATTTGTTCTTGAAACATGATTTAGGGAACTAAATGTCAAGTTTTTTGTTTTGTTTTGTTTTTTGTTTTACCATAGGTTCATGAGTTTTTATAGTCTACAAACAATTTGAGAAAATAAAATTTGGCCTTTTGGGCAGGTGCCATTTCAATGAATTCTCAGCTGTTCAGCTCAGTCTAACTATATCCCAGTCATTAAATAGACTAAAATGATCTAAAGTAAAAGGCAATGTTGAATAGCACTGGGCAGCAAATTAATCAAAGGCCTTATCAAAAAGGAAATGAAAGAAACAGCACACAGGTCAACCATGTCTAGAGTTCTCTGAGCCCAGGTGCCTGGGACAGCTCACCCTAATTTCTTTTGCTTAACCAGTTCTAGATGTTTCCTCAACCAAATATCTTTTATAAACATTCCAAGTTAATTGAGATGAAAATGTTAAAGATATGACAAGTGATGACTAATTACCAGGGAATCTTAATAGCTTTTCTCCACTGGCTGGGAGTAATTTTTCTTCATATAGCTTCTAACCCTGAATTGGGTAACAGCTAACTACTCCCAGAAAAACTGCAAAATAAGGTAGACACAAGAACAAATAACTGACAAATCTGCTTGCCATATGGAGTTCTACCAATAACTTGGTTTTATTCTCTTGATAAGTGAATTCTGCATTTTGTCTCTTAAAGCCTTAAGCACAGTCTTTCAGAAAAACTATGTGCAATTAAGTTAAGCTTTAGAACACTGATAATACTTTTCTTTACACTTAACATGGCACCACACTGAAGCATTGAAAACTCATGGAAGAGAAACAAAAAAAGGCACATTTTAATAGTGAGACAGACACAGACAGTTCATTGCAACAAAAGATGATAATACGTACAATAGGGATACAAACAAGGCCATTGATGACACTAAAATAAATAAAAGCAATATATTACTCAGCAGGGTAAGGTTGACTTCACTGAAGAAGGAACATTTGAATTGAGTCTTGAAAGGTGGAAAGGATTCATGGGGGAGTTTAGGAAAAGAATGATATTCCAGGAAGAGGACATAGCAGTTTAAAAAGCATGGAGGCAAGTGACGTCAGTAAAAACGGCAAAGACCTCTGAAAATTCTCACCTCCATAAAAGCAATCAGAAAATTGGTCAAAATTGTCAGAAACAACTTTTTCAAAACTCAGGAATTTAACCAAAGGCTGGCAGCAATCTGGGAAGCATTTATTCATTGAAAGTGTTTGAATCTCAATAGGAACAGTGAGCTATATGGTGTTTTAACTTGTCCTAATCCTATCTCTAGCTCACTGTAACTCTGCAGTTAGCCTTGACATTAATATCCACATTTACCATGAAAACCAGCAGTTTGGCATCCACCAGAGGAAATGAAAGAGGGCTGTAGCTCCTTCAAAGCCTAATTACCAAAGAATTATCATTATTTGACCTATCAAGTGGTTCCCTAGAAGACCCCACATGTAAGATTGTCTGCATTTGACCTGTCTCACAGTTCCCCCAGTTTAAAAAAAGAAAAGCATTTTCTCTGGGGCCATTTGTTAAAAACAATTACAGGCAATTGTTTAACTTTGTGGCTGCTTGAGGTTTTTGAGAACAGTTGGAGCAAACAATAGAGTAAACAAAGAGCTTAAAAAGAGAAGCTGAGGATGGAGATGTTCACAGGGGCTTTTTAAAAGCTCCCACATATTTCTGGGAATCCAGAAGGCCATGTGCACATGGCCAGGGCTGCATGTATGCTCAAGAAAGAAGATTAGGGAAGTCAGACACCTGTTAAGTGGCCATCACCCACTCCTCACCTACCCCTACCTCCTCTGAGGAAGTCACAAACACATGCAAAGTGGCCATTCTCCAGCCTTCCACTATCTCCACCTCCTTTTCTATTGTGTGTCATTCCACAAACTGGAGGAGATATTAAGTCTAATGAAAAGGCCTGGTCAGAACTTAAACCCAGAAACTGGGGACAAGCAGCCCCAGATGCTTACTAACACAGGAATTCTGAGTGGCAGGGCCCCTTCCCCCCAAGGTGGATAAAAAAAAACACAAACATTATAGTTTTTCTTCTCAGTGCAAAGTGGGGTGTGCAGAGATGCCATCTATCAACCCAACCTGGATCAGCCTTTGGCCACTCCAGAAGACCAGCCATGATGGAACTTCTTCCCCTGCTCTTTCAGACTCTTTGTCCTGTGTAAGTGACAAGGAGATTATTTGCCCTTTCTGGACTCTTTATCCTCTGCAAGTAGTAAGGAGATCATTTGCTGAAAGTTTCTGTTGTGCCCTGAACCTGTGTTACCAAGACACTCAGTTGCAGCAACTTGCTCTACAGATTTTGATACAGTGAGCAGGGTGTATGGGGAAATTTGGAGTGGGTTGACTTTTTGGCTGCTCTTATCATTTTTGTATTCCTTTTATATAGGAGCATCTTGGTTAACACAGGACTCAGGGCTATGTGGGCTAAATTGAGGGGAGGTATAACCACTGCCCTATCAGCATGAGTAGAGGCACCCACCCACAGCTGAGGAACCTAGGGCATGCTGTCTCTGCTCTTGGGGGGAGAGGCAGTGATAAATGGGACTTTGAAAATCTCCCCATAAATGCCAGGGGTTTGGTGCATTGGTTCCATGCTGAGACAGAGGTTCAGGTTTCTATCACCCAAAATACATTCCCCTGGCACATGGCTTCTTATATCTGCTCTCATTCTGGAACCAAGCAAACTCAGTATACTAAGGCTGTCCAGACTGAGGTTAGTGTGACACTAGTTGTCATTCAAGAGACTATTAGAACTGAAGATCCCCATCTTCCACCAGAGGTGAAAATGAAAGTGTGAGTTTTACAGAGAAGGAGATATGGGATATCTCCTGTCCTGTCATGGCTGTCCCAATTTTATGATGAAGGGATGACAAGTGCCCTGATTCTCCAAGGTGAGTGGAGAAGTCTCAGCTGCCATGTCGCCAACTCCTTCTTCCAACAGACTGGAACTGAGCCAGCTGGAACTGAGAAAGGAGGAAGCAGATGACTGGGAAGGAGTGGCAGCTGCAGTGTAGTCCTGACCTTTATCTCACTGAGTCCTAAAGGGAGTCAGATGAGCATACCCCACTCTGGGTAACCGCTCCTGAATTCCAACGAAGGCTTGGAATAATGAGGAAGAAACTGTAGTTACACTGTGACAATTAGCACATAGATATTCCACCCCTGCCAGAGGAATTTAGCCCCTCACCAGATTTCTATTTCATGGCCAGACATTGATAATTTTATTAGAAAAGGACTGAGTGAGGCAACAAGTTGAGTTTGCTCCTCACCCCAGGGCTTCCCCTGGGAGATGTGATTGGGTGCATGCCCAGTAAGGTGGCAGGCTTTCAGACCCATGGGATGGACCGGAGGCTGCCTGTGCAGCTCAGGGCCCCCACTCATTGAATTATGTTTTCGTGGTTACTAAAGCAAGGGGTCCCCATGGACACAATAAAAGGGAACCTTCCTTGGAGAACTATGAGAAAAATATAAACTAGAACTCAGTGGGGACAATCGGCCTCTGCCCAACCTTGTTCCCATAACCGTCAGGTCTGGATGGTGGACAAGGAGGCAGGGTTTGCTGATCTCCTGCTTCTCCCTTCAGGAGTCTGGCCTCTGGGTGGTGCCTCTCTACCTGACCTGACAAAATTAAAAATGGCCTAAGGGTGGAGCCAAGATCCCCACTCACCTCCTGGGGACCAAAGGCTGTGTCCAATACGTGTGCAATTTGGGGGCAGTGAACAAACCTTTTTGGTGCTTTTGGATACAGATGCCCAAGCCACTATCATTCTGGGAGACACAGTAGTGTTACCCAATTTAATCTAGGTTCTTGACTTAAGCTGCAGAAATGAATTTCAGAGCACATCAGGTGAGTGAGGCCAGTAATTTATTTAGATAGGAAGAGAAGAGAAATGGGAGAAAATAGCAGATCATGGGTCCCTGGTAGAGGGTAAGGGGCTGAAGAGTGATAAAGAGGGCTGATTTATAGACTACAATCTCCCATTATTTAAAAAAAAAAAAAAAAACTCCCATTATAGATTATAAATGCCCAGGTTTTACTTGCATGTTGATCCGTGCAGGGGGGAACATGGCGAGAGCAGGGTGCAGAAGCCACAAGGGCCCCGAGAGCAGCAGGAGGGCAACAGGGGTCAGGAACAGGAGCAGAAGGGGCGATTTGACCTTTGGGCCTGCTTTTTAAACTGTTAATTATTCCACCCCTTTGCTAATGGCATGGGAGGAGTGCCAGGTGTTTGCTGTTTTGATTGATTACCCCACCCATCAATCCCCTGGGTGGGGCCAATGATAATGTCCTGGGGAAATTATCTGGAGCTTTCCCTGGCTTCTGGGAGAAATCTCATGAGGATCTTCCAGCAGCCATCTTGGGGTATTGATGTCCACATGGTCCTTTCGCCAGGTTCCAGATCCGTTTATTCATTCCCTATATGAAGCCTGCTTCATTCCCCCCTCAGAGAGTTTACTTACACCTTTATTCTTAAAGACGTGCTGAAGGGAGATGTTCATTCTTCTGTAACTACTTCTTGCTGGTTAGGGGCAGTAGGCCCTACCTGGCAAGGTATAAAACCCTCTGGCT
The DNA here is from genome assembly GCA_026826555.1 of Tolypeutes matacus. Taxonomy (NCBI): domain Eukaryota; kingdom Metazoa; phylum Chordata; class Mammalia; order Cingulata; family Chlamyphoridae; genus Tolypeutes; species Tolypeutes matacus. The sequence continues at coordinate 15,015,463 of JAKSZT010001178.1, forward strand.
ATTCTATCTTGGTTGGAGGAAGATGGATCTGGCATTCTGGGCAAAGCTGGATGAAGTCCCCATATGGCTAACAAGATGTTGATTCTGGAAGAAATAAACTTGATTAGAACTTTGAGAATATATGGTCCCGTTAAGGGGATACTGGACCACAAAAGTAGAGAAGGCCAGTGCCTGTAAAGGCTGCATTTTCCTGAAATTGGTGGGAAACAGTATTCTTTCAGTTGCCTTATACTATTGGTTAAATTTAGAGAGAAGAGATTGCAATAGATGACAAGGTAGGTATAAATTCCCAATCCTAGTTTCTATGGTAGGAGAGGAATGAGAAGAGGCATTGCCCTTTTTAGTTAAGCTACAGGAAATGAGAACAGAAAAAGTTTCTTAAGGGGTGTCTGGTTTGCCCTCTCCTTAACAATAGGCATCTGGGCTAGAGTTAGAGGGAACAGTTGGCTTTGACATAGACACTACTTAGCTTTCGTTTCTTGAAGAGGTATTTCAGGCCGTCCAATGACTGGCACTGGTGTGTTTCGCCAGATGTTTCTGGTGAGCTGGCACTTTCTTGGGCAGCTGGCTTCATTCGGGATTAGTGCACCAAGCTGGAAATTCCTTTAACTTTAATAGCTGTGAGCGTGATCAGAACTACAGAGTAAAGTTTTTTACTTTGGCTATAACTGAGAGAGAGACCTGTTTTCTTGCCAGATTTTGATCAGAACCTGGTTTCCAGGTCCTAGGTGAGGAAAGGTTGCCCATGGACCATCTCAAAGGGGCTAAATTGAAGTGGGTCTTAGCCACCTTGTTTGCCATTTCCCTTCTGTTGGGAAATGCTTAGCCCTGACAGGATGGCATGTGGGTTTGCCAGTCCTCCCCAGGGTATGATTCCTGCATCTGTACAGGGGGGATGAAGGGGGGAGGATGGTTAAGCCTCCCATTATTTGAGTTATTAATTGCACACAGGGGCAACTACTGGTAACTTCTTTGACTGTTTTTACCATGCCCTGTCTTTCAAAAACCCATTTAGCTAAGCTGGTTAGGGCATCCTTCCCCAGATGAGTGGCTTGGTGAAGTCCATGAAGGACCTTCTACTGCTCTGCTCCTGGCAGGTAGACTTGAGTGTCTTTAGCAAGCCACCCATCAGCTTCCAGGGTGAAACTCAGGCTAGCTGCCCTGGTTTGTTTATCCAGGGTATACTCTGGAACGTTAAGTACTGGTACAGGTGCTGGAACAAGGGGTAAGAGGGATACCTGGGTTAAGCATGTTCATTAACTACTTAGAAAATGAAGTTTACCAGGACTTTTAACATGTTTAATATTTCTCTGCATATGATTGAGTAGAAAAGATATCACCATTATCATCAGGCATATATCTAGACTAGGAGAGATATAGGTATAGCACCTAATATTAATTAATGTACTACTCAATGCATAAGTTTTTTCTTTGAGCTGTAATTAATAGATTTAAGTACCAGGTTTGCAATAATTATCTCTCCATAGGAACAGGCCATAATGCCAATTGTGTTTAAGTTCTACTCACAGTACTCTGGTGCTCATTGTTCCACTTGGTGTGTCCTTCACACAGCCAGCACGCTGCAGCACCGTTGACCCTAAAGAGAAGCTAAGAAAGTAGGTTCCAGTATTCCACTGGCCCGGTGCATAGCACCCTTAAGCACTATGAAACAGTGCCAGTTTGGAGGCAATGTCCATTGTGCATTTGGCTATATTGAGCCATTGTTGGCTGCTGCAGGAGTTTGAAACTGCAACGTAGTTTCCATTGACTTCAGGAGCATAACCAGAGATGTAGTAGACACCGTTATTGTTTTAGGGGTCAGTGACCAACCTAGCCAATAACTGAAATGGAGAGGCAACCTGCAGTGTATTGAAGCCCTGGTTTGAATTCACAAGAGAGTATGACAATGTTGAAGTTTATCTCTTGATTTTTATACACTTTTACCATGAAGATGTTAATTAGTAGGTATTTTACTTTAGCAGTACAGGGAAAACAACTCTTTCCATTTTTCTTTAAAATGAAAACTGAAGATTCCCAATGGAATCAAGATTATCTTTTGATACCACCACTTGAATATGCAGATTGAGGTGGCTTCTGACAGGTTACACTGCTATGAAGTTACTTTTTGCCATTAATATCAGTTTAGGCTTTTAGTTAGTAATGGCTTCTGGGAACTCGCCATTTAAATGCTTCAGTTTAGAGGATGCTTTACTACAACCACATGGACTGGTTAATTTACCTTAGATTACAATTAGGAACCAATGGAATCCACTGCATCCATTTAAAGAGGGCAGATTTCAAGGATTTTTCCTTCACTTGTTGATATTTGGCAACAGGATTATTAACCACCTTTATTTTAAGGCTGTTAAAAGGTTTAAATTGAGGAATTACAGAAAAAACTATGTTCTTTAATTCCCCAGCTTAGAAGATAGAGTTTCAATCTGTCACACCTCATCTTTCACCCACAGCTCTTGCAAAGAGAAGGCCTTGGGGATAAGGCAGGTTAAAGTGCCTAGAAAAAACTTTTTCCTTTCCCAAGTTTTTATATTTAGATTTCTATATTACCTTTCCATCCTGCTTAGCCTAATTTGGGCTCCAGGAATAGCTATTTACATGTAGCTTATCTAAGAATTTTCACTTGTTATCTTGATATCATCCTGATGTATGAAGTTATATATTGAACAAATAGGCAGACATGAATAGTTTGACACAGAAACACAGGACTTACTGTTATAATTTTCATTCTCTTACAAAATAAGTTTAACTGTAAGGTAATACTTAACAGGTTTCTTTGAAGACTTTTCTTTTAGTTACTTTAATTTGCACTGTGACCATGCACTTTTGCACAATAATTTTATTCTTTAATTATCAGCTTATAACCAAAATGTCCCCAATGCTTTAAAATAATTCTCCTTTGCTTTAGAACTTTATTTTTCACTTTAGCAGACGTTGGATGAGCAAGACTAATTTTATGTATACTCACTGAGACTATTGAAGCATCAGGGAAACTGGTTTCTTTAATGAAATTGCCCCTTTTAGGAATCCCCGACAGTCAGGGCAGGAGGTCTCCTTCACTTCCCAGTCCTTGAAGATAACAGGACTCTGGCAGCCGCTGGACTGGAAGAGGGGATGTTCATCCCTGAGGGTCAAGAATTCCACTAGGGGGAAGCGGCTGTGGCTCAATCAGTAGGGCTCCCGTTTACCATACGGTTCGGTTCCCGGGGCCTCCTGGTGAAGGCAAGCCCGCCCGCACGGTGTAAATAAAATCTTAAAAAAAAAAAAGAATTCCACTAGGCAGCAATTTAGTCCACATTTGGAGCCACGAGAGAAAGCTCTACTCACTAAGACCAACAAGATAGGAGACAGGAATGTCTCAAGTTTGCTTTCCCCTGAGCAATAGGGGTAAAAGCTGTTATGGAATAATCATAAGCAAAGGCAAGAGGTGACGCTAGGCTTGAAGTGATCATAAATGAAGGTATATTCAGTTTAAGATTTACACTTACAATAGTAGGCTAAATCTATTCAGTTATAATTTCAGTTATCCTTCTGCTGTTTTATAATATAAAAGCATCTATAAATGATATTAACTTTTAGTTACAGTTTCTACTAAGTTTTTACTTTAAGGCAAATTGAGTACCTTTATTAACGAAGCCACAAGAATTTTATTAGTAACAACTTTGCTAAGTTTTCTGCTTTTCTAGCAGTTGAACTAATTCCACTTGTGATTTATACATCAAATCCACTTGCAAGGCAGTATTGACATTGAAAGACTCATTTTTAGGTTACCTTTCACTGTTATCCAATTTGTAACAGGTGAATCCCAAATCTGATTTCCTAGGCACAAGCAAAGTGACAAAGTTAAACACAGCTTTCAAAGTTGAACACATAGTTAAGCACAGATTAAATCAGAAGAGAGAACTTTATATCCCTAGCATTTGTAGGAACTTTCTCATCTTAATTGATGGCTCATGAGGTTTTTTTTTATTTCCCAGGAGAGGTTTAGTAACCAGTTTGGATCTTGATCTCCATTTACACTTTTTATAGGCACAACTGAGTTCAAACCAAGAAGTTTGAGGCGTATTTCCTCATTTCTTTAAGGAGACATGACATGAGGTTCCTGGCCCTCAGATCTATTTGTCTTCTTCTTTTACACTGGTCTAACTGGAATTCAGGGTCTTATACAGAGGCTGCTCTTAGCTATATACTGTGGCCATGTAGATCAGCAGTAGGTAGAATTTCCTGATTTTTTGAAAATACACTCCTATGGGGAGTTTACTGGTGGGCTAGAGACCATGCCCATTATTCTAGGAAGAATGTAGAATGAGGAAGCACTTTTTAGTCAACAGATCTGGCACCCCAGAGTCGAAGTCTGACTAAAACGTTCACCACTCCCAATTTGGAGCTGATGCTCTGGTTCCAGCGTCCTGAAATCCAGAGTCCGGGGCTCACAGGTGTCTCTGTGGCTGACATAGGTCTTGGGAGATGCCTGAACTCTGAAGTTCAGACCAAAGCACCCAAGCCGACTGGTGGAAGACAGAATAGTTGCCCCAAACTGAAGTGTCTGAGATGATAAAGTCTCAGAAGACGTTTGGCTGGCTCTCTGAATGGATGGGCTCAAGGAATTTTCTTGGGGGCCATTCAGAATTACCGCTCTGCTTCTCGGCACCCCTGCATTTCAGGGTCCGAGACTGACTGCACTGTTACCCAAACCGAAGCATCTGAGATAAATCTCAGAAGACGTTTAGGCTGCTCTCTGAATCGAAGCACCCACGACTTCCTATGTCCTGAGAGACATTCAGAGTTATGTCTCTGGTTCCCGCCACCTCAGGAATCAGAGACCCTGCTACCGGGCAATGCCGGGGCTGTTGTGTATTTAGGAGAAAGACCGAACAGCTCTTAGGGTGGGTTTCTCAGACTGAAGCTCCCAAGCTGAATTGTGCTCCTTCTTCCTATCCTTACAGAGGCCTTAAAAAGCAGTTTACTTCCTTGTTGGTGGGTTCATCCTGCTCTGCTTCCTCCCGTTTGCACCCGCAGTGTGCAGGGTCCTTGGGAACATTTGCTGATGTTTCTTTTCTAGCAGGCATGCTTTTTGGATACTTGGCCCTTTGTGCTCTGACTTTCAGCATCCAATCAGGAGGCTTCCTCAAACATTATGTATACCCACAACTTATTCCCAATAAACGAGACTTGATCAGAAAAAAAAAAAAAAAAAAAAAAGCAGTTTACTCTTATGACTTTACCATTTGGTAGTTTCCCAGTTAGAGGAGCCATCAAAAAGCCATTAAGTGATTAGAGATCAATTGTTCTAGCTAACATGCCTTGCGGCCCTGAGGCAATTAACTTCTTCGCTAGCAAATGCATTTTTATTTCACACCTTTCAAGACATTCCAAAGCATTTAAACTCAAACCTGTAATGAGAAATTCAGTACTAGGCAGTAGGAAGGTAAAACAATGTGCGTAAAGGTTAAGAGTGAGGAATCCTGGCCTGTGACGCCCTTGGGGAAGGGAACTCCCACGGCATCCATCTTGGCACTACTTGCTGCCGCTTAAGGTGGGTCTGCAAAGGCATGGATGCGGAGAAGGCAAGTGCCCAGCTCTGAGTCATTGCCTTCCCACCGCCAATGGGAGATGGCAATAAAAGGCAATGACCTGAAGGCAAAGCTGCCTGGTTGCTAAAAGGGCTTGAAAAAGCTTTGCGGTACCAGGTGCTGGGTTATGAGACCTCTGTCTTGGCTGGGCCCCGCTTTGAGCCCCTACCTGGTGTCCCAGCCCTGCTGGCCCAGGTCAGGTCTCATAAGCCTGAACACGTGGCACGGATGCAGAGTTCCTGAGACCCAGCCTCTTCCCTCATGGGAATTCGTCCCATGGGAGCTCATAGGCGAACCCGTTTAAAATGGATAAGCAAAAGAAGGTATTAAACAAACTGTAGGCCATGGTTACTTGCACTCACTAATAATCTCCTGGTTGGCTCACCAAATATGTTACTGGATTTAATCTAGGTTCTTGATTTATGCTGCAGAAATGAATTTCAGAGCACGTCAGGTGAGTGAGGCCAGTAATTAAGGTAGGGAGAGAAGAAAAATGGGAGAAAATAGCAGATCACAGGTCCCTGGTAGAGGGTAAGGGGCTGAAGAGTGATCAAGAGGGCTGATTTATAAACTACAATGTCCCAATATAGATTACAAATGCCCAGGTTTTACTTGCGTGTTGCAGGGGTATATGGCGAGAGCAGGGTGCTGAAGCCATGAGGGCCCCGAGAGTAGCAGGAGGGCGTGAAAGCCGCTGGCAGCAGGAGCAGGGGTGCAGGAGGGCAACAGGGGTCAGCAACCGGGGTCAGCAACAAGGGTCAGGAACAGGAGCAGAAGGGGCGATTTGACCTTTGGGCACCTTTGGGCCTGCTTTTTAAACTAATTATTCCACCCCTTTGCCAATGGCATGGGAGGAGTTCCAGGTGTTTGCTGTTTTGATTGATTACCCCACCCATCAATCCCCTGGGTGAGGCCAATGATAATGTCCTGGGAGAATTATCTGGAGCTTTTCCTGGCTTCTGGGAGAAATCTCATGAGGATCTTCCAGCAGCCATCTTGGGGTATTGATGTCCATATTGTCCTTTCACCAGGTTCCAGATCCGTTTATTCATTCCCTATATGAAGCCTGCTTCAGTAAGGGGGGATGCAAATAGCATTGAGAGATTTGGGGCATTCCACTTAGGTGTAGGGATGGGAGGTTAATGTCAGTCCTTTTGGCTCCCTTTCTGCCAATGTAGTTGAGTTTCCTTAGAATTCACCATGGGAATTGACATCCTATACCCAGTGACAACTGTCAGGACATGGTACCCCCATTCCAACAAGTTCTGAACATCACAATTGGGCAAGTGAGAGACTGGGCACCCCCAGTGCAGCCATATCCCTGTTGAATTGTCCAACAGTGTCAATACCACCTTGCCAGTGGGGAAAAGGACTCATAAAGGACCTTCTATCTTCAGGTGTCCTTCATTTAGTGTGGCCAGCAATAAAAGCAAGTGGAGCTTGCTGCCATCTGATCCCTCATCCTCTCTTTCTCTTCTTTGCCAAGTTAGGATTGATGCTCAAGGAGCTAATCTTCCCTGCCTCACATTTGAACTGACACCAGGAAGCCCCTGTGACAAGGATAACAGCACAGCTATTGGCTGTGCATTCTTCTTCTTGCAAACTGTTGAGGTGCAACAAAACTGTTGATGCAATGAAACTGATGAATGGCTCAGTCATCTTTCCAGTTTGTTCACCAGTGAACATATGATGCGCAATCTGTCAGCCACCATGGCTGACATTGCTGAGTTCACAGCATGAGCCTTTCAGGCTCAGGAAAAATCATTAGACTCTCTAGCCAACGCAGTTCCTGATAATTACATTGGCTAAGGCTTCCTCCTAGCCCAAAAAGGAGGCATATGTGCTACTGCTAACATCTTTTGCCATACATGGGTCCTCAGGGGAGGTGAAAGAGGAGGCAACTAAAATCCAGTGGCAAGCCCACTGGATGCAAAGTATATAACCAGATTATACTGAGACTTTTTCAGCTGTTTCCCAGGAGGACAAGGGAGTATGACCACAATCATTATTTGATCCCCTCTGTGGAATAATGGTATGCATAAGTGAAGTCTTCCTAAATGGCTGCAGCAGCTGGTATTCCCAAACCTTTACTGTCAATATTGCTGAAGGCCACAGGCCAGCAAGCCTTACCCATCTTTGCTTTGTGTCCAATGTAGGAGGTAGGGTTATACTGTAGAAGATAATACAGAGGAGTAGGCTGAACCTGGTTGAAAGGCTGAGGGGTGGACTATTAGGGAAATCACAAATACCTATTAAGCAGCCATCACCCAGACCTCACATCCTTCTCTGGGGAAGTCACAAACACATGCTAAGTGGCCATCTCCTTTTCTATTGTGTGCTGTTCCACAAATTGGAGGAGATGTTAAGTCTAATGAAAAGACCAGGCTGGACCTTAAACTCAGAAACCAGGAACAAGAAGCCCCAGATGTTTATCAGAGCAGGAATTCTCAGTGGCATGGCTCCCTCCACCTGAGATGGATAAAAATCACACTTAAACAGAATATATTTGTATCTCTTCTCCAGCACAAAGTTAGATGTGCAGAGCTGTCACCTACTGACACTGACCTGGAGCAGTTTTCAGCCATCCTGGGAGACCGGCTATGATGGGACCTCTTCCTGTATGCTTTTGGACTCTCTGTGCTGTGTAAGTGACAAGGAGATCATTTGCCCTTTCTGGACTCTTTATTCTATGCATGTAATAAAGAGATCATTTGCTGAAAGTTTCTGTTGTACTCTGAACCTGTGTTTCCATAATGCACCATTGTAGCAACTCACGCCACAGAAGGTCCTAAGTGCTCACCACTGGCTGACCTTGAGGCTTTGCAAAAGTACGAAGTAAAAGCTAAGGCAAAGTTGTCAACTTCCTGACTCAATGCTGAAAATACAACCCAACACACAACAGAATATCTTTGCAAAGGCTAGGAGACATATTGGTTCCAGGCAGTTAGGAAAATCTCTGTCTAATCATTAGCTAACTACTAAACTAAATAAGCAGAGACTCCAGTGGCCATGCATAACAAAGAATACTGACCTTTTCAGAATTAATTCAGAAAATCCACTAAACTACAATTATTAAATTTTAATAAAAAATTATGAGATATGCAAAGAAACAAGAAATTATGACCCACAGGAAAAAAAAAGTAATCAGTAGAAACTGTTCTTAAGGGGGCACAGATGTTAGATTTATTGGACAAAACTTTTAAATCAACTATCTTAAATATGTTCAATGAACTAAAGGAAACTATGTCTAAAGAAACTAAAGGACAGTAGGAAAATGATGCCACCAAGCAAAGAATGTTAATAAAGAGCTAAAATTATTAAAAAGAAGCAGATAGAAATTCTGATGTTGAAAGTATAGCTGAAATGACAAATTATTATGGGGGGCTCAGATTTGAGCAGAAAGAAGGAAGAATCAGCAAACTTCAAGATAGGTCAGTTGAGACTATTCAATCTGAGGAATAGAAAATAAAGAGAATGAACAGAAATGAATGGAACCTCAGAGACCTGTGGTACACCACTAAGCATAGAGACTATATGAAAAAATAATAGTCCAAAACGACTCAAATTTTTTTTTTTTTTTTTTGCAATTTGTCTTTTTAAATTTTATTTTCACATAAATGCTGCATGGGTAACACTGGCAGCTGGGCGCAGTACACAGCTCCAGTTGCATCTCTCCTGCTGGCCCCATGGAAGGACAGTGCAAAACGACTCAAATTTGATTTAAAAAACCTTAATATACACATTCAATAAGCTCAACAAGCACCAAGTAGGACAAACTCAGAGACCAACACCTATACACAATCTTGTCAACCAAGGAATAAAGCCAGGTGGTCGCCATGTGCCCCGAGGGGAGGGGAGAGGAGCAATAGAATAGATTGAACGGGGAGTATTTAGTGGAAAGTGGAAGTGTTCTACATGATCTTACAATGATGGACACAGGACATGGTAAATATCATCAAAATTTAGAAAAGTGTACAGTCTAAAATGTAAACCATAATGTAAACCACTGAACATGTTTAGTAGCTATGTTTCACTACTTGTGTATCAGTTATAAAAAAGGTACCATCCACATATAAAAAGATTTTAAGATGGGAGGGAGGAAAGGGGGAGGATATTGGGTAAATGAGAGTCTCCTGTATTCTGTGTGTGACTTTGCTGTGACCTAAAACTTCTTTGAAAACAAAATGAAAAATAGTGAGACACCGGGGAATGAGTGGGGTAAGGTGCCATGGTACAGACAGGACACCAGATATTGCAGTGATGAAAGGCAAAATGTCAAAAAAATTTTTAAAAAAATATTTTTCATTATTTAAAATATCCCAATCTTTTATTTTTAGTTTTAAAAAATTTTTTATGTATTTTATTTCTTATATTTAAACTTATTATTGTTTCATCTTCCCATTAATTGTATTCAGCTATTGAAATAGCGTCATCTTTGAAGAAGCTTTGGATCACAGAAGTGTTAAAACTGGGGCGGGGGAGGATCGTTGGTGTGGGGTGTCAGTGATGGGGGATGCATGGGAGGAAGTTCACTTAAGCATACATATAAGGTATGTAAAAATGTTCAAATGCTCACGGGGCATTGTCACAGTGGGTGGAGACACACAATAACCGAGAGAATACTGAATTCCCAACCTGGGGAGCTCTGCCACATTCTCTAAGGGAGCAGCAATAGTCCCCCAAGTGCAGGGGCAGTGACTGGCGAAGGAGGATGATCCACTGATGGGCCCTTGATATTGATGACTAGGCTTATGAGCCTTTGCTCTTGATATTGAAACTTAGCCTATTGTTATGGGGTGCCTAAGGGTTGCCTCCTGAAAGCCTCCTTGTTGCTCAAATGTGGCTTCTCTCAAAGCCAAACTCAGCATATGAATGCCTTACCTTCCTCCCAGCATGGGGCATGACTCCCTGGGATGATTCTCTCTGGCACTGAGGGATTGTTACCAAGCACCAACTAGCAATGCAACTGGAAAAAGACCTCGAATAAAAGGGGGAAAAGGTAAAGACAAATGAGTTCATATGGCTAAGAGACTTCAAAGTGAGTCAGGAGGTCATCCCAGAGGTAAAGCTTACGCACATCTCAGTAGGATCTCATAGACTTCCAAAGTGGATATCACCACAAATAGTGGGGCTCCTGAGGGCTGTGGAGACATCCAGGTCCTATGGTCATGGCAGATAGCTCCGGAGTTTGGTGCCTTGCCAATGAGCCCTACTTTGGTGTTTGTGCTCCTGAGAGTGACAGAGTTGGACTCAATTATGTCTTCCCTGCACATGGCTCATCTGTCCCTTCTATTTAAACCTATACTTAGTGCTGGAGTTTGTAGGTATACATCCAGAGACTCAAGTCTTTGGGTTGTCAATGTGCCAGCTGGGCCAGGAACCTCGGCGGAGTTGCAACACCTACTCTACAGCTCATTGGACTCACCCAGGACAACTGGCAGGGAGATGATGATGGACAATGGCTATCCCAGGGAATGGAGATAGTCTGCAGCTGCAGGCAGAATAGTCCCATCCAAATTCCCCATGGGATATAAGCCTCCTCTCAACTGGAGGTGGAGTAGACATCACCATCCCAGAATCCTCGGGATTGGGGGAAGAGATATGGACTAGAGTGGACTTACATGTATTCTACTAGAGACATATTGCGATTCTAGCAATGGAAGAAATTACAACATTGATGTGGAGCCAGTGGCCACTGGAGGCTCTGAGGGCAAGGAAAGGGAAAAACAGCTGTAATTCGGGGGCTTTTTCAGGGCTTGGGAATCGTCCTGAGTGACATTGCAATGACAGATATAGGCCATTCTATATCATCACATAACATGCAGAACTGTGTGGAAGAGAGTGTAAATTACAATGTGAACTATGGTCCATGCTTAATGGCAAAACCCCAGGATGTGTTTATCAGTAGCAATGAATGTGCCACACTAATGAAGGATGTTTATGTGGGAGGGTGTGGGATGTGTGGGGAGTGGGGCATATGGGAAGCCCTATATCTTTTGTCTAACATTTATGCAATCGAAGTTATCTCTTAAAAAATAAAAATAAATAAATAAAAATAAGTTAAAAAAATTAAAAAACAAAAACAAAAACAAAGAAAGACCTCAAATCAGTAATCTAAACTTTCACCATAAGAAACTGGAAAAAGAAGAGCATGCTAAAATCAAAGCAAGCAGAAGAAAGAAAACAGTAAAAATTCGAATGGGAATAAGAAAATAACAGAAAAACAATAGAGAAAATCAATGAAACCTAATGATGATATTTTGAAAAGATCAACAAAACTGAGATATCTTGAGCTCAAGTGACCAAAAAAAAAAAAAAAGAGAGAAGACTCAAATTACTAAAATCAAGAATGAGAGAGCGGTGTCATTACTGACCTTACAGAATAAAAAGTAAGGATTATAAAGGAATACTATGAACAATGGAATGCCGATGATTTTGATAACCTATAGGGGATGAACAAATTCTTAGAAAGATGCAAACTACCAAAACTGACTCAAGAAGAAATATAAACTATGGAAAAAACCTATAACAAATAAAGAAATTGAATTGGTGATCAAAAAACTTCCCACATAAAAAGCCCAGGTCCAGATAGATTGCCTCACAGGTGAATTCTACCAAACATTTAAAGAAGAATTAGTACCAATCCTTCTCAAAGTTTTCAAAATAATAGACTAGGAGGGAACACTTCTCAATTTATTCTATAAGGCCAGTATTACCAAGATACCAAAACCAGACAAAGGCATCACAGGTAAAGAAAACTGCAGACCACTAACCTTTATGAAAGTGCAAAAATCCTCAAAAAATACTAGTAAACCAAACCCAGTAACATATAAAAAGAATTATACACCATGACCAAATGAGACTTATTCCAGGAATACAAGGTGGTATATAACATTTTAAAAAATCAATCAGTGTAATACAGTATATTAATAAAATAAAGGAAAAAAACCCACACGTTGATCTCAAAAGACAAAGAGAGGCTTTTGACAAAAATCAGCACCTTTTCATAATAAAAACATTCAACAAACTGGGAATAGAAAGGAATTTCCTCAACCTTGATTAGGCCACCTATAAAAATCCTACAACTAACATCATATTTGATGGTGAAAGACTGAAAACTTTCTCTTTAAGATAAGGAACAAAATAAAATGTCCACTGTATTAGTCAGCAAAGTACCAGAAATCTGTTGGCTTTTATAAAGGGTATTTATTTGGGGTAAAAGCTTACAGTTACAAGGCCCTAAATGGTCCAACTCAAGGTACCGTAAGAGGTACTTCCTCATCCAGAGTTTGTTGCCACATGTTGAAACAAAATGGTGGGTGGTGTCTGCGAGGGTTCAGCCTTCCTCTTCCCTCTTAAGGCTCCATGGGTCCAGCTTCTTCCAATCTCAGCTGTAGGCTGGCATAGGGCTCGTCTCTCTTCCTCTGGGGCTCCTTTCTTTCTGGACTCAGCTGCTCTGGTCTCTTCACAAGGTGAGCCGTAAACTCTCAGGGGAATGGCTCATCTCCTTTCCCGGGGCCTCTGCCATGTCTATGGAGCTCTCTTCCTCTGTGTATCTTCTCTATGTATGTACTTCTTTGTGTCTCCTTGATTGAGCGTCTGTTTATATAGCCCACAAAGGGTGTGGGGACTCAAACTGAGTTGCCCTAATGATGTGGTCAAATCAAAGCCTTAATCTTAACATAATTTAATCAAAGACATCTCAGCTGAATCTAATACAATCAAAGGGTATCATGCCCAGAGGAAAGGACCAGTTTACAAACATAATCAATTTTTTTGGAATTCATAAATAATATCAAACTGCCACATCTACTCTCACAACTTCTATTCAACATTGTACTGGGAGTTTTAACCCGGGCAATTAGGCAAGAAAGATAAATAAAAGACATCAAGATTGAAGAAGTAGGGGGATGGATGTGGCTCAAATGGTTGGGTGTCCATCTCCCATATGGAGGGACCCGGGTTCAATTCCTGGGACCTCCTGGTAATTTAAAAAAAAAAAAAAAGATTGAAGAAGTAAAATACTCCCATTTTCAGATGACATTATCTTGAATTTAGAAAATCCCAAGCAATACACACACATACACACACACACCTCTTAGAGCTAATAAACAAGTTCAGCAAAGTTGTTGGATACAAGATTGACATAAAAAATCAATTGTATTTCTATAAACTAGCAATGAACAATTCAAAATAAATTAAGAAAACAATTCAATTCACAGTAGCATCATTAAAATAAAAAACTCAGGGGAAATTTCAACAAAAGAAGTATAAGACTTATACAATGAAAACTACAAAATGGTTTTGACAGAAATATAAAAATATCTAAATAAATGAAATACATTCTGTGTTCATGGAATGGAAGACATGCTATTGTTCAGATGGCCATACTCCCCCAATTCTACAGATTTAACACAATCCCTATAAAAACGTCAGCTACCTTTTTTGCAGAAATAGACAAGCTTATCCTAAAATCCATAAGGAAATACAAGGGACCCAAAATAGCCAAAACAATCTTGAAAAAAGAAGAACAAAGTAGGAGAACTAATTGATTTTAAAACTGAGTAGAATGCTACAAACAATCATGGTTTTGTGTTAGTGGTGTACTGACAGATGTAAAACAATAGAAAGGGAGTGAGAGTCCATAAAGCAACCCATACATGTATGTAAATGGATTTTCAACAAGGGTGCCATAACAATTAATGAGGAAAAAATACTCTTTTCAACAAATGGTGCTGGGACCACTGGATATCTACAGGCAGGAAAAAAAAAAAAAAAAAAAATTTAGATCCTCTAAATTTTTTTTTCCTAAGGTGAAAAAAATTTACAGCATGTTAAAAAAAAAAAAAAAAATTAACTAAACGTGGGTCAATGACCTAAATGTAAAAGCTAAAACTATAAAACTGTTAGAAGAAAATACAAGTATAAATCTTTGTGACCATGGATTAGGCAATGGCTTTTAGATATCACATCTAAAGCACAAGCAACCAAAGAAAAAGAGATAAATTGGATTGCATTAAAATTTAACTTGTGCATCAAAGGGCATTATCAAGAAAGGGTAAAGAAAACTCACAGAATGGGAGAAATATTTGTGAATTATTTATCTGATAAGGGTCTATCATTATCTACTCTCACAACTCAGTAAGGGCAAATAACCCAATTAATAAATGGACAAAGAACTTGAATAAACATTTCTCCAAAGAATATATACAAATGGCCAATAAGCACCTGAAAAGTTTTAGACATCATTAGTCATTAGGGAAATGCAAATACAAACCACAGTGAGACACTACTTCACACCTATCAGGGTAGCTATAATTTAAAAAAAAAAAAAAAAAGGAAAGGAATAAACATTGGAAAAAATATGGAAAAATTGTATTGTTGGCAGGAATATGAAACGGTGCAGCTACTGTGGGAAATTTTGATGGTTCCTCAACAAGTTAAACATAGAGTTATCATATGACCCAGGATTTCCACTCGTAGATATAAACCCAAGAGAAATGAAAGCATATGTCCAAACAAATACATATACACAAATGTTCACAGCAGCATTATCAATAACAGTCAAAAAGTGGAAACAACCCAAGTGTCCACCAACAGACAAATGGATAAACAAAATGTGGTATATATATACATTGGACTCTGATTCAACCATAAAAAGGAATGAAGTTTTGATATATGCTACAACATTGAGGAACCTTGAAAACATTCTGCTAATTTAAAGAAGCCAGACACAAAAGGCCACATACTGTATGCTTCCATTTATAGGAAATATCCAGAACAGGCAATCTATAGAGTCAGAAATTGGATTAGTGGTTGCCAGGGGCTGAGGAGTGGACTACTTAATGGGTATAGGGTTTTCTTGTGATGAGAATGTTCTGAAATTAGACAGTGGTGATGGTTTCACAACATTGTAAATGTACTAAAAGCCACTGAATTGTGTATGTAACAATGGTGAGTTTCATGTTATGTGAATTTTACCTTAGTTAAAAAATTAATTTAAAACAATAAAAAACAGAAAGAGAATCTGCATTAATAAACACTCAAGTCAATCATGTGGAGGACAAGCTTGAGAAACTTCCTCTAATTCAAACAAAAAGACAAACACTATTAAAATGATAAGATGATGGATATGAAGAGAAGAAAATGGAGAATAACAGATAGAAATTGGTACCTCCTGTAGCTATTGAGCAGTTTGATGTAATTATAAATTCCAAAAATATATATTGGATTATGCTTGTAAACTGCTCTGCTAATCTGGGCATGATTAAGTTATGATTAGGGTGTTAACTGGGCTACGTCAGTAGGGCATTGAGTCCCACCCCTTGGTGGGTGGGGGAATCAAATACAAAAGGCAAGGCAAAGGACAGAGGGAGCAGTTCTGATGTTGGAGTTTTGATGCTGGAGCCCGGGGAGGTGAGCAGACGGAGGAGCTTGGTCGTGAGGAAAGAAGGCCCTGGGATAGAGACAAGCCGTTCGCCTGATAGTCTACAGCTGGCCTTGTGGAGAGAAGCAAAGCCTAGAAAGGCTCATAGTCTACAGCTGACCTTGTGAAGGAAACAAAATTTTCTTGGGAATAGAGGAACCCAAGAAGCCTGAACCCTGGCAAATGTCGGCAGCTGTCTTGCTCCAACACATAGCAACAGACTTTGGTGAAGGAAGAAACTTATGCTTTATGGCCTGGTAACTGTGGACTTCTCCCCCAAATAAATACCCTTTATAAAGACCAACAGTTTTCTGGTATTTTGCATCAGCACCCCTTTTGGCTAATACACCTCCTAAGGAGAGATAACAAATAGAACAGAATCAATCAATAAATAGGGAAACGGATGTGGCTCAAGTGACTGGGCTCCTGTCTACCATATAGGAGGTCCAGGGTTCGGTTCTTGGGACCTCCTGGTGAAAGGCAAGCTGGCCTGTGTGTTGAACTGGTCCGTGCAGAGAGCTGGCCCACGCAGAATGCTGGCCCGCACGGTATGCTGGCCTGCATGGAGAGCTGGTGCAGCAAGATGACTCAACAAAAAGAGACACAGAGGAAAGACAATACGAGATGCAGCAGACTAGGGAGCTGAGGTGGCGCAAGAGATTGAGTGCCGCTCTCCCACTCTGGAAGGTCTCAGGTTTGGTTCCTGGTACCGCTTAAAGAGAAGACAAACGGAGAAGAACACAGAGAGAAAGACAGCGAGTGCGAAACAATTGGGGTTGGGGGGGAGGGGAGAAATAATAAACTTTTAAAAATAATAATTAAGTAAATAGAAGATTTCCTAAGGTGAAAAAAGAATTGAATACACAGAATGAAGGATCTACATGTTCCATACAACATAGATGAAGAGATAATACTAGTTAGACATATTCAGGAAAATCTTTAAAATTTAAATAATAAGCAAAAAATTCTACAAACATCCAGCCTAGAGAAAAAGAAACAACCTAAAAAGAAACAAAAAGTGGGCTGGCCTTAGACTTCTCTACAGCAATAAATGACAGACTACACTGAAGTAAGCTGACAGACTTTTGGGCAAAAATTTTCTTATTCATGTGTGAAGACACAAACATATTCTCAGACATATAAGAGTTCAGAAGGCACACATCTATATACTCATTCTAAAAATTTATTCAAATTCACACTACCCAACTGAGTGGTGAATCAAAACAAATTTATGGATAGAAAAGTAATGATATAAAAGAATAATAGGCAAGTATTGAAACAATTTAAACACAGACTAAATCTGATTTCTTATAGCCATGGTTACAAAACAGAGTAAAATTTCACAAGTAATTCTTAAAAGATAATACACAGTATTACTTTAAGAATTAAAAATAACCAGAAATTCAAGGACATGGCTTGACAGAGAGGGCCAAAGTAAAGGCATTTTAATCTGTCTTTCCTGTGTCATTTTGTTTTTCCATTTTATTCTTGATGTTGGTAATGAGAATGTTGGAGATTGAATCATGCCTCCTTCAAAAGGCATGTTCAGGTCCCAACCCTTGGTCCTGTGGGTGTAAACATTTGTAAATAGGAATTTTGAAGATTTTATTAGTTAAGGTATGCCCAAAATGAATGAAGGTGGGCCTTATCCAAAATGGCTGAAGTCAATGGAACCTGGAAGAAAAAGAAGCCACCACTATGTGCATTGCCATGTGTTTTAGTTTCCTTGACTGCTCAAGCAAATACTAGTGCAATGGGTTGTCTTAAAACAATGGGAATTTATTAGCAGTGGTTTTGAAGCTAGGAAAAAATCCAAATCAAGGAATCATCAAGAAGATGCTTGGGGAGCAGATGTAGCTCAAGTGGTTCAGCGCCTGCTTCCCATGTATGAGTTCCTGGGTTGATCGCCAGTACCTCCTAAACGCAACAAAACTAACAAATGAAAAAACTAACTTTCACTGGGGAGCAGATGTAGCTCAGTGGTTGAGCACCTGCTTCCCATGTAAGAGGTCCTATGTTCAATTCCCAGTACTGCCTAAAAAAAAACAAACCAAAAAAAGATGCTTTCTTCCAGAAGACTGGAATTCTGGCTGCCAGTGATCCTTGGGTCTTGGCTCCTCTGTCACAAGACAAGGCACATGGAGGCCTCTACTGGCCTCTCCCTTCTCTTCCAGGGTTCCGTTGACCTTCAGTTTCTTGCTTCCTGGAGCTGTCTGTCTGCTTATAAAAGATCCCAATAATTGGACTAAGACCCATCCTGACTGAGGTAGGCTACACCTTAACTGAAGTAACCTCTTCAAAATTTCCTACTTATAAGGGGTTTACCTACAGGGATGAATTAACTTTAAAAACATGTTTTTCTAGGGTACTTAGCTCCAACCCACTATACCATGTGATGGAAAAGCCAAAGAACCCCAAATATTGCCAGCCAGCCAGAAAATACTGAGCTCAGGAATAAACCACATTCTAGTATCTGCAATTGTGAGCCAATGAATTCCTGTTGTTAAGTCAACGCATTGTATGGTGTTTGTTTTAGCAGCCAGGAAATTAAAACAGAGAGCTTTAAATATTTTTATTAGTGTAACAATAACCACTAATAGAAATAAACAAACAGCATGGATACTTCTCAAATAACTAAAGAAAAAGAAATTACAAATAAAACACACACAAGAAGAAAATATAAAGCAAAGAAGTTTACAAGGTAGAAAACACCAGATGACAGAAGACCAAAAAATCAATTATTACAATAAATGTCAATGGACATTTTATTATTTATTAAAATGGACTCTCAGATGGGACAAATGATTTCAGTTTTCTGCTGTCTACAATGGACATTATTAAGAATTAATAGTCAAGCAAGAAACTTTATGTAACATTACTGATATTAAGAACAATCATATAAAGCACAAACTGCTAGAAATACAAAAAGACGTTAGCAAAAACAGAATGGTGGTATGTAGTTTTTAATACACCTCTTTCAGTCCTTGGCATCTCAAGTAAGCAAAAAATAAAATAAAAATATGGACAAAATCATGGCAAAGAGAATCTTAAAACATTCTAAAAGGAAATTGTACTGTCCACATCCTTTGCCCATAGTTCAATACAATAATAATAATAATAAAAGATAGCTAATCTAATCAAGAATAAAGGAAATAACAATAGATAAAATAGGAATGAGAAAGATACAGTCACAGATATGGATTGATTACCTTGCAAAACCATATGCTAACTGATTTAAAATCTAAATAAAGTAGATGATACCTTAGAAAAATATAAATTTGGAAATTGACTCAAAAGACATAAGACCATTTTAAAGGGAAACCACTATAGAAGAAATGATAAAATTTCTCGAGAGGGTGCTGGGCTCAGTTTACTGGTGATTCTTTTAAACTTCCAGGGAACACACAGTTCCCATACATTTGTTTTGGAGTACCAGAGAAACACAGAAAATACTCAAGGGTCTACACATTGGGCTTTACAAATGAAAACATTTGCCATATTTGATGACTGTCTTTTTTTTTCCCCCAAAGAATAGACAAAATATTACTCATAAAGTTGAAGTTTCCTTACTGCTTTTCCCAAGTCCCATTCCCTCCTGCCCACCCCTCTTTTTCTGTTCAACCGACCATGACCGTAAGCCTCCCTGGCACTGTGGGACTGCTATCAAGTACCAACAAGCAGGGAAGCGGCTGTGGCTCAATCAGTAGGGCTCCCGTTTACCATATGGGAGGCCCCGGGTTCGGTTTCCGGGGCCTCCTGGTGAAGGCAAGCCTGCCCGCACGGCGTGGTTAGCTGACCCAGCGAGCACAAGCGGGGGGGGGGGGGGGGGATAAACGAAAAAATAAAAAAAATCTTTAGAAAAAAAAAAAAAAGTATCAACAAGCAATGCATCTGGAAACAAACAAACAAACAAAAAACACCTTGACCAAAAGGGGGAAAAGCTAAAGACAAATGAGTTTGAATGGCTAAGAGAATTCAAAGCGAGTCGGGAAGCCATCCCAGAGGTAGCGCTTATGCACATCTCAACAGGATCTTATTTATAGCCAAAGTAGATACAACCACAAACAGAGAAGCTCCTCAGGGATATGGAGACTTCCAGACTCTATAGTCAGGGCAGACAGCTCAGGAATTTGGCCCCTTGCCAGTGGTCCCTAATCTGGTATTTATGCTCCTAGTGTGACTGAGTTAGACTCAGCAGTGGTTTCCTTATGCACGACTCTTCTGTCCTTCTATTCGAAGCTATAATTAGTACTAGAGTTAGTAGATGTACATCCAAGAGACTTAAATCTTTGGGCTGTCCATGTGCCAGCTGAGCTCTAAATCTCTACAGTTGCAACACCTATTCTCCAGTTCAATGGACTCACCCAGGACAACTAACCAGGAGGAAATGATGGACGAAAAACATACCAAGGAACTGAGAGTGCCTACAACTGCAAGCAAGAGAGTCCCATCTATCGGATGTATGGGATCGAAGCCCCCTCAATTAATGGTAGAGTGGGCATCACTATCCCAGAGTCCTCAGGATTGGAAAATGAACTATGGACTAAAATAAACTTACTAGTATTCTACTATAGACTTACTGTAGTTCTGGTAATGGAAGAAATACCATTGTTGTGGAGGCAATGATCCATGGATGTTCTGGGGTTAGGGAGAGGGAAAAACAGGTGTAATAGGGGGGAATTTTCAGAACTTGGGAATCATCTGAATGACATTACAATGACAGATACAGGCCATTATATATCTGGCCATAACCTACAGAGTTGAATGGGAAAGAGTGTAAACTACAATGTAAACTATAATCCATGCTTAGTGGCAATGCTCCAAAATGTGTTTATCAATTGCAGTGAATGTACCACATTGATGAAAGATGTTGCTAATGTGGGAAAATGTGGGAGGTGTGGGGAGTGGGGCATATGGGAATCCCCTATATTTTCTCTGTAACATTTATGTAATCGAAGTATCTTTTAAAAAATAAAAAAAGTGGAAAAACAAAAAACAAAACAAAACAAAACGACCATGACCATGTACATGATCTGGATCCTTACGGGCCACAAGATAAAGGTAGCAGTTCTAATATGTGGGACAAAATGCATGATTAAGTACATGGTGGAAAATGATCAGCTGCTCAGAAAAAATTAAAGCCAGGTCCATATAACTCTCCACACACCAAAATAACTTCCAAGTAAATTAAGGAGTTAAATATAAAAATGAACCATAACATTAGCAGAAGAAAAATGAGATGAATATTTTTCTGAACTTGGGTATATGAGGAACATACACTAAGGGTGCTTAACTTTTTAAAAAAGTAAAAAAACTTCAAAATTAGAAAACACAAATATCGGTATAGAATGGGCAGAGGACTCGACTAGGCAATTCACAAAAGAAATACAAATTGTTAATAAACAACAATAAAAAATCACGTCTCAAGTTACCAAAGAAAAGCAAATTAAGTCCCAACAATAAATACTTATTGCCCCCTCACTCTGATAATTTGACAATTTGACAGAGTTCAGGAGACTGTGGAGAATCTGGCCCTTATATATTAATAATGGCAGTGTAAACTGGTAAGATAATTTTCATCAAAAAATTTTAAATTGGCCCAATGGGTCCAGGTCTTAAAATTTATCTGAAGGAAACACTGGAGGTATGCCAACTCTCTGTATGTCTTATTTATAATAGGAAAAATTGGACATGAACTAACAATTAGACATTAGATAAATAAATTATAATATATCCATATGATGGAATGTGGGATTCTTCTGATGTTTACTTCTAAAAAACAGTTTAGAGGCCTGCTCCCCGGCCCATGCAGGGAAGTCAGCACTCTTGGTCTGTTCAGTTAATTAGTTAACCAAAACCTTCACCTCCACCTTATCTTTGACGTAAGCCACTATATGTTTTCATTATCTTTCTGCTTGGATTGCTTGTGATGTTTTAACGACCCCTCATATACACACTGCCTACCTGCCCCTTCTCATGGACACCCTGACCTTTACTGTGAAAAAAAATTCTGAATAAAATTCGTGCTAGGGATCAGCTCAGGAGAAGAGCTCCTTTAGCTGTTCTCCCCCTCATCTCTCTCAACCACTGTGTTCAGAGTAATTCTTTGCACCATCACGGGCTCTGCTGGACAGATCCCTGCAAGACTTTGCAGGATGGATTCTTGCAATGGAAGACTTTGCAGCCTGTAAGAAAGGCGATTTGATATCAGAAAAAGTTATATATAGTAATAAACCACATTGATAAATTGAAGAAGAAAAATCACATGATCTCTCAATTGATGCAGAAAAGGTATTTGACAAAATACAGCACCCTTTCTTGATAAAAAACACTTCAAAAGATAGGAACTGAAGGAAGCTTTTCAATATGGTAAAGTGCATATATGAAAAACCTACACCTACCCTTGTACTCAATAGAGAAAGACTGAAAGCTTTCCCGCTGAGACAAGGAACAAGACAAGGATGCCCACTGTCACAGTTGTTATTCAATATTATGCTAGAGGTTCTAGCTAGAGAGCAATTAGGCTAGATAAAGAAATAAAAGAAACCAAAATAGGAAAAGAAGTAAAACTTTCACTATTCGCTGATGATATGATCACATATTAGAATCTCCTGAAAAATCCACAAAAAAGCTAAATAGAACTAATAGACAAGTTCAGCAAAGTGGCAGAATACAAAATATGCAAAAATCAACAGCGTTCTATACGCTACTGATGTACAATCTGAAGAGGAAATCAGAAAAAAAATTCCATTTATGAGAGCAACTAAAACAATCAAATATTTAGGAGTAAACTTAACCAAGGACATAAAGGACCTGTACTCTGAAAACTACAAAACACTGGTAAAAGAAACTGCAGAAGACTTAAATAAATGGAAGGTCATTCTGCGTTAATGGATTGGAAGACTAAATATCGTTAAGATGTCAATTCTACCCAAATTGATTTACAGATTCAATGCAATCCCAATAAAAATCCCAACAGCCTTCTTTGCAGAAGTGGAAAAAACAATATTCAAATTTATTTGGAAGGGTATGGGTCCCCGAATAGCCAAAAAGATCTTAAAAAAGAAGTACGAAGTTGGAGGACTCTCACTTCTGGATTTAAAACATATTACCTAGCTACAGTGGTAAAAATTGCATGGTACTGACATAAAGACAGACAAACTGACCATTGGAACCGAACGGAGAACTCAGAAATAGACCCTCACATCTCAGTCAAGTGATTTTTGACAAGGCAGTCAAGCCCTCCCAGCTGGGCCAGGAGAGTTTATTCAACAAATGGTACTGGGAGAACTGGATATTCATATCCAAAAGAAAGAAAGACCCTGTCTCACACCGTATTCAGAAATTAACTCAAAATGGATCAAGGACATAAATATAAAAGTGACAGCCATAAATCTCCTAGAAGAAAATGTAGGAAAACATCTTTAAGATTTTATGGTAGGCGATAGTTTCTTGAACCTTACACCCAAAGCACAACAAAAGAAAAAATAGAAATAAACACTTTTGTACCTCAAAGGACTATGTCAAAAGGGTGAAGAGGCAGCCAACTCAATGGGAGAAAATACTTGGCAATCACACATCCAAGAAGGTTTTAATATCTATTATATATAAAAAGACAAACTAGCCAATTAAAAAATGGGAAAAAGACTTGAAAAGACAATTGTCCATAGAAGAAATATAAATGGCAAAGAAACACATGAAAAAATGTTCAACATCACTAGCTATTAGGGAAATGCAAACCAAAACTACAATGAGGTATCATTTCACACTGAGACTGGCTGCTGTTAAAAAGACAGAAAACTGTAAATGTTAGAGAGGATGTGGAGAGATAGGAATGTTATTCACTGTTGGCGGGAATGTAGAATGGTACAGCCACTGTGGAGGACTGTTTGGCAGTTCCTTAGGAAGTTGAATATAGACTTACCACGTGACCTGGCAATACCACTACTAGGTATAAACCCAGAAGAACTGAAAGCAGAGACATGAACAGACATCTGCACATCGATGTTCACAGTGGCATTTTTCACTATTGCCCAAAGTTGGAAACAACCCAGGTGTCCATCAACTGATGAATGGATAAATAAATGTGGTGTATACACACAATGGAATATTATGCAGTGGTAAGACGAAATTAAGTTGTGAAGCATATGACATGAATGAACCCAGAGGACATTATATTGAGTGAAGCAAGCCAGACACAAAAGGACAAATACTGTATGATTGCGCCATTATGAACTAAATATACTGTGTAAACACATGTAGTTAAACATTAGAATATAGGTCACCAGAAAATAGGAGGAGGGAAGAGAATAGAAAGCTGAGTGTTATTCTGTGCAGAATTGTTAGAAAGGTTGTTTGTAAATCTTTGGAAATGAATAGACATGGTTAAAGCCTATCCTGGTGTTTATAACTAGCAGTGTTATTGTATGGGTACGACAGTGGTTGAAAGGGAAAGTCTAAGGTCATCTTGCTAGAAGGAAAGCTAAAAACTATCGCATGTGAATGTATTAGATAGTAAGGCCTCATGTGTAACACAAATATGGGTGATGTTGCATATATAGGATTGCTTTTACAGAATATAAATACCGACGTGCCAGAGGGGAGGAAAAAGAAGAGCAACTATGTGTGCTAGGTGAGGCATAGAGATTGAGAGGTGATAAGTTTTGTTTTTTTGTTTATTCATTATTATTGGAATAATGAAAGTGCTCTGGGAGTGACTGGGGTGATGAATGCACAAGCATGTGATTACACCAAATACCACTGATTGTACTCTTTGGAGGGATTTATGCTTTATTAATATGTATCAATAAAATTGAAAAAAAAAAGTTATATCTAATATATATTAATACAGGGTTGAAAAAGCAGGACACAAAACATTACCCATATATGGAGAAAAAGTTAGGAGTGGTTATCTCTGGGTGACAGGGACTGCATCTGATTTTTATTATCCATTTCAATCTTTTCTGAATTTTTCAACTTTTTTTTTCTTTCTTACAATTAACATACTATCACTTTTATTATCGGAAAAAAGAAATAATATACAAACACTACTACTCAATATTTGGAGCAGATGATGTTGAGTTTTTATCTTAGGAAGTATATATAAACTGGAAAGGGAAAATGACAAAGGATAGAACCCATGTGAACAACGAGATATAACTGCATCTGGAAAAAATTTTTTCTCTAAAACAATGAGACCTGCCCATCAACTGTAAGGGCAGTGTATATATATATATAGTAATTGAATTTTTTTTTTTTTTTTTCCCAAAGATTTTATCTATCTATTCATTCATCCCCCCCTTGCTGCCTGTGCTCACCGGGTCAGCCAACCACGCCGTGCGGGCGGGCCTGCCCCCACCAGGAGGCCCCGGGAACCGAACCCGGGGCCCCCCACATGGCAAACGGGAGCCCCACCGATTGAGCCACAGCCGCCTCCCATATAGTAATTGAATTTGCTTCCGGTTCATTCACTGAAGAGTCCAATGGGTATCCCTGATTCAATCACCGACACTGACCTTATCACACTCTTTTCCTGAGCACTATTACATCATTCTCTATTTTAAGGCCCACAGTGTGGTGCAGCCAACTCTCCTGGCTTCCTCTCCCCAGTTCCCTTGTGGCACTCTGGAAAACACACACTCCTCAATTATCCCTCTCCCACACTTACTCTTCCAACCTGGTTCCAAAAGATTTGTCCAGGACTAGAGGAAGCAGTCTTTTATAAATCTTCCACTGCTCCCACCAAGAGATTGCAGCCTACTCCCCAATTCCAGATTCCTTGGAAAAAAGTGGGAGGGGAAGGCAGAAGAAAGTCATTCCTGTATAGGAAATGGCATTAAAGATAGATCTTCAAGGACAACAAGAAAGAGGGAAATGGTCTTACAAAAGTCATATTTCCTCAGTTACATTTTTATTTGGCTAAAGCAGTGAATCAGGTGA
The DNA here is from genome assembly GCA_026826555.1 of Tolypeutes matacus. Lineage (NCBI taxonomy): Eukaryota > Metazoa > Chordata > Mammalia > Cingulata > Chlamyphoridae > Tolypeutes > Tolypeutes matacus. The sequence continues at coordinate 15,041,416 of JAKSZT010001178.1, forward strand.
AAATGTTATCTTGAAACATTCCATATCAATTTTATTTTGGAAAAGAATGGCACCTTGAGATATCATATATTTTTTAAAAACACACTTTTTATGCATGTATTAAATCCTTATTTAAAAAATCTTTGGCAGTTCTTAAGTGGAGCATTTATTGAAGCCCTACTACATGGCAGATGGAATTTTATATAGCTACATACCACTTAGTAATTATCATCACAGACAATAAAAAGTCCCATTCACATTTCATTTTGCAGATGAGGAAAATGAGAATAAGAAACAAGTCTCCCTCATTCTAAAACCACTATTTACAGTATATTGATTATGATTGACTAGAAGACTTCACAGGGTACTTAAAATGTCTTATGGAAGTATTTTGAAACACTCCAAAGCTAAAAGCTTTTGGGGAGGAATATTCCTTTTAAGTACATTACTACAGATAGACCAGTTAAATCAATCTTGATTGCTTTGTATCTGGGCATTCATTCAAAAATTTAATGAATGCCTACCATTTATCTAATACTATGTTAATTTTCAGAGTTATTAAGATAAATAAGACAGAATCCTTGCTTGCTTTTGAGTTCGGTGTAGCAATAGAGTACATATGGAAGAGTGGTAGGAAACAGATTCATGCATTCCTTTAAAAATATTGCATCAAACTCAATGCAAGGGGCTGGAATGTAGTAGAAAACAAGAAAGACATGACCCTGTTTTCATAGAGCTTATGCCCTAGTAGTGGAGACATCATCATTCATTAAATTACACAGTAAATACTACACTGGAAAAGTATAGGATGCTTTAGGGGAACAAAATAAAGGGAAAGTTTGAAGATAATACTAGAGGAGATAAAAGAAAGCTAATGACAGAAATGATTTTGATAGGACAACTGCTGGAAAGTGCTAAAAAGGTAGCCTGGCAAATTGTTAAGATACCACTTCTATACCAAATAAAACTCAGATACAAAAATGTACTAGGTTCAAAATCATTTGCAAGCAGTTTGTTCTTTCCCACATTAAGTCACAAAATGTTTCTGTGGGAGACTTTAGGCTTAGTCAACTAGATCAACAGGATCAATAGTAAATGTATGGGGAAGCGGCTGTGGCTCAATCAGTGGGGCTCCCGTTTACCATGTGGGAGGCCCCGGGTTCAGTTCCCGGGGCCTCCTAGTGGAGGCAGGCCCGCCCGCACGGCGTGGTTGGCTGACCCGGCGAGCACAAGCAGCAAGGGGGGATAAATGAATAAATAAATAAAATCTTAAAAAAAAAAAAAAAAAAAAAATAGTAAATGTAGATTCGGAACTGTTCTTACCCATTGTCTGGCTTCTCCAAGTGATGACTAAATTATTCCATTCAATTTACAACATACTCTGATGACTCCACCAGAACCTGTCTACATAGGATCATTTAATGACATACACTTTGAGATACCTGTGGTAGGCTGAATAATGACCCCCCAAAGATGTCTACCTCCTATTCCCCAGAACCTGTGAATGTCACCTTATATAGGAAAAAGGACTTTGCAGATGTGATGAAGTTAAGGATCTCGGGACGGGGAGATTATCCTGGTTTATCCAGGTGGGTCTAATGTAACCACAAGGACCCTTATAAGACAGAGACAGGCGATCAGAGTTAGAAGGCTATGGGACATGAGAAGTGGATGTGACTCAAGCGACTGGGCTCCCGTCTACCAAATGGAGGTCCCCGGGTTCAGTTCCTGGGGCCTCCTGTTGAAATGAGCTGGCCTGCGCAGAGACCTGGCGCAACCAGATGATGCAAAAAATAAAAGAAGGCTATGGGACAACAGAAGCAGAGACTGGAGTGAAGTAGCCAGGAGCCAAGGAATGGTGCACTGTGTCAAAGTAGGAACATATAAGGAAGACTCTCCCCCTACAGCTTCCAGAAGGAACCAGCCCTGCTGACACCTTGATTTTAGCCCCTTAGGACACATTTTGGACTTCTGGCTTCCAGAATTGTGAAATAATAAATTAGTACTGTCCAAAGCTAAGTTGCTGGTAATTTTCTACAGCAGCAAGACACTAATACAACAGACTATTGCTCATGTACTCTAAAAAAGGTCCTTGGAAGTATTCTTTATCGAAAGTTGATTTGACTGGCACTTCATAACCACTGGTCCTTTTTGCTGCCCTCTTTCTGAGAAAGCAGAACCACTCCTTGTGCCCCTGGTCCTCCTTGCTCAAAGGGTGCATTTAGAGGAAAGTATAGTGGAAAAAGTAATTACTATACATGATTTGGGAAGAACATTATTTGAAAGTGTGAAGCACTGCTCTATTCCAATTTTCTTCCGTCTAAACTTCAGAATCAAGTATTCCTATCTATTAGGTTGCATTAGAATAATTTGTTATAGACAATAATTCCATTTCAGATCATTGTTTTTCCATTTTGTATTACCAAGGAAATTAGGGGGAAAAACAAGTGAGACTGAAGGCTTTGCTCATCATAGTCAATCTTTGTTTCTTCAAAAAAGTTTCATCAGAGTGGAGAGATGTAGCTGCCAGGTTATTGGTATATCTTAAGTGCTCTCAACATCTCTGCTAATACTGCCTCAGAAAAAACCAAATGCCTCCACTATTCCAAATCCCAGCAGAAAAAAAAAAACAATGCATAAGAAGTACAGCCTCCTTCTCACTTCCACCTTCCAAATTCTCTCTGCATCTGCTTGATTTAACCCAAATTGCACTAGAAGCCTGGCTGTAGGGGAGTTTGGGAAATGTACATATTAGCTTTAAAGCCTCTGAAGTACATGAAGGGGCAAGGGATTTCAAATTATGGGTTGCAACCCATTAGTGGGTCATGAAATTGATTTAGTGGGTCACAAATAGCATTTTTAAAAATTAAATAGAACAGAATATAAACTGTCAGTGTACTTAGCAAGAAGATTATTGTTTCATGAAAGTTATATAAATATATATATATATATATTTATATAAATATATATATATATATATACGGAGAAAGAAAGGGGTTTGGGCATTTCTTACTGTGGGTCATGATCTATAAAGTTTGAAGGCCAAGGTACCAGGAGTGTGAAGAGATGCTATGTGCCAATGCACCATATATATTATAATACCCCTTATTTTGTTAAGGAAATTTCCTTTTATTCCTAGTCTGCAAGTAGCTTTTATCTTGAATGGGTGTCAAGTTTAGTCAAATAATCTTTAAGTATCTATTGAGATAATCACGTTTTTCTCTTCTACCACACTGAATGACTGTCCAAAAAAGCATTGGCTTTGTATTTTTTTCTTTTAAAAACATTGTTATAATTATCTTTTGTGCCCATGTCTCCCCAACTTTGCTATGGCTTCTGTCCTGCACACCACCCATAATTTCTAGTAGGTTCTATATTTTTCAACTTGCCAAAGATGCTACTATACATCCTGACATATTCTGGAAGAACAAAGAAAAGGCTTATGTTTTGTGATTCTGTTAAAATTCACAAGAAGCCAAAATAGCTACATTTTAGTTTCATTAAAAAAAAAAAAATTAATCCTTTAGAGATACCCTTCCAAGTAAAGAACCAATGATCAAAAAGTAATTTGTAATGGAGCAGTGAGTCCTAATGGAGAGCCATATTTTAATTCTGATATATAGTGTTTCAATATGAATTTGTTAAGAAATCTACTGTAAGATTCTCCTCAATTTGATCTCCATTAAAAACACCTGTCCAGACTATACTCACTTAAGCAGTGTCCCCAAAACTTTCAGTTGCTTCTTGTTTATTTGTTTTATTCTGTTTGCTTGTTTTTAAATACTAAAGAATGTCTAGATTGCTTGAAAGAAGCCAATTGATAAATATTGAATTTTTCAGTGGCTATAACTCCTAAAATCAGGAAACAAATGCAGCTGGTTTTCAACATTTTGGTGTGGGCCCAAGGTTCTGGACAAGTTGTTTATTAGTTTATCTCGAAATGCTGAGGTTTCTTATGTGTTTCACATTTTCCTTGCTGCCTTTTAGTAGAAAAGAAACTTTATTTTGGACACAATAAAAGAAAAAAAAAAGGGCCACTTTTTACAAATCGTCTGCACCAACAAAATATGTTATCTATCAAAAATTTTTCCAATAATCTAATCAACACAAACGTAATACACATGCACACATTCTCTATAATCAATATTCCTCAACAGTTACTATCAAAAAGAAAAAAATGTTTTTATAAAGGTAGTGGAAAGAAAGAACAGTAACTATTAAAATGTGCTAAGGGACCATCTAAAAATGAAACAAAATTTAATGACATTTGTGACATGAGCTGCTGATAGTCAGCCCAGCCTTTTCAAGTCATATGTGCTCAAACTTTGTATCCCTCCCCCCATTCTTTCACCCCATAGTTGGGAAATGATGAGACCCTGGAAGAGAAGTAATTGGACCCTCATTTATATAGCCAGAGGCAGAGGAAACTTTGGTGCCAGGAGAGAAGAAGACCTGAATTGGTCATTCCCTGGAACAAAGTCATAAATACAGGGTTTGTTGGGGTGTTGGGTCTATGGGTGATGAATTTTTTTTCCTTCTGTTTTCCAAATCTTCCATAATGGATGTATTATTCTTATAATTCAAAAAGCTTCAACCAAAAAAAATACATATATGTTAGGTTACTGTTTTAATTTTAATGCCCGATCTCGGAAGAAGAGCTTTTAAGTGTCCTTGTAAATTCTTCCTCTCCTGATGGTAGGCAGGCTCTCCACTATCCAGGGAAAGTTCAGCAGCATTCCACAGCTTGGGGGTTTGGGCCAGCTTTGCCTGGGGTTTGTAAGAATGATACTTTTGCTGGGAGGGGTTCCACAACTTCCCTGCAGGCCAGGAACTGACAGTCATGAGATCCTCACTGTGTCTAGGGCAGTATTGTGGGCACAGCAGAGAGAAATAAACCCTGTCTATGAGAAGTCCAATACATACTAAAGGATATGAAGACTGTCATAAAAGGACCCAAAAATCCTTTAACAAATACAAAGGTACAGACTGACAGTGCGAACAAGAAGATTACCAGAAGTCCCACTGACTGAGCCCAGGTTAATACTCCTATTTAAGATAGCATTCAAGTTTCATGAGGACGTGTATTTTCAACACGTGACTTTAGGAAACTAAATATGACACTGATTTACTTGAAAGTTGGTTGTACTTAATGAAAAACCTATATCTCCTATGAAATTACTGTGCCTTCCATTCTGACTAAATAGCAGGAGCTGATCTAGGACAAGAAGAGTTCAAGTTCTTAAATATTGTCCAAGTCGTGAAAGACAATTTTTTTCTTCCTCATCAAAAACTGTACTTGTTTTTTCATTCAAATGCTCAACATGTCACTTTTTAACTGTCCTCCACCTTTATAAAACATCATGATTTACTGTGCAAGATTTTGAAGTTATTGCTGGTGCCAGAATCTCAGATGGAAATTTTTCTGGAGGTGCGTACAAGTGGGAACTAAAGCGATTATACAATTTGAGTATCAAAGGGAGCTAGACCTCTGACTCTAAGAAAATTGCTTTGGTAAAATTGGCTTTTACTGATCACTCATCTATAGAACTAAAGGCACAAGTAGCTCATGACAACCAATGGGTTGGGAACCAAGCTGAGAATTCAAACTTCTTGAGTTACGGTAAAGCTGGAGGGCCACACAAATGGACTCTCAGTGCTTTTCGTCTGACACAGAACTGAAATCCTAACATTCACCTGTCTCCAAAGATTCCGGGTTAGGAGTGACTGGCAGGGGTAGATGTTAGAGATGGTATAAAGATTCAATCATAAGAATGGCTTATTTTATTCCATTAAAATGTGGAAATGACAAAAGAAAAGCAATATGACCAAATTTCTAGAGACAAATCTGCCTACCACTCTAGAATATGGATTTGAGCTATTTGGCCATAGACCAAATTCTGAGCTAAACCTGAATTCTGGATAAATTAACAACAGTTCCTTCAACGCAGTGATTGTTGTCTCATGAAATTTCTTCTCCAACTTTCTTTGTGCCTCCACAAATCATTCCACTCTGAGTACCATCTATTTATTTTTGAGCCTGTCCTTCCATAGCTCCTAAGTTTCATGGGAGAACCTGCCTTAGCCAGAGGCATAAAAGATGATCCTTTGATTCTGAGGAGCAATGTGGGGGCTCTTCACTTGATCATTTGAGTCTCTTCATCGGCATCATAAAACTCTTCCTCTTCCTCACTCTCGCTTCCTAAGGTGCTCTCCTTGTCTGCGGACTAAATCAGGAAAAGAGAAAAGGGCAGGGAAATGATGTCATGACATTTCTGAAATGAAAAATTCTATCTAGCTACCTGACAAAAGCATACTTATGACAACGACTCCTCTAAGAATTAGACCCTAATGAGTTCTGAGAAGGCAAATAAATGATCTTTTTCATTTTCTGAAAGTCAACTGCTATTAGATCCTACCTTTGTTTTCCAACAGTTTTTCTCAGGTCTACTTCGTCTGACCAGAGCATTCTTTTTTTTTTTTTTTTTCTTTCAAAACCTGTAATGATTCAAGTGGTGGATGTGAATGACTAAGACAAATATTGCCATACCTGTGGGATATCCAAGGTCTGTAAAGATAATGCTTCCTCCCCTAGCCTCCGATAGGAGTACATCTGAAGGTCAGAGAACGTCTCTAGCAACGGGCTGTTAAGGGTTTCAGGCAATAATAAACTCAGGAGGCCGGAGGTCAGACCAGTGGTTCCAAAGACAATGAAAGGTAAAGACCATTGCACATATTTCTGCAGTGACAGGGAGGAGAATGAAAACAAACAAAAATTCAGTATCAGTTTCCATAGCAGATAACATCAGCAGTCTCACAACTGAAGAACTGTCTCTTAACTACCCATCTCATACCTTCCTACTAGAATCCACTGTAAATAATTTTTTTTTCTGCATAGAGAATTGCCCTGGGAAATCACTGAATGATTCCTCAGGCATGCAGAGATGGGAGTGAGCCCTGGTATGATCAGAAGCAGCAGACTGCTTTATAAACAGGGTGGGAGAAGAGGACAGGGCTGTATCTGAGCAGGGCAGGCCTGCATGGCCTGAGTTTGCAGGAAATCTGGAGTTTAGCTTCCATTTCCAGGTAAGCAGCTTTAACTCCTGATCTTTCAATAGGAGATGCCCCAAAATATTTGCTGATGATGAACTTTAAAAGTTCTCAATTCTGTATCAGCCAAACAATCCCACAAATCCTAACTGATTCACTTAACACTATAACCAAGAGGCACATGATTAAAGGTATAAAAACTCTCAAAGGAAAAAGGAAAGCATAAAGAACACTACCACATACACAATGTGTAAATTGCTTCAACTGAACATGCCCAACAAGCAATTGCTTCAAAGATTCAAAAGACATGCCCAGCAATATTGAAATATTCTCTGTAAATGCAATGGATTCAAAGATAACACAGAAAACTTTCCTTGTAGGATGTTGCTTTGGAGCCTTTCTGAGAACTGATTAATGTTCTTGAATTCCTGCACAGGAGCAGCTCTGCTTTAGGACCTTCTGGTTTGATGTCCAGTGTTCACAGGTAATTCTGTGGGTGGGACCACTATTACTTTAGGATTTCTTTCCAGATACTTTTTTCCTGATTTTTTTCAAAACTAAAGAGAAGATGCAAGAGGAGGGCCATGATGGAGAAGGGCAAGCGGAGGCTGGGAAGAAAAGAAGGGAAGGAGGAAGGGAGAGAGGGAGATGGGGAGAGGAGGCTCTCTCACTTCCACCACCCACATGCACACTCATGTCCAGCACAGTGGACGGGCTGCTGAATCAAGGGAACCAGAACACCATCTCCTCTTCTAAACTTAGCAGGAATCAACAGACACACCTTGCTGAGTGTTATAATGTTCTAGGATAGTCATTCAAAGTGGGATATCTTTAACAGTAGATACCTAATATTGCACACATTTTGCAGAATGAAATAAGAAGGGTCTTGTGACTTAAAATTAAGCATGAAACACAGAGGGATATACTCAGGAACTCTAAAAATGAAAAGGATGCAATGGCATTCCCGTGGCATCCCTGTGCGAGAAGGTGGGTGAGCTGGCACACAACAGGTTCATAGGGGCAACACCAAGAGGAAATATACCCGGGAGAGATGCTCTAGTCACCCTTCACTGAATCTTGGCTGGGAAAGTTACAGATCAGACCAAGGACAGAAATGTACAAGGGGTCCTATGGGTTCTATTTCAGGACTTGAAGGTTTTTAGGGCAGTCCTTTAGTCCATCCCCCTTTCTTTGGTCTATAAAATTAGGAAAATATCAAAAAATATTAATGGACATACTGCCAACCACGTTTCTCTTCTGTTCTTTTCCACGTGGTGGGGTTTGTGGAAAGATATTTAACCTGTGTTGCCAAATTTCTCATTTTAATAAAGGATAGCAAGAAACGCCTACCCCGTATGGTTTTTGTGACGATTACATGAGGTAATAGATATAAAGTGCTTAGCACTGGGCCCAGGACACAGCAGAAGCTCAAGAAATATTTGCTGGTTGACTAACTTATGAATGGGGACAGGAAGGGAGCTGACTCTCCAGTGGCTATAGACTTAAGTCAAAAATCATACCCACTAAGTCCATTTACCCAGATGGAGTGCTGGATTCATTATTCAAAAATTTCCCATTTCTATGAGGCTACCTTAAATGGCATCCGTTTGTTACCTCTTTCTACTCAAAGCACAAGCATTTCCAAAGCAGAGACTCAAGAAAAACAAAACTAGGAGGTACAAACCAACCAGTGAGGGGATGAAGGGAGCAAGAATCCCACCAACTCGGGAGAACATGGAACAAGTTCCAAGTCCAACATTCCTGAAAGGCATAAGAAAAAGTAAAGAAAATCAGTACATCCTAGGGGGACTATTTAAAGCCGTTGGGAGCAGTGGGCTTAGAATAGTATATCTCAAAGTGGAGGCACAGGATCCTCTAGAGCAGTGCAATCTAACAGAACTTCTGTGATGATGGAAATGGTCTGCACTTGTACTCTCTAACATGGTCACCACCAGACACATGTGGCCACTGAGCACTTGGAATGTGGCTTGTCAGACTGAAGCACTGAATTTTTAATTTTAATTTAAATAGCCACATGAGGCTACAAGCTATGACCTCGGACAGTGCAGCTATAGATGATGTTGCAGAAACGAACATTTGAATATTTCTTGCCAAAACGCTCTTCTGACTTTTGTGGGTTTTTTTTTTTTTTTTTTTCAGTTAATATAGCCACAGAGAGCAGGGATTTAGGATCTGAAAAGTCTGCCCAGTTAATTAAACTCAATGAATTAACTCTTTAAGAGTCAAGCCTTATCAACAGGAGTTGACTGAACTTGTAGTCCCAGGAAACCAAGAACATCACCTTGCTGGGGAGTATGAAGGAGGTGGGAGGGAGGGAGACAGAATGATATAGGCTACAGGTAGAGTGACAATTATCACCCTGTTATCCCAGGTAATTATTAATGACATCCCCTATTCACTCTCAAAAAGCCCCAATTTGGACAAAATGGTCACCATAGTTTCATAGCCAGTAGCCAGAAGAAAGTAGGTTATAGAACAATTAGGAAATGACCAGCAGATGATCTGATCTCTTATTGGGGAAAAAAAAAAAAAAAAAGGATTTTCAATTAACAGGCAGGAAGAACTATTAGTCTTGTTGCATAGATAAAGGAAACAAAGATCCCTCTCAAATGATCCTCAAAAAGACTGTGAGGGAAGCAGATGTGGCCCAAGCAATCGAGCTCCCACCTACCACATGGGAGGTCTCTGGTGCAGTTCCTGATGCCTCTTAAAGAAGCCAGAGAGCTGGCGTGATGGGCAAGCGTGGTAAGCTGATGCAACAGATGGCGCAACAAGAGACACAAGAAGAAAAGCATAATGAGAGACACAACAAAGCAGGAAGCAGAGGTTCCTGGGGCCTCCTAAAGAAGACGAGCAAGACAGCAAGCTGGGGTGATGGGCAGGTGCGGCAAGCTGATGCAAGAGACACAAGAAGAAAAACATAATGAGAGACACAACAAAGTGGGGAACAGAGGTGGCTCAAGTGATTAGGTGCCTCCCTCCCAAATCAGAATTCCTAGGTTCAGTTCCCGGTGCCTCCTAAAGAAACAAGGAACAGACACAGCAAGTGCAAACAATGAGGGGGTAGGGAGAAATAAATAAATAAAAATTTAAAAATCTTAAAAAAAAAAAAAAGACTGTGAAAGGGCTGGGTGAAGGAATAATGTCTCAGCCCAAAGACGAAGTTCTGCAAAGCTTAAGCTGTACTTCACCCTTCAAATTTGGGTTTATTTTTTTGTTTTCAGACTTATTCTATCAGGGGAAATTCAGGATGAAATATTCTTTTTGACCTAAGCATGTCCTCTCACTTAAAACCATCTTTAACATCTAATATTTAAATCTAATATTCACTCATTACTATATGAAATTTCTTTTGAAAATGTAAGTTGTTTGCTCATGTACCTTACTAAAATGTAATTCTGTGAGAACAGATCTTTTCCCTCTGGTTTGTCACATGTCTGACACAGGACGGGTGATGGTATAAATGAAAGCCATGGAAATGAAAACTGTATCAGAGTCCCATCTGGGAGATGGAATAGGTTTGGTGCAGAGTACTTCTCTCACCATTTACATGAGGGAACTCAGCCCAAGATAAAGCTGTTTCCTGCATTTTCCTCAGTCAAACACATAAAGAACGGTGTACAAAAAGAGTTTCTGTGCTGACAACGGCTTGCCGAGCTGCTGCTGACCCTACACTCACTAAGCTCCAAACGAGGTGAGAATTACACTTCTGTTAATGGCAGCACCCGACAACAAAATGCAGAATGTGTAACACATACCTTATGATGGTAGGGTAAAGCTCAGAGGTGTAGATATAAACAATGTTGAAGGCCGCACTGATTGTCAGCTTCCCCAGCAAGGACAAGGAGTGGCTGTTGACCACAGCGAACACACCTGTGCCTGAGGATGACAGCACAATCCCTGTGAGGGCCTTTGCTCATAAGTATTCTTTTAATGACACATCTGATTTTGAAGAAGGTACTATAATTGAATATACATTCAGAAGGTTTAGCAATCACACATCAACACAAGTGCAAATATTGTCTCAATGTTTTGGCTACACCTATAAAATTTAACATAGGGGTGCTATTAAGGGTGATTAAACTTGCACTCACTCCTAAATGACAGAGAACCCTCAAAACTTCTGTACTATACTGAAGTAAGTTTAATGGCAGTTGTCAATTTCATCTACCAAAGGAGTTACTCGACTTTCTCTTGTTTAATAATCAAGGATGAGGTGACATGCTGGACCCTGCACTGGAGAATAGGTGATGGACACAAGAGGCAGAGAGGTGGGGTTCAGAAATAACTCCTACCTTCCGTTTGCATTCCTTGGTGTTCATTTAGAAGGTAAGGGATAATCTCATTATGAATTTATTACCAGAAGATATAAAACATCAACGTCCTTTACAGAATAAGACTCTACTCTAAACATAGAAGTAGTTCAGATACTTCTAGCTCCCCAACTTCTCACTTGAATTAATAACCAGTAATAATATTTGAGTTTCCTAATGTAATGTTTTATATAAAATGTAAAAATGCATTTGATGCCAATTCATTTTCTTATCATAAATACTATTCATCACCCTGTGGTTCGTAACTTTATGAACATTCTCCTCCCTGGGATGCTACAATTTAATTATTCCCTTTCAAACATGTTTAACCTTTCCAGCACTCATTTGCCTCAATGTTCAAAGTAACACAGTTTTCTCCTTCTGAGGAAAGGAAAAATCCCATTCAGCTTGTTACTCACTACAGTCTGGCTTCCAAAACCATTCTCTCCTGAAACGTCTAATCTTGAAGGTCCATGGTGATGTCCTAAACACCAAATGTACTTGCCTCTCATTCACCTCGACATTTCGGCAAAATAGAACACTCTTGTCCCCTTCCTTGAGACACTTCCCTTGAGTAACACTAAAGAAACGATGCTCTGCTTCCTTTGACCTCCACTGCACTTATTTTATGATCCATTCAACTGTAATCCTTCAGACACTCCCTTGTAGTTACTTATTTTTCCATCTTATCTGTCCAAAACATAGTTTGTGTTCCCAAGCCTAAGGCTGGTGGTATCTTGCTTGTATGTGTGTTCCTCGCAGCACCTCCCATGGTACTGGACACACTGGTGTTCACTAAATATTTGTGTTTTTTAAAATTTATTTATTTATTTATTTATTTTAAAGATATTTAGATTACACAAATCTTGCACAAAAAATATAGGGATTCCCATATACCCTGCTCCCCACACCTCCCACACCCTCCCATATAAACAACATCCTTCATTAGTGTGGCACATTCATTGCAATTGATAAATGCATCCTGGGGCTTTGCCACTGAGCATGGACCATAGTTCACACTGTAGTCTACACTCTCTCCCACTCAAATCTGCAGGCTATGGGAAGATATATTCGAAGTATTTGTTGAACTCATAAATAAAGGGACTATGATAAGGACTAATTTAATGGAAAGAATCTGTGTTCTTGCTCTCATTCCCTCCAAGGACTGTGGCACATAATACCCCCCGCTCCAAAAAAACAAGGGTCACCATCTCAGCTAGACTGCCAAACTTAACCATCTGGGGCTGTTCTCTCCTCTCTGCCACGTTAGCTGGAAGCTGTTACCTCACTTAAGTCCTGAATAATATTTTTAAGCCATGAGGTGCTTCTGGGGAAAAAAAAAAAAAGAGAGAGAATCCAGTCTTTCCGCATTTACCAAAAGAGATGTGTCTGGACTTTTGAGATCTAATGGTGGGGGCAGATGTGGCTCAAATAGTTGGGCGTCCGTCTGCCATATGGAGGTCCCTGGGTTCGATCCCCGGGACCTCCCGGTAAAATTAAAAAAAAAAAAAGAGATCTAATGGTTTTCTCATATAAACCAAAAATAATTAAATTCATCAATTATTTTCCAGAAAATGGAATGAGTCAGGGCAATGTAGGGTAATGAAGCAAATAGAAATGTGCTTGACTGCAAATGATCTCTGGGACTGTTTTCAGCCTATAAAGGATGACATCCTTCAGAACAGTTTAAGAACAGAGGTACAACCTCTTTAACGATGCGTCAGGGAATGGCCATCTGGAAACTGGGAATTAAAATGGCACTTCCCTGAAAGCTTATCATCCAAACACTGATAGTGAGACCAGAGGCTGGAGGAAGTCTCCCGGGAGCCAGGGCTATACAGCCAGGGCACGTCTGGGGAGCATGGCTCCAGCCCCACATACACAGAGGACTTCGCATCAGGAGAATCAACACCTCATCTCGTGCTTGAAACTTCTCTCCTATGTTTCTGCTAAGCAAGCTGCAGCTGATACTTGAACATGGGAGTACTTACTTCTTCCCAAGGTAGCCAACAACAATTTCAGACAACTCTGTTTGTTAGAAAATGATTTCTTACGCTTTTTGGGACTCCTGTCTGTGGAGCTGCTGGGATTAGCGGTCAGCCTGAGCTAATATTTAGGAAGGCTTTGCAGCCTCTAGGCTGGTTCCCTGGATTCCTGACCCTGGCTGTTTATCTGCAAATGAAATCAGACATTATTAGCTATTACCAATGAGTGTTCAAAACTACTATTTAGTAAAAAAGGGTGATTTAAAAGGTAAAATTAAACAAAATGAACTAAAAGGAAAGAAAATTCTTAAAACACACATACCCTCTTGGGGAGCAGATATGGCTCAATGGTTGAGCACCTGCCTCCCACGTATGAGGTCCTGGATTCAATACCCTGTACCTCCTAAAACAAAACAAAACAAAGCAAAAAAAAGCCCAAAACACAACACATATATGTTACTAAGTTACTTAATTCAAGAGGTTATAAATTTATTCCAGTGATACAGCTACTAAGGACATAATTTTTGGAAGAAGTTTTCTGGAAATTTTCCCAGAGCTCATCTCTGGTCAACAGAATAAAATAAAAAAGTATTTCAGTGCTTTATTGTCATATTTCACTTCTGACCAAAAATAGTAAAAAATTAACTCAACCATCCATTTTATTCACTGGTTTATTATAAGCAAAATTTTCACTGTTCATATGTTAAAATCTTTAAGACAGGTACAGGGCCTCTTCTATGACAGATGGGTTGGGTGAAGAATTGTATATCCAATTTTACTTTGCTTTCCTTTGGCTTTAATTTGTTTTTTTTTTTTTTAAAGAAAACTACTGTATGTGACAAAGAAAACAAAGCAAACAATAGTAAAGGTAACTAGCTTTCTCATTCTTTCTTAGAGGGAATCATGAGTGCATGCACATACACACATTTTAAAAAATACAAATGGGAGGATACTAGGCAAAATGCTCTTCATCCATGTAAAAGTTTTGCAAAATCTTCCACAACTTCCAACAACAGCTTCAGATGCCAACTGCAAAGCCAGCAGTAACTTAATTCAATTCTAACTACCTGGAGTTAGGCCAGACTCCACAGAGAAAGGGCCATCCTCTAAGAGATTGTCCTTCAGGTACTGATCTCAAGTTCTGGGGCCCAGCCCCCCTGCACTTCTGACCAACTGGCTACAAATGTGGACATTCCCACCATCCCCTCAGGTTTGATAATTTGCTGAAACAATTCACAGAACTCACTGAAAGTGCTATACTTGTGACCATAGTTTTATTATAGTAAAAGGATACAAAGAAGAAGGAATCAAAAGAAGAGAAGCAGAGGCAAGGTCTGGGAGGGTCTTGAACTTTAGCTTCCATGTCCCCTCCACGTGGAGTCAGAACACATCACCCTCCCAGCACAGCAGCAATGTATTTTCTCAGTCATGCAAGCTCATAGAGCTTCAGGTGTCCCGAGCTTACATGGGGTCTCATTATGTAGGCATGACTGACAGAATCAATGTGCATGTGGTTGGACTCAATCTGCAGCCTCCCCTGCCCTCCCAGAGGTTAGAGAGATAGGACTGATATGAGGTGGCTAAAAGCCCTAACCCCCTAATGATATGGTTGGTCTTTCTGGTGTGGCCAGCCCAGTACCCTAAGGCTGCAGGTGGCTGGCACTGCCCTACAACTATCAGGTGTGCCCCTGGATCTACCATTAAGAACAAAAGACACTCCTACCACAGGAAATTCCAACTATGCAAAGATTGCATCCCCAGGAACTAGGGACAAAGACCAGTCAAAGATACTACAACCCTGCTATCATTCATTTATTTATTCAACAAATATGAGTCAGGCACTGTTCTAAGTACTGAGGCCTGTTCACTTAGCCACTTATATTGGAAATCACTTTTCTATCAGCACATATAGATTTACCTCATTTTAAATGGGGGACATAGTATTCCATTGTATGGACATATCATAATGTATTTAACCAGTTTTCTATTGATAAACTTTGAGTTGTTTCCAGTCATTCTTACATATCCTTATGCATATATACAAGTGGAATACAGGATAAATTTCTAGAATTAGAACTGCCGATCAAAGGATACGTATGATTTAAATTTTCATAGAGTTGCCAAAAAGGATATACCTATTGCTAATCCCATCAACAGTATCCCAGATTGGCCTGCTTTCACCAAAACAGTACATTACCAACTTTTTGATCTTGTCAGTCTGAGGAAAAATGAAATCTTATTCCTGTGTGTGTATGTGTGTATCTAGCTGCCCCAGCACCATTTGTTGAAAATGCTAAGGCTTCTCCACTGACTTGTCTTGGCATTCCTGATGAAAACTAATTGATCTTCAATGTAAGGGTTCATTTCTGGATTCTCAATTCTATTCCATGGATCTGTATGTCTCTCCATATACCAAGACCACACTGTCTTGATTACTACAGTTTTATGTCAGGTTTTTTTTTTTTTTAAGATTCATTTATTTATCCCCCCTGCCCCGCCACTCGCTGTCTGCTCTCTGTGTGTTCTTCTGTGTCTGCTTGTCTTCTCTTTAGGCAACATTGCTGGGAACCGATCCTGGAACCTTCTGGAGTGGAGAGAGGTGCTCAGTCTCTTGCACCACCTCAGCTCCCTGGTCTGCTGCATCTTATTGTCTCTCTTCTATGTCTCTTTTTGTTGCACCTTCTTGCTGCACCAGCTCTCCGTGCAGTCCAGCACTCCAACATAGGACAGCTCTCTGCACAGGCCAGCACTCCATGCAGGCCAGCACTCCTGCATGGGCCAGCTCACCGCGCAGGCCAGCTTGCCTTTCACCAGGAGGCCCTGGGAATCAAACCCTGGACCTACTATATGGTAGATGGGAGCCCAATCACTTGAGTCACATCCGCTTCCCTATGCTAAGTTTTTAAATCTGGAAATGTTAAGTCCTCCAATTTCTTTTCAAGATTGTTTTGGCAAGCTTGGGTCCCTTGCATTTCCATGCTTGTCAACTTCTGCACAAAAGGCAGCTGGGATTTTGATAAGAGATAGTGTGGAATCTGTAGATCAATTCCAACATTAAATCTTCAGATCTGTGAACCTACAATGCCTTTCCACTTATTTAGGTCTTCTTTAATTTCTCTCAGCAATGTTTTGTCTTCATCGTACAAGTTTCACACTGCCTTTGTCAAATATATTTCTAAGTGTATTATTATTTTTAATTCTACTATAAATTGAATTGTGTTTATTTCATTTTCAAATTGTTCACTGCCAATTTAGAGAAATGCAATTGAGTTTTGTATGTTGATCTTGTAATCTTGCTGAAATCATATATTAGTTCTAATAGTATTTTTGTGTGGGAGGCTGGTTTAGGATTTTTTTAATGTACAAGATCATATCATCTGTGACTAGAGATAGTTCCTTTCCAATGTCTATCCATTTTTTTGCCTGTTTGCCTTGGCTAGAGCCTCCAGTATGATGTATTAGTTTCTGTTGTTGCAATAAAAATAACCAGAAACTCTGTGGCTTAAAACAACACAATTCTATAGGTTCTCTAGGCCAGAAGTCTGGTACGGTTCTCACTGGAGGAAAATTTGTGTCAGCAGGCTGCACTCTGTTCTGTAGACTCTAGGAAAGAATCTATTTTCTGTTTATTCAGGTTGGTGGCACAGTACAGTTTTTTTGTAGTTGTGGATCGAGGCCCCATTTTCTTACTGGCTATAAACCAAGGGCCTTTCCCATCTTCTAGCCATATTCCTTGATTTATGGCCCCCTTCCCCAGTCTTCAAAGTCAGCAGGAGCAGGTGGAGTTCTTCTCAACAAGCATCTCTATGACCTAATCTTCTGTCACCTTCTACTTTTAAGGACTCGTGTGATTACACTGAGCCACCTGGATAATCTAGGATAATTCCCCTATCTCAAGGTTCTTAATCTTAATTACATCTAAGTCACTTTTGCCATGTAAGGTAACATTCACGGATTCCAGGGATTAGAAACGTCATTATTCTGTCTACCATAAATATCAAATACAAGTGGTGAGCAGACATGCTTGCCTTATTCCTGATCTCAGGGGCAAAGCGGTCTTTCACCATTAAGTACGATGTTAGCTATGGGTTTTAATAGATACCCATTCTATTCCTAGTTTACTGAGTGTTTTTTATCATGAAAGGGTATTGAATTTGTCAAATGCTTTTTCTCTGAGTCTACTGAGATGATCATGTGGTATTTTTCCAGTACTTTCCTTCACCTGTGAAGCAATCTGGTCCTGAGCTTTTTTTTTTGTGTGGGAAGCTTTTGTTTTTTTAATTAAGATAAAATTCATGCAATATGCAAATAACCATTTTAAAGTGTGCAATTCAGTGGCATTTAGTGCATTTACAATGTTTTGCAACTACCACCTGTCTCAAGCTTCACAACTTTTTCATCACGCCAGAAGAACATCCCAGACTCACTAAGGCATCACTCTCCATTCCCCTTCCCTTTTCCCTATCCCCTTGTAACCACTAAAGAACTTTCTGTCTCCATGTTTTTGCCTATTCTGGATATTCTGGATATTCCATACAAAAGAATTCATATAATATATATGACCTTTTGTGTCAGGCTTCTTTCCGTTAGCATAATGATTTTGAAATTCATCCAAGCCCCAGCATGTATCAGCACTTCATTCCTTTTTATGGCTGGACAATATTCCATTGCATGTATTATCCCACAATTTTGTTTACCCATCCATCTGTCAATGGACGTTTGTGTTGTTTCCATTTTTGGCTATTATGAATAATGCTGCTATAAACATTCATGGACAAGTTTCTGAGTGTATATATGTTTTCGTTTCTCGTCAATATATACCTAAGAATAGAATTCCTGGGTCATATGATCATTCTGTGGTTAGCTTTTTGAGGATTCATCAGACTGCTTTCCAACATGAATGCATCATTTTACATTTCCATGGGTGATATATGAGGGTTCCAGTTTCTCCACATCCTGGGTGAGGCCAATGAACTGGAGAGTAGGTGTTGCAACTCTGCTGAGATTCAGGGCTCAGCCAGCACATGAACAGCCAGAGATTTAAATCTCTGGGACATATATTTAACAAGTATAGTGCTAATTATTGGTTCAAATAAGAGGGGCAAAAGAGCCATGTGTAGGGAAACTATAAATGAATCTAACTCTGTTACTCTGGGGAGCATAAATTCCAAAATAAGGCCCACTGACAGGCTGCCAAATTCCTGAGCTGTCTGCCCTGCCTATAGTGTCTGGAAGTCTCTAGAGCCCTCAGGCTCAGGAGCCTCACACCGTTTACTGTGGCAGTCAATGAGATCCTGTTGAGACATGCATAAGTCTAACCTCTGGAATGACCTCCCAACTCACTTTGAAATCTCTTAGCCATAAAAACTCATTTGTGTCTAATATCTCCCCCTTTTGGTCAAGGTATTTTTTCAGATGCCTTGGCACTTGGTAATAATCCCAGGGAGGCTCATCCCTGGGAGTAACATCCCATGCCGGGGGGCAGGGGGAGGTAGTATGTTTATTTGCTGAGTTCCAACACGAAATTAATTCTTCAGCTCCAATTCCAGTATATATCAAGACTTAATGTTAAACCATCCGACAATGACTCTCACCTGGATCTCAAGCTCTGTGATGGAGCCCTATCAAAATCCAAAGGCCCTCAATATGAGGTTTTTGTTGTACCATATACCGTAACAGGTGACAGTCTGTTATCACCCAATCCTCACTGTTGAAAATCAGCACCAAACTACAATAGCTACAATCCAATAGCTGCCATGCCTCAGGTGTGCTAGTGAAAAAAGGCTGAGACCCAAGAGTACCTAAAGAATTTCTAAGTAGGGGCAGTAATCAGGTTAGATGAGGATGCCAAAGGAAACCCCCATTGGGTTTTTTACTTTTTATTGTAGTAACATATATACAACTCAAAATTTATTTCCCATTTAGTGACATACTTTATTAAATTTCACAATTTAGTGTCAGTAATTACATATACAATATCATGTTATCATCACCAAATATCCATTATCGAACTTTTTTTGCAAAGGGGTCTTTTTTGAAGCTGTTTGCATAGCAAAGCTATAAATATATTAAAAATAGCAGGGACGGATGTGGCTCAAATGGTTGGGCGTCCGTCTCCCATATGGAGAGACCCGGGTTCGATACCCGGGACCTCCCGGTAAAAAAAAAAAAAAAAAAAAAAAAAATCTGAGAGCTATTTTGGGAGCTGATGTGGCTCAGTGGTTGAGTGCCAGCTTCCCACATACAAGGTCCGGAGTTCAATCCCTGCCTCTGGTACCTCAAAAAAAAAAAACAACTCATTTCATTTAATGGGAAGTGGCTGTGGCTCAATCAGTAGGGCTCCCGTTTACCATATGGGAGGCCCCAGGTTCGGTTCCCGGGGCCTCCTGGTGAAGGCAAGCCTGCCCGCACGGCGTGGTTAGCTGACCCAGCGAGCACAAGCAGCAAGGGGGGGATAAATGAATAAATAAATAAAAAATCTTTAAAATAAAAATAAAAATAAAATAAAAAAATAAAAATACCAAAGGTTTCTAAAGATGCCTTATTCACTTTTTGTGTAAGTCTAAGAGGACATCAATTGTCACAACACAACAGGGAGTATGTTGTTGTTGTTACTGGGGTATCTCAGAGGTACTGATGGTGATTTTGAGGGGCACCAAGGCAACTGCTGAGAATCAGTGACTCGATCTCTGATATTGTGATTGGCTGGGATGCAATCTGCAGTCTTGGACAATGCTTTTTTCTGTACAGAACTAACCACTCCACTTCACCATCAGATAACTCTAACCTCACTACTACTGCATCCCAGCCACCCCAGATGGTAGCTTAATAGCCTGAAAGAATTAATAGTGCACCTCTAAGCACATTATTCACCCAGAGAATAGTTTAGGCAGTGGAAAGAATCTAGCCCATTATACTCTACACAATTGCTAAATAATATGCAATCATAGAAATGAAGCATGGCATATGGTAATCTCTCGACTATATTGAGATTCATTGTAATAAAACTGCTGTTCAAAACCCTTGTATAAATTCAAAAGGAATACCTTTCTTTTCTGGAAGAAACATTACAAAAAGACAGGCCAGTCCTCCTAGGCACAAAAATGCTGCTAATGTCCGCTTCCGACCAAACCTAAATAATAAAAAGAAATTACACATTTCTACTAAGGATTTTTTATAAATTCATCTGTTTCTTTCTTCCAACCTTCCTTTTTAAATGTCCTCAGTTTTATTATGTATGTTCATCTTTTTAAAAGACTGATTGGCAGATGTGATTGACCAGGAGATTGACTAGGACATAAAATAAATAACCATCATAAAACAAAGGAGAATGTATTTGAAGGCAGGATCAAATGACGTGTGCAGGAAAAGAACATAGACTAATACTATTTCCTTGAGCATTAAATATATTCAAGGAACTGTTTTGAATGTTTTGTATCCATTAACTTATTTAATCTTAATAACAGATGTATCAGGCATATACCATTATTATGCTCCATTTTCTAGAGAATGAAACTGAAACATGTAGAACGGAGTTTTCTGGTTCATTTCATTTTCTGGTTACTTGAAGTTTAAGTAGCTAAAAGTTTTAAATACTGTCAAAACAAGCCTCTGTCTCTTAAAAATACAAACAGGAAAAAATTTCTTGTTAGTAAGTCAGAATTAAGTGAAATTTATTGTACCTTTCTTTAAGAAAAGAAATTTTCAAATAAGAGCTCTAGACTTGGAAGAATGATAGCATTAATAAGTCTCCTTATTTGAGGGTCTACAACATGTCAGGTATTCTGCTAGGAGCTACAATTTTACTTCTAATTTTCATAGCAATTTTGTCAGGTGGATTTTATATCCCCTAGCTTAAGAAGGGACATCGAGGCCTGTATAAGGTTAATTTTCCAAAGTCATACAATTATCACGTGGCAAAAACTAGATTTGAGTTCATGTCTGCCTGATTCCAAGGCTGGCGTTCCCATCCTAAGGCTTCAGATTTTAATCCTGACTCTGGTAGCAGCTGCTGGGAGACAGTGAAGGCCTTGAATCTCTTTTTCCACGTCACTTTGCATAATTTGACAATCAGCATCCAATGTCTTTCTGGTCAGGCACCATGTTTAGCAGGCACCAGAGATGTAAAGACACCTGAGACCCAGACTCACAGTTTCCTTGATGGACTCCAAGTGGTCATCAGAGGGATGCACAGGAAGCTATAGCAGCACAATGGAGGGACATATGGCACAACTAGGGATGTTGGGTAAAGATTTCTTAATATGATGCCTGAAATGACTCTTAGAGCATGGTGAGAGTAAGGGTTCAGCAGAGATAACCGAAATCTTTTCTATCCCCGGTAGAAAAACCTTCAACTGAACAGAATCCAAATCTGCCTTTCAAAAATACTCCAAGCTCAAAATTCATGACAACAGCACCAAGTACAATGCTAAACAAAGCCTGTTTATGGTTGGAATCATCACTTCTGGAGAATGAAAAATGGCACAATCCAACTGATTCTTACCTCACACAGAATGGGATTGTGTGTTGCCCTGGCCAGGGGCTAAATAACAGAAATGCTCTGAGAAACTCTCTAGGGAAAAGGTGCTCTATAAAATGACTTTTAAAAAGCATTTCAAAACCATACTCACTAACAATGAGTAGCAAAAGCAGGATATATTCTTTCCCTCAAAAAAGTAAAGTGGGTCTTGGTAGAACGAAGGGTCTTTCTAGTTCCTTCACTTCTTTGTCCTCCCCTTTGAGAACGTCTAAATAATATTAATTGGGCTGATGGATTTCTAGCTACGTAAACCTAACAATTTTATCTACCGGGACTAACAAATTACAACCTACTCAAAAACTTCTCAAATGGCAATGTCTTTCAAAATTGCTTTAAAAACCTATAGAAACTTGTAAACATGAAACCCAAGAAATACTGCACTAAAATGTGAATTCTAACTGCATTTGGCCTGAAAGGAATTCTAATCACCAGAGAGCAATTAGCAAGGACCCCATACAGACAAAGACAGTAATATTTAGGCATATGTGTATGTATGTAAGTGTGTGTGTGTGCACATGTATTCTATATGGTACACTTCATATTAACGTATACTCACCATTTTTGGTTCATTAAGTAGATGCAGATAGGGTAAGATGGAATTTCGATAAGGCCAGAAAGGGCCAGGTTGACATAAATATTTCCACCTAGATCACCTGCACTCAGAGTTAGGCCATAATACACCAAGCTGCACACAAACCTACAATGGATGCCAAAGGACCAGAAGGTCAAAGACAAGAAAGACAAAAGAAAAAGCATGTAAGATTTGCCAAAGGAGATACAAATAAAGTTCAATATAATGTGATCTGCCTCAAGGAATAAGCTTAACTCTCCTACTACTGGCCTTTCTATCCAATCGAAATTCCTAGACTAGGGAAAAAACAAATAAACACACACACCAAAAAATAAAAGAGCCTTGAAAATGATTTGTGCAACATTTATAGGCTCTATAAAGTAAATGGATGGCCAAGGAAATACACTGTTTGAATGTGCTTTGGTTGAGCATTTTTATATTTAACAGAAGACAATGAGCCTCTTCTTACTTTACTTAATTCAACAATTTTTGGAACACTTGCCATAGGCGGTTGTGATGTTAACAAAATGACTCTAGAAAAGGACTCCCATGGAAGAAACCAACAGAGGACGGTGTTGAGAATGTGGGCTGAGAAGTGCCTGGACCCTCGGCAGTGACCTGCAGGCCAGGAGGAACTGCCACTCCAATCCCCCGACGATCCAGACACTTCCCAGCCTGGGTTCTCAGCACCAGCCAGCTTTCAGCAGGTGCACACACTGTAGACACCAACAACAGGAAAGAAAAGAGAAGGGTCAGGGCAGGGGCAGCATCCTCTAGGAGCCAAGTGGGAAGGAGCTCTTTGAAAAGCCATTAGTTTGTTTATGCAAGCGGTTCCTAAAGCAAGCACTTAGGGAGTGTGCCTGTTTGGCAGACATCGTGCTAGGCATTGGCCACAGCACTGAAGAAGGCAGGCACTGAGCCAATCTCCTGAAGTCTGGGAACCAAGGAGCCTAGGAACTAAGCCAATCAAAGTGTCAGCCTTCACCTCCAAGCCAGGGCTTTCTCAAACAGTGAAGAGAGTAATAGGAACTTCTGCGCCTAGTAAATGGCATTAAAAAATAAAAGAAAATAGAATCCTGAAACATGGCTTTACTAGTATATGAATCCACAATTTCTATAAAGATCAAGTAAAACACCTGGACTCTGTAAAGTTCACCAGTTTTCATGCTTTTGCAATTCAATTTGACGAGTGAGCATTTATTAAGGGGAGGGTCTCATTTTCTGTCTTTAGTCCTCTGAAAAAGTCCTATGGGCTGGGACTATGGTGAGATCCAGCACGAAAGGGAAGCTTTATTTCCATCTCTGCTAAAAGAGCAAAGTGGGCCAAGTGCTCCAGCTATTCAGAATGGGCCATAGTAATGTCAAGAGAGAGGGACGGGGAGGAGACAAGAGGTGGTCCTGGAACTGGACTGGTTAGTGGTTCATCCCTCTCTAGTGAATGAGTTGGAGCAGCAGCTACTGCCTATTATTTCTTATTGGAGTGGAACCGTCAGTGTCACTCTTATACTAAGGACAATGAGCTGTGCTGTAGCTAGGATGTCACCTGCAGAGATGCAAAGTGACATTGAGCTGTCTGTTTCCTCTGTCTCCCAGGCAATTTGCATGCAAGTAGCAGGCTAAACAAATTTGAATCCATACAGTTTTCCAAAATATTTTCAATATCCTTTTAACCTGCAGTAGAGCAGGTATGGTGCTATTTCCTATTGTGCTATATGTGTCAGCATGTGCCTACTCTGCATTTAAAACAGCAATTCCATTAAATTAATTCCAGCCATGAAAAGCATATGTACATATTTAAACCAAGTTGTGATGGTAGGAAGTCAGGGCAAGAATACACAAAGCCAGTTTAGGACAATACAGGAATTCGGTTACCGGGTCGTGGTGAGACAGAACAGTGAGTGCACGGGGCAAGGAAAGCTGTACTTGTCCTGTGGTGGGACTCTGCTCTGCAGGTCGCCTTGATGACAGAGTTAGTAGGGATTCCTAATTACAGCTATTAAAATCCCTTCAATCCTCTGTATCTAAAACCTTGCACAATATTTTACAATATATTTAAGGCCTCAAAGAACTATTTTAAAAGGCACTATTGCTGGAAATAACCAAAGGAACAGATGTTAAACACAGAGGTATCATTTTACCCCTCAGTTAAGGTTTTCTTCAATGACAGATCTACTGAAAAGATTTCAGAATTTTAGAGCATCTCCAAAATGAAAGGCAATCTGTGGAATGGCATTGTCTCAATTATCACACGTTATTCTGAGCCCAGGGAGAGGTTTGAGAGGAGCTCCTTTGGACGTGTAAGGCATAACATAAACAGGAGCTATCTCCCTGGTTGTTAAGTCTAGTCTTTTTAGCCCTTGAAGGCCAGAACCCAAAAGTTATTATTCATGAAGAGAGGGAGGGAACAAAACTGAAAGATCAAAAAAGAGGAAATAATCTTCCAACAAGTAGGTATTTCCTCTGGGGCGGAGGGTTTGAGTTTGACTGACTATCTACATGACATGCAAATACAGAGTTTTATGGAGCCCTAAGTCCCTGAATATACTTTGCAAATATTTGCTTTTGAATAGGTAGAACCTCAAATTAGTAGCTCCTATACTGTGCTGTCAGGTTTGGCTTTCAAAGGTCCCCTTACTCTCCCTGGCTCCAAGCTTGTGTCCTTCATTCAACATTTATTATGCACCTGTGATATTCCCAGCACAGTGCAGGTTCTGTGGGGAATGCAGGAATTGGTATAGCAGGGCCCCTGACCATACAGGTGACAGCCTGTGCTTGGGTAGGAAAAGAGTCTCATGATAGAGAAAAGTATCTTCACAGTTTCTTATTTTCAATCTCTCACTCTTTTTAGCCTTATACACAAGATCACTTTCATATAAAATCACTTGCCTTTATTCCCACATTTCCGTGCAAACTGCATAGCAAGTACATATAAACCACAGCACAAGAGTCTTTTAGTCCAGAAACTACGATGTGTATGCTCAATACTGTACCAAAAACATTTACTGCACTTTAGCAGAATGTACACTCCACAAATTTTATGTTTTGCCCCTCCATCCCTCCACTCGCTTTCCATGACTTCACTCCTTAAATCGAACCATTCAGTGCATCTTGAGTCATTCAAGACAACTTAATGTTACTGCTGAGAGCACTGTAAGAGGCAGGTTGGAATAAGCTAAGTAACTAGAAAATCAGGTTCAGAGAATGCTAATCAGTTCGTTCACTGATTTTCAAACTCCCAGGACCCCATCTGTAAGAGGGATAACATTTAGCCCACCTTAGTAGAGTTAGCAAGTGGGAATGCCATTCAAAACGCAGTACAGGACACTGCAATTAGAATGTGCTATCGAACTGTTTAATAATAAAACCAAAAGCAGGCATTTTTAAAGCCTTTTTTAGAAATTCTTCTGTTTCTAGCATGGTTTCTTCCTTCTCTCTTTTCTTTGTTTAAATATTTACATTAAATATCCCACAACAAAAATGCGCTTTCTGATGTTTTATTTACTCAAGTTCAGTAGGCTTGCCCAACGGGTACCATCACCTCTTGCTTGAGAGAGATGATGCTGCAAAAGCACTGGTGTGCACGTGCCAGGTTCTAAGGGACAGGGGTCTTTTGTTTGTGAAAGCAACCTCATACTGATGGAAGAGGTAAAATGCTCCCTTACTCTGAGGAAGGAAGAGATTATCAATAGCCCTTCAGCAACCTGGATTGTTGCAGATCAGCAAAATGCCTCTTATATAGAATTACCAGATGAACATCAGGATCAGAGTGTGTGCCAAGAGGATGCGGTAACGGAACAGGTCCAGGACACTTCCAGTCTCCTTGCAGCTCCTATTGGCTGGGTATGTCAGTGAGAAGGTACACTTGAGCTTGCGGTTCCTCTTGGCAATGAGGTATAAGGCCTCTTCGGCCTCACTCAGTCGACCCTGGGAGTATAACCAACGAGGTGATTCAGGAATGAATCTGAAAGAGACGTCATTAAAGGCTATATATTCATACAGGCACACGTGCATAGGAAGGAGATAAATCACCGGCTCAGTATGTGAATTCCCTCACCACAACTGGATTCCATGTTCGGTTTAAAGCTTAAGAAGAGAAAGAGAGAGGGAGGGAGGGAGGTACCTTCAACAGCATGCCCACATTAAAGGATAGCATGCTTTATGAATGGAAACCAAGAACGTTTTCAAAATAATGGTTAAAAATTAAAGAGTATGCATTTATTTTCTAAGTTTAAAGTTATAAAATTTAATATGTAAATGGCAAATCTATACTACTGAATAACACAAATTCTTCATAAAACACAGATCAGAGCTATGGCTCTAAATCCCAGGTGAATGTTGTTAGAATAAGACCCTAGATAAACTGGATTTTTAAGGTCCAAAAAAGCCATACAAAAAAGAAATCGATCTTTATTACTGTATGAGAAAAAAATAAATTTTAAAAAGGTGAATGTTGTGAAAGTAGTAATATTTTATTCAAGACCGCACATAAATATAAAACAGGATTTATCACATCTTGGCTACTTTTGAGTATTTACTGCTTTAAAATGATCAAATCACCTGACACATTACCTTTAATGTGCCCTGAAGATATTTCTTGATCCCCTAAGACCTTAAAGAATAAACATTATTTTCTTGTTTACCTCTGGCTATTATTTTCTAATTCAACTACAAAGCGCTCAACAAATGTTCATATATAATGTTCAATATATAAATATATTGCCACTGATAATTTTGAACAGTTTCAAGACTTTTCTTTTCACAGTGCCACATCCATTTTTAGAGGACTTTTCAAAGACAAACTGTGGTAGGAATGTGGAAGTCCTGTTTACTGAACACAACGTCAACAAGCTTTTGATCTAATTTGACATTATTTACCTAAAATGAAACTTGGATGAACAATACCGGCTCTTTAATGTGCCTTTTAGAACGTGCCGTGCCTTTCAGTAAGGGTAGTGAATTGGCAGCAAGCACTGTAGAATTTGGAACTTTAACGGCTAACCAGTCTGTCAATAACCATTTATTGAGCACTTCCATTTTGTACAGAACAATGTGACAGGTGCTGGGAGGAAAGACAATGGAAACAAAAAGGTAGCATTTCTCCTAGGAGTCTTGCTCTTGGGGAGAGATATTCGAGTACAACATTTGACTGACAGCAAGAGCAAAGGCTATCTATCACATTCTAAAAAATCCTTATCTTTAATTTTTGATTGTGGTTTGATTATTATTACTGCCGCTGACATAAATAATCAAACAGAACATTATTCTGTTGGAAGCCAGATCTGCCCTCACTTGGATTAACTGGCTCTATCCACTGTGGACCATACATGAAGTACTAAGGAAAATGACCAATTAAGTCAAAACATAACTAAAAAGAACATAAAAGAAGACTACTTGGGGATGAATAATATAAAGAACACACTTGGGATAGAAAAACAAGTAAAAGAAGTGTACTAGAAAGTATATGATAAAAATTAAAACTAAGGAAGATTGAGGCGTAGAAGAGAACCAAGAAGGAAATACATCAAAATATTAATAGTCGTTATCTTTGGGTAATGTAAGTCATTTTTCCCCTCCATTAAACCTCTCTGTGTTTTCAGAATTATTTATAAGTGATAAAAATTACTTTTAAAAATTCATAAATCATTTTTAAAAGGTATTTGAGAAATGTTCAGGCTTTGGAAATTTGATGAGTTAAGAAAACTATTTCCACTTGGGGAAGGTCTACCTTGATTGTGTAAACTTAGGACTTCATATTTTTCCACATTTTGACAAGGCCAAGAAGCCTACTTATATGAAGGCTCACCTAGCTGCCAACGGACCGATTTGGGAATATGAGCTCCAACACGTGCAAATTATGCATAGAAAAAAAGTCAGATATATTTTTAAAAGGAAAAGCAGGCCTTTGAACATTCAAAGACCTGCTGCCCTCAAAGTCATAATGCCATGGCCATTTTCAAAGCTACAATGCTAATTTAACCACATGGCCTCTGTTCAAAAATGTTGTCTGAATATCTTTATTTTTATTTATTTATTTATTTATTTTTAAAGATTTTATTTATTCCCCCTCCCCCTCTCGTTGTTTGCGCTTGCTGTCTGCTCTCTGTGTATGTTCATTGTGTGCTCAATCTTTTCAGGAGGCACCAGGAACCAAACCTGGGAGGTCCCATGTGGTAGGTGGGTGCCCAATTGCTTTGGCCACCTCTCCTCCCTGCTTGTTGTTGTCTCTTTGTTACATCATCTCGTTGCATCATCTTGTTGGGTCAGCTCACCACACCAGCCGACCATATCAGCTCACTCTTGCTCATCTTCTTTAGGAGGCATCAGGAACTGAACCCTGGACCTCCCATGTGGTAGGCAGGCACCCAAATGCTTGAGCTGCATCTGCTTTCTCTGGGTATCTTTAACGGTAGCAAATCTTTGTGAATTAAGGGCATGGATTTTTAGGAAAAACAAAACTATTCCAACTAAGTATTGTGAAATTGAGGAATTAAAAAAAATAATGCTTCTGGTAAAGAAAAAAAAAACAAGGTATTAATCTAAAATAATGTGACTTTTTCTTGTGTTGCTGATGTAAAAACAAATTGTTTTTATGCCAAACCTTGTCCAATGGACACAAAGCACTGACCATGTGGAAGGCCCTGGGCTTTGGTGCTGGAGGAGATGTAATAGTTGAACAAAGAGCCTGCTGTCAGTGACCCCTCCGTTTAGAAAGAGAGATATGGCTCCAGTGTGAGGCATAAGTACAAGGCCCACCAATAAGGTACAGATTAAGTGCTATGGAATTTCATTAAAGGTGGGGAATGACTTGTAGCTGGGGGTATGATCAGGAAAAGCTTTATGGAGGGGGTGGCATTTGAGCAAACCATGAAGGCCGAGTATCAAACAAGAGAAATAGGCAGAAAGGCCTTTAAAGAGCAGACACAGCATGAGCAGGAGGCATGGAAGCGGGAAAGCATAAGCACGCTGGGTACAACAAGCAGTTTAGTTTGCCTGCAACACAGGAAATTAGGGACAGAAGGAAATTAGGAAAGATGAATTAGACACAGACGGTGGGAAGACTTACATTCCAGGCTTAATGGAATAAGCATATATTTAATTTCTTTGGTGTTTTTTTCTGTTTGCTATTTTTCATGAGCTGAATTTATTTCACAGTGAGCAGAAGTCTCCACCTAGCACTAAGCAGTAACAAACTCTGACTACACACTCAGAAAAAGAAAAGCAGAACGGCTCAGATCATTTGTTAAAGTCCTATTACTAGCAAAGGAGAGATGAGAGCTAGAGTAAATTGAGAAGTATGAGATGTATTAAATATTTTAAAAGAAAATTCATATATTCAATGTTATTTACATGAATGCTTATTTAACTCAAGGTACTATACTAGGTACCCTTATATTACTTAGAAAAATTTACAGTACACAAGCTAATAAAATTTTGTTAGTTTTCCTTCCTAATAAAATTCTCTCTCCAATTTCTGTAACCATATGCATTTAATAAATTTTGTTTTTGTTTTTTTTTAAATAAAGGTTAACCATTTCTACTGTATTCATTTTTACACTAACATTTAATTCTCCCGCTTCCAAAGATAGTATGCAAACAAGTATCAGTTCAGTGCCCCATCAAATATCAATTAGTAGAAGCTGAAATAATGAGATACTAAATTCTAAAGACCTATCTGAATTAAAATGCCACTACAGTTATCCCTGACTTTATGGGAGAGGAAAGTCGGTAACATTGGTTGAAGATTTTATTTATCCCAAAGATTTTAATGATTAAAATTAGAGGTCTGACACCTCAGGGGAGAAAACCCTTCAAAAGCCCCACTAGAAACTTCTGATGAGATGGGTCTGAGTTGGTGGCTCACCTTGGAGCATCTGGGTGTTTTAGAGCACCACGATGCAAACCCTTGGGTGAGTCATCTGTAGAGCCCTGCCCTGCCCAGGAAATCTTCCCTTTACTGCTCTGAGCCCACGCACGTCAAGGATTTCTCCCATATCTGAGACTCTTCCAGAGTCTGCTTTTAGAGGCCCTGAAATGACACTTTTCTACAGGATGAATAATTGCCACTATATATTCAGTGTGAATCTACTGCTCTACAATATCACACCTCAGTTACATATCAGCACATGATCTGATCTGGCCTGAGCGTGAAGCTTTAGGTTCAAAAAGAAATTGGTTCCTTATGTCAATAATCTGAAGGTTAAAGGCAGTCTACTGAGAGGTTACTTTAAACAAGGGATACCTGCATTTTGAATTAATTAAGCATCTCCTCTTCCCAGGAGCTGCAAAGCATTGGAGCACTTGCAGAATTTAGTTCTTCACCAAAGTCAGTTCAGGCAAGCTCCTGAAAGGGAATAATGCTGCTCATTGACCCGCATCCTCTTAAGACATTCCTTCTACTTATTAAATTAAAACACTAAAGGGAAAAACTACTTACAAAGATAAGAGAAAGACCACTGTTCCCTGCAGGTTCACCATAACAGCAAGGGTCCTCCATGAGCGGATGAAGTATCCTAACAGGGCATATTGAGCAATGCCAACTGCAAAGAAGAGGCCTCCGATCGATCCTAATCCAGGGAAAAGAGAACCGTTACTGAGGAAAGGACTATCTGGGGCGCCATTTCCAACCCCAAGTCATGGAGTCAATTCCTCCCTTGGAGGTGTCAGCCCTGCACTGGCAAGTATGAGAGGCAGAGCAGAAAAGAAAAATTGACACAAACATCAAGCATCAGATGATAAACCTAGAAGACAGGCCAGCAAAGTGGTGGAAATGGAAGAAAAACAAATGAAAAATACAAATCACATCAGACACAATGAACCTTATGGGCCTGCCCAAATGCTTTCTGCATTGAATGTTTTACTGACATCTGCCTCAACCTGTGGCTGAGGCTAGAAGTAGTTTTCCATATGGGGAGACAAGATTTTTAGGACATAAGGTTATTATAAGGCTGGGATTTCATCGTTATCACAGAGACTGTCCCTGAAGTCCCCATTTTAAATTACAATCCACTCCCCCAAAGCTATCGCCCTCCCCTACTTAATTACCATCAGATATATGACATTTTATACTTACTTGTTTCTTGTCTGGCTTTCCAAATAAAATATAAGCTCTATGATGCATGTATCTTAGCACTCTGATGGAAAAAATCAACCAGGGGACTGTAAAGAATCCTGTGTTTTTTGAAATGAATACTAGGATGGGTATTAAACTCTACTGACTTGTCCAAGAGACTTGCAAATTCTATTTTGACATACTTTTTGTAACTGCTACTATCATCACTAGTAGTAATAATAGCTACTATTTATTAAGTATTTTATGTACATTTTCCCAGGAAGTGGTGCATGAGACATATACTGAATTGAGGAAATAGCTCCGAGAGGTTAAGTGAAGTTGTCTAAGGATGTACAGCTGCAAGTGGCAGTGCCAGGTCTTGACCCCACCCAGGTCTGCTCATCAGAGAGCCTGTGCTCTGTACCTTTCCCCTCTCATAGCTCCCTTCTATGGAAAGGCAATTTCTGTGGGCATCCCACAGAAACCAGAGTTTGTTGATCTTGTCACAAAAATTTTCTACAATAAACAATCTTGAAATATGTTCTTTGGCACTTGTCCACAGATTATCACTCTGTAACAAAAAATAATAATTTATATACTGTTTGCCCTACAGTTGGGAATGCCAGGAAAATGGGGATCCATAAAAGGGAGGTGACACTTTAGGGAACCTCTTTTCAGGGCCCAAATCAGAACACATGGTCCGATAATTAAGGAAATGGCAAGGGTGATTTCCCTCGAAGTTTAAAGTAACCAATAGCTATTGCATGTTTATTACAATGCATCAATCAGCACCTGGCTTCCAAGAACAGGGCTTTATGTCAGTGGTCAGAATAATTCAGAGCACTTGGTATCAACAGACAACAATGTAGGCAAAAAGAAGACAGTCCAGAGGATGGGGGGACTGAGTTCTGGCAATAGCTATGCCATGTGCTACTGTGTAAACTTGGGCAAATCACTAATGTCTCCAGTCTCAATTTCCTCATTTGTAAATAGAAATAATACCTACCTCAAAGAGCAGTTTTAAGTTTCAGGTGAAATAATACATCCTATAAAATATTAGTTATATTGTCATAGTGTAATATAGGTATAGTCCTATAAACCAATTAACCTCCCAAAAACGTCCCGTGGAAGCTCCCTCTTGTATCTATTACAATTTTTTTTTTTTTTTTTTTTTAGGAGGTACCGGGGATTGAACCCAGAACCTCATACATGGGAAGCAGGAGCTCAACCACTTGAGCTACATCCGCTCCCCAATGCGAGTTGGTTTTTTCTTTTGTTTGCTTTTAGGAGGTACCGGGGATTGAACCCAGGACCTTGGATAATATGGGAAGCAGGCACTCAACCACTTGAGCTACATCAGCTCCCTTCTATTACAGAAATTTGTCTGTCTAGCTTTCCTTTCTAGTTCCAGGAACGCCCCTCCACTCTTTTAGAGGACCCACTTCCCCTCACTTATCTCTGTGGTTCAAGTGGGGCTGAAAATCATAGTTTCCAGTTGGGCCAGTCAGAGCTCATCCTTATGAATTTAAATACTGGACTTGGTGGTGAAACCTGAGAGCTGCTGGGCCAAGGCCCTGACTGAGCAGAAGAAGCTTCTCAGGGAGGATGGAGAACTGAGATGAGAAACATTTGACTTTCTGGTTCCAGGTAACTCGGAGGCCTGGCTCTTCTGAGGTTTGGTTACAATCATAAACAATTTCTTTACACATAAGCTTGTTTCCTTATATGTAAGTTTGTCTCTGTCACTTAAAATCAGTAAGACTTGGTGTCATTTGGATATGATGGATGAGTGGTGTCTAGTTTGATGTGGCAATGACATGATCATAGAGCTCCCAAAAGATGATGTAGATTTTAGGGGTAAAGAAAACAATGATTTTTATTTGAGGGGCCAATAAACATTCATGTCCAATGTCCACAGGAAGTCAGACATGTATGCCTGGAAATGATAACAGGGATAAGGCATAGAAATGTAGATGTGATAAGGCTCTAAGTTTATTGGCTAAAAACAATTTAAAAATGCACATTTCTAATCACCACTTTTGCATATTATAATTCTGGATTACCATAGGTGGTCTGTTAACTATTTATGGGCCTTTTGGTATTCATGTCTATTTTTCAGATTTTTTTTTTTTTTTTGAGGAACCTGGGGCTGGGAATTGAACCCAGACCTCGTACGTGGGAAGCTGGTATTCAACCACTGAGCCACATTGGCTCCCCTGAGTTGGTTTTCTTGTTTATTTATTTTTTTTTTGTTTCTTTTTTTAAGGAGGCACTGGGAACTGAACCTGGGACCTCCCATGTAGGAGGCAGGTGCTCAACCACTTGAGCCAAATCTGCTCCCCTTTTCTGTTTATTTTTAATTAATTTGAAGCCTGCAATTCCTGCTTAGTTTTGACCAGAAAAAGCTAAAATTTCAGCAGGGTTGGAAAACAGTGTATAGTTAATGATTTCATTTTTGTAAATAGCACCATGACCTACCAAGTGTTTACGCAGAAGCCAAGAAATCTTGATTCCTTTTTCTCTTCCCATCTTTGCTGATCCTTCAGCAAGTCAGGTTCCCACCAAAATCTAGTTCCAGTGCACCCTCTTTCCTCCATCTCTTCTACTCCCATGGGTTTCACATGACTGACCACAAGAGCCTCTAAATGGTCCTTCAAATTCTACTTTTGCTCTATGACGATCTGTTCTCTACCCAACTACCAGAGCAATCTTCCTGTATGTAAGACCATATTACTCCTCTAGTTAATACTCCCTACTGGCTTCCCCTTACATTTTTTTTTTTTAGGAGGCCCTGGGAAGCGAACCTGGAACCTCCCATGTGCAAAGGAGGCACCTAATCACTTGAGCCACCTCTGCTCTCTGCTTTGTTGTATCTCTCATTATGTGTTCCTCCGTGTGCCTCTTGTTGTGTCATCTTGTCAGCTCGCCACACCTGCCTGTTGCGTCAGCTCTCTGTCTTGCTTGTCTTTTTTAGGAGGCACCGGGAACTGAACTCGGGATCTCCCATGTGGTATGTGGGAGCTCAATTGCTTGAGCCACATCTGTCTCCCTCCCATTACAGTTTAAATAAAAAACAAATTCCTCACTCAGCCTACCATCAGCCCTATATCACCTGATGTCTCCCAACATTATCTCACTTCTCTCTCTCCCTAACTCTATGCTGTAGCTAAGGGCATCCTTTCAGGTCCTCAAAGAGCACAAGCTCATTCCTGACTCAGGGACAACTGTGGTGCCATTTGGTTGGACTTTTTTCCTCCCAGAATTTCACATGCATGGGCCTTCCTCATTGTTCACATCTCAGATGAAACTCTTATCGAGGTTTTCAGTTAAGGTGTGGCCCACTGTCTTAGTTTGCCAAAGGCTGTCAATGTAAAAATACCAGAAATGGGTTGGCTTTAATAGAGGGAATTTATTTGGGGTAAAAGCTTACAGTTCTGAGACTGCAAAAATGTCTTTCTCATCAAAGGTCAGCTGCTAGCAGATCCTGGAGTCCTGCCACATGCTGAGGCAAGATGGTAAGGTCTGTTGGTCTCTCTCTACTTTCTCTCTGAGCTCAGATGTGGATGATCAAGCATCTCTTCCTGGACTCATCTCCTTGAGCCTCTTCGGGGCTGCTCTGTCTTTCTGTAGCTGTAGGTGATTCTGGAGTCCTCTCTCTCCCATGGCAGGGCCAAAATGACAAAGCTCTCCTTCTCTGTGTCTCTTCTTTCTCTCTGTGGGCACTCAGTTTATTAAGACCCAGCAAGAGGGCCGAGACCCAACCTGAGTCATACCTCCCTGATATAGTCCAATCAAAAGCCCTAAAGCAATCTAATTTAAGGTGATCTAATCAAAGCGCCCCTTATCAAATCTAATGCAATCCAAAGCCCCCACACCTACAGGAATGGATTAGTTCAAGAACATAATCTTTTCTGGGATTCACAAAATTCAAACTATCACACTCACTTCATATAGGATGGATCTTAATCCCCTTACCAGAGTTCTTTATAAATGTAGTAAATAAAGAGAGAGAAAAAGAAAGCCATAGAAGCAAGAAGCTGAAAGCAATGAAGTCCAGAAGAGGAGGAAGAGACCAGCAGATACAGCCATGTGCCTTGCCATGTGGCAGAGGAAACAAGGATTGCCAGCAACTGGTCTTTGGAAGCCTTGATGAGACCTGAATTGGACATTCTCACAGCTTCAAACTGTAAGCTCATAAATTCCCATTGTTTAAGTGAACCCATTTCATGGCAGCTGCTTTAAGCAGCCTAAAACAGATTTTGGTACTAGGAGAGTGGGAGCTGGTATTGAAAATACCAAAAATGTGGAAATGGCTTTGGAATTGGTTAATGGGTAGAGGCTGGAAGAATTGTGAGCTGCCTGATAGGAAAGGTGTAGACTGTTTTCAAGAGACTTTTTGCAGAAAAATAGTCACTAAAGTTACTTCCCAATGATGACTTAGAAATGATGAATGTGTTATCAGAAACTGGAAGAAAGGCAACCTTGTTTTAAAGTGGCAGAAAACTTGGCAAAATTGAGTTCTGAAGTCAGAGGAAAGGCAGAGTTTAGGAGCAATGAGCTTGTACATTAAGCTGAGGAGATTTTCAAGCTAAGTGTGGAAAGAACAGCCTGTTTTCTCCTTGTGCTTATAGTAAAATGCTAGAGGAAAGGAATAAACTGAGAACTGAACTCCTGGGCATAAAGATATCAGAAACTGATGATTTGGAAAATTCTGAGCTTCTGGAAAGCGAGTCTCCAGAAAATAGTGCTCCATGTGAGAGTTTAACTGAACACGGATCCAGTCAGCCATTACAGGACAAAGGTAGTTTTGGAAATGCAGTTATCCAGGAAGGATCTGTGTTAAGTCCTACTGTCTGATGGTTTGGACCCGTGTACTACATGTGAAACTGACAAGTTTTTTTGTGAGATTTATATGAACAGAACCACTGCAAGCTTGGACTAAAGGGACAGATTGAAGAAAAGTCATTTCAAAGGCAGGAGGATGGAAGCTGAGGTCTGGACTGAAGACATCTTCTTGGGCCAAGACCCAATACCTGGACCACCCATGTGTGTGGAAGGGGTGAGTATGCTGCGGCACTTGGAGAGGGCAGGCCTTTTGCCCCATTGTTCAGGAAGAGAGTTACCATCCCAGGTTTCTCAGATGTCTAGGGGATTGCAGAGAGTCTGGCCACCACCTAGATGCTACTAGAGCCTGGCCACTATCCCGAAGCTTAAAAAGTGTGGCACCTTCACCCCAGTGTTTGGGGAGAGCATGGCCACTGCACAAGTACTTGGAAAGGCAGGGCCGCTGCCTCATTAGGCCCAGAGGACAAAGGATCTTTCCATAGATGACTTTCAGACTTTGAAATCTAATGGAGTATGCACTGCAGGGTTTTGGAATTTTTTGAGACCGGTGACACCTGTTTTTTCCAATTTCTCCCTATGGGAATGCCAAGTTTATCCTATGCCTGTCCCTCCCCCTATATTGGAAGCAGATAACTTGTTCTCTTGGTTTCACAGATCCACTGACAGAGGGGAATTATGCTCTAAGACAGACCACATCTAGAACCAATTTTGATGAGGCTTTGTAATAAGCACTGTTACTGAAATGACTTAAGGCTTTTGGGATGTTGTGATGGAATGAATTTTGCATAAAGAAAGAACATGTCTCTTGGGGGTTCAGAAAGTGGAACGTGGTGGTTTGGAGTTGTATGTACCCCAGAAAATCATGTCCTTAAATTTAATCCATCCCTGTGGGTATGGACTATTGTAAATAGGGCCTTTAGATGAGGCTACTTCAGTTAAGGTGTGACCCACCTCATGCAGGATGGGTTTTGATCCTTTTACTGGAGTCTTATGTAAAAGGAATGAATATATAGAGAAAAAGAAAACCATGGAAGCAAGAAGCTGAAATCAACAAAACCCGGAAGAAAAAGGAGAGACCAGCAGGTGTTGCCACGTGCTTTTACTGGTGGCAAAGGAGCCAAGGATCTTCAACAACTGGTCTTCAGAAAGAAAGCATCACGCTGATGATGCCTTGATTTGGAAATTTTCTAGGCCTTGAACTATAAGCTAGTAAATTCCAATTGTTTAAGCCAACCCTTTTCATGGTATCTGCTTTAAGCAGCCTAGGAAACTAAAATACCACTTTTGTTGAATATTTAGTTTTTTTCCAAATTCTTACAATTCATTAACATATTTGAAACCATAGGGATGTAAAAGGTTGTACAGGAAGAAACAAAATTGAAAAGAAAGACCAAGGAAAGGAGTTATGGGAAGATGGCAGAGCAGGAAGTTCTAGGAATCAGTCCCTCCACTAGAACAACCAGTACACAGGCAGAAAGTATCTGAATCAACTATTGTAAAACTCTGGAATCCAGAAGAACCTTGTGCAGCATCCAGGGAAAAGCGGAAGGAAGAGGCTGATTTGGTTTGCAAGTATTTTGTTGAGGATTTTTGCATCTAAATTCATTAGAGAAAGTGGTCTAATTTTCTTTTTTCGTAGTATCTTTATCTGCTTTTGGTATTAGGGTGATGTTGGATTCACAGAATGAAATTTATATGTATCCAATACATTTAATTGAGAAATGTATGTTTTCATTCAACTGTGTTTTAATAGTTTATATTTTCAACTATTAAATGTACAAAATAAAGTAAACAATAAAGTAAAAAATAATAATAATAATAATAATTTAAAAATAAATAAATAAATAAAGGTAGCATTCTTTCCTGTTCAATTTTCTGGAAAAGCTTCAGCAAGATTGGTATTAGATCATCTTTGAATGTTTGGTTGAATTCACCTGTGAAGCCATCTGGTCCTGGGCTTTTCATCTTTGGGAGGTTATTGATAACTGTTTCAATCTCTTCACTTGTGATTGGTTTGTTGAGGTCTTCTATTTCTTCTAGGGTCAGCGTAGGTTATTCATCTGTTTCTACGAATTTATCCATCTCGTCTACATTGTCTAGTTTTTTCACATAATTGTTCATAATATCCTCTTATGATCTCTTATTTCTGTGGGGTCAGTAGAAATGATCTCCCTCATTTCTGATTTTATTTATTTGCTGCTGCTTTTTTTTTTTTTCCTTTGTCAGTCTAGCTAAGGGTTTGTCAATTTTGTTGACCTTCTCAAAGAACCAACTCTATTGTTTTTTATTCTTGATTTCACTTATTTCTGCTCTGAATTCACCATTTCTTTCCTTTGGCTTGGTTTGGGATTGGTTTGCTTTTCTCTTTCTAGTTCTTCCAGGTATGCAGTTAGATCTTCAATTTTAGCTCTTTCTTCTTTTTTAATGTAAGCATTGAGGGCTATAAATATTCCTTTCAGCACTGCTTTTGCAGTGTCCCACAGGTTTTGATAGGTTTTGTTCTCATTTTCTTTCATCTCAAGATATTTGCTAAATTCTCCTGAAATTTCTGAATAGTATGTCTCAGGGTAGGTCTATTTGGATTTATTCTGTTCAGGATACGATGTCCTTTTTGGATATTGATATGTCTTTCATAAGGGTTTGGAAGTTTTCAGTCATTATTTCCTCAAATATTCTTTCTTCCCCTTTTCTCTTTTCTTCTCCTTCCAGGACACCGACAGCGGGCATGTTTGTGCATTTTGTGATGTCATTCAATTCCCTAAGACGCTGTTCCATTTTTTTCCCCATTCTTTTCTCCTTCTAGTCTCCTGTGTTTTCAGTTCCTGTCATCAAAATCACTAATTCTGTCTTCTGTCTTCAAGCCATTCAAATCTGATGTTATGTGCCTGTAATGTATTTTCAATCTCATCCATCATGTCTTTCATTTCCATAAGCTCTGTTATTTTTCTTCGCAGGCTTTCAAATTGTTCTTCACACTTACCTAGTGTCTTCTTTCCCCCCTACCCACAAGATGGCTCCCTCATCTGCTCATTTTTGCTCCTTGTCTGCTTGTTTTTTCTTTCTTATTTTTTTTCAGGAGGCACCAGGAACCAAACCTGGGACCTCCGCTCTGGGAGGCAGGCACTCAATTGTTTGAGTCACATCTGATCCTGCTCATTTGTTTTTGCTCATTGTCTGCTCATTGTCTTGCTCATTATTTTTGTTCATTGTCTGCTCATTGTTTTTGCTCATTGTTTGTTTTGTCTTCTTTAGGAGGCAATGGGAAATGAACCCAGACCTCCCATGTGGGAGGTTGGCTCTCAACTGCTTGAGCCACATCAGCTCTCCTAATGTCTTCTTAATATCCTTTATCTCTTTAGTCATATTTTCTTTCAATTCTTTGCATTGATTTAGGAGATTTTTGTGATTATCATTGATTAGTTGTCTTAAATCCTGTATCTCTTCAGGATATATGGTTTGTTCCTTTGGCTGGGCCATTTCTTCCTGTTTTCCAGTATGGCTTGTAAAATTTTGCTGTTTATCTAGGTATCTGAATATGCTGGTGAATTTTCTCTGATGGTCAATTTCTCTTGCCTATTATTTTTTCTCACAGCTCTTCTTTGATTTTTGGTTCAACTTATTCTACATCTTTAAAATTGCTCAGCTGAAGTTATCAAAATTGGGCCAGGAACTCACTACTGGGGTGTAGATTTTCTCCCAGGGGGCTTAAGAGAAACCTAAAAGCAGTTATTCTCCATGAAATTTCCTGATAGGCCAACAGATGGGGCTCCTTGATGAACTTTTCCACGGAGGTATTTCCTCCAACCTTCACTTCCTAATGTTTCTGGTCTGGACAGAGCTGAGGCTCAAAGTGGGCTCTATTGGCCAAACTCACTAAAGAAAAGCCCTCCGACTCACCTTCCCTCTTCCCTTCTAATAGCTGACAGGGAGGAAAACATCTTTTCCTCTTTCAGTCGGCTGCAGTGAGCCAGGGGTTTTATCCTGGCTTAATATCTTGTGGGTAGGGGATGGGAGCCTTTCTTGGCTGCCACAGGGGTTTTAACTCCCATTTTCTGTTTTGGGTTCTTCATCTCTCTGTCCCTTGCCCTCCTGGGAGTTGTGCACCACTGTCCTGGTCTGCTGAGCCTCAAAGCAGGTCCCTTGGGCAGCTTTTGGCCAATTCTCCATTGTTTTTGTGAGAGATTTGAGCCCTGTCTGTCTAGTCTGACACCATCCTCCCAGAACTCCCAGTGCTTTTTTTTTGCTTAGCTACTTTGGATCACTGGGGGCCTGGCTCTGAAGGCGACCATTGTTCCAACCTGTCCAAGACAAAGGAGAAGACTTAAAGATGGCATGTTTCCTCAGAGCTGCAGAGGGCAGCTGAAGGACTATATGTGCTGAGCAGGTGCCAAGTGAAGAAAGTACAGCTTTGGGGAGCATGGAAGATGCTCCTAGCACCTTCATGGCCTTTCCTTATCCCCTCTCCATGGCAGTTTGGAGCCAGTTGGTGCTCTTGTCATGAGTTCAGCGCTCCCTTTGAGGGTCCCTGGCCTTGTTCCAGCTGCAAAAGACTAACTTGGGAAACTCCTCTCCAATGTGCCCCTCACCACCCTGAATTTGTCCTCCAGGCAAAAGCAGCTGAGACAATGAAAGCAGTAGAAGAAACAACTGAGGCACATGGCCTGGAGCCAAGGGTTTCCTGCTTTAAGTCTTTCAGTGGGATACCTGGGAGAGGAAGAAGATGTTTTCTGAGAAGTAGAGGGGCATTCAAACTCCTGAAAGCAGGGGAACTCCTAAGGCCACTAGCAAGCACAGGCCGAGGACAAGGCACAGGCCCAGAAAAGACAGGGAGGACCCTGCACTTTCCAGTCACCTTGGGCTGGCCTTCCTGACAGAGGGCTGAACTCTGAAGGAGAGTACCAACCAACACAAAGCAATTTGAAAAGATAGCAGAAAGTGTTTTTTGCTTAGGTTTGCTTGGTTTTGTTAGCTCCTGACATTGAAGAAAATCTGTCATATCCCGAGCTGGATATAAACTCAAGAAACAAACATCTCAGGGGATGAATCCCAGAGTTAACATTTAATATTAAATGTTAATATTAAAAATGTGTGTTAACAGTGTGGAAAAAAAAAGAGTACAAAA
Source organism: Tolypeutes matacus (assembly GCA_026826555.1). Classification (NCBI taxonomy): domain Eukaryota; kingdom Metazoa; phylum Chordata; class Mammalia; order Cingulata; family Chlamyphoridae; genus Tolypeutes; species Tolypeutes matacus. Next base: position 15,082,887 of record JAKSZT010001178.1, read on the forward strand.
CAAGCAATAGGAAATGATGGCCCATTCAAAGGAAAAGGATACAAATCCAGAAAACATTAACATAGAAGACCAGACTGTGGACATATCGGACAAAGATTTTTAAAAAATGATCTCAATATGCTCAGGGAAATGAGGGAAAATTCAGAGAAAGAACTAAAGGTATCAGGAAACCAGTCAATGTGCTCAAGGAGATGAAGGAAAATACAGAGAAAGAACTAAATGATATCAGGAAAACAATAAATGAACAATGTGAAAACCTTAGTAAAGAGAGAAATTTTAAAAAGGAACCAATTCCAGAACTACTGGAACACACACACAATAACTGAGATGAAAATGCCCAGGAGGGTTTCAACAGTAGATTGGAGCTGGCAGAAGAATCAGTGAACTAAAAAAAAAAGACACTTGAAATGAGTTAGGCTTTGGAGGAGAAAGGAAAAAGAATTATAAAAAGCAAAAATAGCCTAAAAGACACCATCAAATATATATATATATATATACACACACACATATATACATACATACATACATATATGGGAGCTCCAGAAAGAGAAGAAAGAGAGAAAGGACAGAAGGAATATTCAAAGAAATAATGACAAATAACTTTCTAAACTTAGCAAAAGACATGAATATGTGCATTCAAGAAGCCCAGAGAACACCAAACAGAATACATCTGAAGAGAAATATGCCCCATCACCTATTGATTAAACTGTTGAATGCAAAGGAGAAGGTGAAAGTTCTGAATGCTGCAAGAGAAAAGCAATGTGTTATGTACAAGGGAGTTCCAAACAAAAACCATGGAGACAATTCCAAGATAAATAAAAGCTGAAGGAGATCATTACCACTAGCAATGCTAAAGGGAGTTCTTTAGACTGAAAGGAAAGGACACTAGACAGTGCTTCAAAGTGGCATAAAGAAATAAAGACCTCTGGTAAAGGTAAACATTAGAGTAATTACAAATGACAGTACTACCGTACTGAATTTTTTGGTATGTAACTCTACTTCCTACCTCCAACAGATGCCAAAATGCAAATGCATAAAAAGTATGATATATCTATGGTTTTAGACACAGAGTGTACAAAGATATAATTTGTGTAGAGGGGTATAGGAATTTATATGTATTCTATTGAAGTCAAGTTGGTATCAAACCAAATATGATTGTTATATATTTAGGATGTTAAACTTTATCCCCATGGTAACTACAAGGAAAATATTTAAAAAATATATATCTAGAAAGAAATGAGAAGGGACTCAATATGGTATAATACAAAAAATCAAATAAACATGAAAGTAGGCATTAATGGAAAAATTGACAGACAAAAACATATAAGACTTACAAAGACTAAATAGCAAAATGGCAGAAGAAAGCCCTGCATTATTAGTAGTGACTTTAAATGTAAATGGATTAAATTCTCCAGTCAAAAGGCAGTGATTGGCAGAATGTTGTCAGAATTGCCAAAAAATGGAAGCAATCCAAGTGTCTGTAAAGTAATGAATGGATAAACAAATGTGGTATACACACGCAATGGAATATTTATTGGCTGTAAAAAGGAATGAAGTTCTGATACATGTGACAACATGGAAGAACCTAGAAGACATCATGTTGAGTGAAATAAGCCAGACATGAAAGTATAAATATTGTATGACCTTACTGATGTGAAGTAATTAGAATAAGCAAACTCACAGAGTCAAAATCCAGAATAAAGGTTCCAGGTGGTGGTGGTGGGTACAGACAGGAAGTTAATGCTTAAAATGCATAACACTTCAATTTAGGAAAATGGAAAACTTTAGTAACACAACCATGGAAAAATTTAGTAGCACCACAATGGGAATGTAATTAACAGCACTGAATTATATATTTGAATGTGGCTTAAAAGGGGAAGTTTTAGGTTGTATATGTTACTAGTATAAAGATTTTTTAAAAAATTCATGGAATTGTACAACACAGTGAACTCTAAGTTAAACCATGGATTGTACTTAATAGTACAAGTATAAAAATGTGTTTTCACCAATTATAACAAATGTGCCAAACCAATGAAAGTGTTAATAATAGGGTGGTATATGGAACTCTGTATTTTATACATGATCATTCTGTGAATCCACAACCTCTTCAATGAAAAAAATTAAGGACAAAGACAAAACTCTGGGGAGTACCTTGGTTCATGGGGAAGGAAGAAGGAAGCTTCTCACAAGAGTCCCAGACATTTCTTTCTTTGCCCTGGGTACAGGTCAGCATACTGGCTTTCAGGGAACTTTCTCACACCCACTCTGAATTTCACATTGAATGTAGCAACCACCTGGTTCCATTATTGCAGTTTTTTCCATTTCTCTCATTTTTCTTTGTTACAGAAATTTTAATACCCTCACCTTAGCATAGCTTCAAGGACAAGAATGAGAGATTAAAGCCCTTTAATAGGGATCTTTTCACTGGCTTTAGGTGACTGGCAAGGGAGCAAGAGAACAGGAAGTTGTTCCCCGCCTCCCCCCACAACATATAAAATAGGACAGGAATAAACCTCAGATAATCTGATAGGGTGAGGGTAGTCTATGACTTTTGTAAAGAGCATCTTTACAAAATTTTTTACTAACGTAAAATGTCAATATTTTAATACAGGAATGTGCTAGGTTCATGAAAAGTATGCATTTATGATACTCTAATTGAGCAAAATTTTGGACCTCAGGAAAACTGAAACCCTAGGAGGGAATGCCTTTGTGCCCTCTCTGGATAAAGTAGTGGTAGTGGTCAACGATCACCATTGTTACTAATTTCTTGGAAAGTCCCAGCAAGCCTGACCCACTATTTGGAAAACTAACACTAAGGTCTCAGTGCAAATTGAAGACGTGGAGGAAGTTTTCTCACTGGTCCTTGCTCAGAAGCTGCAGTAGAGAAAGAGGTAGCTGGGAAGCGGCTGTGGCTCAATCAGTAGGGCTCCCGTTTACCATATGGGAGGCCCCGGGTTCGGTTCCCGGGGCCTCCTGGTGAAGGCAGGCCCGCCCGCACGGCGTGGTTAGCTGACCCAGCGAGCATGAGCAGCAAGGGGGGGATAAATGAATAAATAAAAAAAAACTTAAAAAAAAAAAAAAAAAAAAAAAAAAAGAGAAAAGGTAGCTTGTTCCAGAAGGATTCACAGCTGCTATAGATGAAGCGAAACATAAAGCACCGCCACATGAGAAATTTGCAAGGAACCTATCTGGGTACAGTGGAGCTGGTGTCCCTTTGCTCCCCAGGCTTGTTCTAACAGTCCAACCCTATTTATCCTTCAAATCAGACAACCACTTAGTGGAAATACAAACAGAGCAGGAGTCTATTTTATTTGGCCTGTATCTTCCAGATCACTAGCCCTTACCAACTTCAAATCAACACCAGCAAGGAAGAACAGATCAACCAGGCCAATACTCATGTGAGGTAACATACTGAAGTTCTGAGATAGGGACCTCCTGGAACAGCAAGGAAGACATGAAATTTGGGTATCAGTCAGACCTAAGTTGCAACCTTGGCTCAATTAGTTATGAACTGTTTGAAAATGGGCATGTCACCTCATCTCTCAGAGGCTCAGTTTCCTCATTTGTAAAATGAAGTTAGAAATTCTTGTCAGTTGTAAGAATATTACAGATATGTGTTAAATGGTTAGCATGGTATCTTGCATATCACAGTCCCTCAACAAATGGTGGTTGGCCTTTTGCATTAATTAAAACAACAACAATAGCACTCTCATATATATTCTCATTTAGGCATGTTTCTAAATGCCACATGATCAACTTGTTTCCCATATCAGTACAAGATCATCCATGGCACTCAATAATGGTCAAATGAATGAAAAGTAAAACAAACAAAAAGCTATCATGGCAAAATTATAGTCCACAAAAGAGAGTCTGATACCTAGACACTCTCCCAAGACAATATTTTAAGACAAATAACCTTTCAAAATAACTTATTTACTATACATGTAGTTCTTAAGATGATGATGGATGGTTAAAAATAATACAGAATATGGCCTTCATTTTGTAAATTAAGAATCAGTAAAAAAATACTAAAATAATACTATCTTCTGACTTGAAAGGAATTGTAAAAACAAAAAGGGCTGTGAAACCAGGATTTAATAAAATATAAGAGGGCTCCAAAAAAGGAGTTCCTAGTATTTCCTGTTTTTGCACTATTTTTCAGTACAAGATAAAAAGTGGTCAAAGCCCTCCTGAGGAAATCAACACTTTCCACAATAACCAGTAAGTAGGTAACTGTGAGATGGGTAGTGGGCTCCCATCTCTAAGGTATGCCCCAGGGGAAACTTGTAACAGAGGAATATGAATAATATGACTCATTCAAGGCCATTCAGAACAAACACAGGCAAGCAAATCTAATTGTTGGATAGAGCCCTTCAAATCCAAATGCATTTTCAGACTTCAGGGTTAAACTGGTTCCCTACAAGGTTTTCTGGAGCTCCTCACCAAATCCATATCTGCACGGATTTAAGCAGTACCTGCCAGTGCCCAGTAGGCGGTGCCTACACACTCGTTCAGCAAGACAAAGGCCACCAGTGACATCCCTCCATTCATTACGCCCACCAGGAAGCGAGTTATTGCAAAAAACTCATATGAGGGAGAAAATCCATTTGCAATAGCAAATAAGATGTCAAGAGCAAAACCTAGAAAGAAAGGAAGAGTATTCAATTACCCAGAGGCAAAACAGCATTTCATGAAAGCAATAAATAACATTCATTACTTTGTAAAGATAAACTTTTGTAGACTTAAATTTTCTCCGCTATGTTCTTCCAAATTTCTCAAATATGATAAAGTAAACCTGACATTTTATTCCATTGTTACAAATTGATTTCTGTCAATCATACACAGGTCTTGGTTATTCACAATAATGCTAGAAACTGAAAAATCCTGATTCCTGTAGAGCTTACTTGAAATAAATCAACACACAGCACTATAAGGAGTATAAGTAGTAGGAGACTACTAGATAAGTTCATGATCTAGTAGTCTGCTTCAATCTTTGACTGTTCTCCTTAGAAACATGGGATAAATTGGAATTGGGAGGTCTCAGAAAGCATCATCACCTACCAAAAGTTTATAGTGTCAACATCTGATCTTAACAAGGTGTGCTGGCCTCTAAAATGTGCTTGGCCAGGACCAAGTCTGGCTGCAGCCTGACCTCTTGCCAGTGTAATAAAATCATTTCTGTGTCCACAAAACAATTCCCTGAGAACCTTAAGCAAATAGTTCCCCATATTTAGTTGCCTGCGAATAAGTCCTCTTATTCAGTTCATGAACACTCCAATAAGGTTACCTGTGAGATAGACTTTTTTCCTTCCAAAGCGATCTGAAAGCTGGCCAAAAGAGATAACTCCCACAAACACACCACTGAAGAAAAAAGAGCTTGCTGCACTGACTTTGTAAGATCTGTTGGCAATTAAAAACCACTGGAGGAAAAGAAAAGCAAGAGAGAGACATTTAGGTCACAGAGAAAATAGATGGATTAAGTTAGATATTTAGAAACTAAAAGTATAACAAAAACTTGGACACTGGGACTTCTCCACCTCATGACCAGAATTTGGTTTAGCATCCATCTTGAACCACAATCCGAGGAGATTTTGCTTCAGAAACAGTAGATATCATTATTATTATAATGTGCTCCCATAGTACTCTATACATCTTATAATAGCACTGAAGGCAGTATATAACTGCTAATTGTTTACACTTCTATTGACTATGTCCCTCATCCTAAATCCCTGCAATTTTTTTCACCTTTTTTATTTTTTAAAAGATAGTTTGATTACATAAATGTTACAGAGAATATATAGGGGATTCCCATATGCCCCCCTTCCCACACCTCCCACATTTTCCCACATTAGCAACATCTTTCATCAGTGTGGTACATTCATTGCAATTGATAAACACATTTTGGAGCACTGTCACTAAGCATGGATTATAGTTTACATTGTAATTTACACTCTCTCTCATTTGACTCTGTAGTATTATGGCCGAATATATAATGGCCTGTATCTGTTATTGCAATGTCCTTCAGATGATTCCCAAGTCCTGAAAATGCCCCTGTATTACACCTGTTTTTCCCTCTCCCTAACCCCAGAACATCCATGGGTCACTGCCTCCACAACAATGGTATTTCTTCCATTGCTAGAAGCATAGTAAGTCTATAGCAGAATACCAATAAGTTTATTATAGTTTATAGTTGTTTCCCAATCCTGAGGACTCTGGGATGGTGATGCCAATTCCACCATTAATTGAGGAGGGCTTTGATCCTATACATCTGACGGATGGCACTCTTGCTTGCAGTTGTAGGCACTCTTGTTTCCTTGGTATGTTGTTTGTCCATCATCTCCCTCCCGTTAGTTGTCCTGGGTGAGTCTACTGAACTGGAGAGTAGGTGTTGCAACTCCGTTGAGATTTAGGGCTCAGGTGGCACATGGACAGCCCAAAGATTTAAGTCTCTTGGATGTACACCTACCAACTCTAGTACTAATTATAGGTTCAATTATAGGACAGAAGAGTCATGCATAAGGAAACCACTGCTGAGTCTAACTCAGTCACACTGGGAAGCATAAATACCAGATTAGGGCCTACTGGGAAGAGACCAAATTCCTGAGCTGTCTGCCCTGACTATAGTGTCTGGATGTCTCCATATCTCTGAGGAGCTTCACTATTTGGGGTCGTAGCTACTTTGATTGTCACTGAGATCCTGTTGAGATATGCATAAGTGCTACCTCTGGGATGGCCTCCTGACTCACTTTGAAGTCTCTTAGCTAAATAAACTCACTTGTCTTTAGCTTTCCCCCCTTTTGGTCAAGGTGTTTGTTTTTGTTTTTGTTTTTCCCAGATGCATTGCTTGTTGGTACTTGGTAGCAATCCCTCGGTGCCAGGGAGGCTCATCCCCAGGAGTCATGTCCCATGCTGGGGGTAAGTTATTGCCTTTACATGCTGAGTTTGGCTTAGAGAGAGGCCACATTTGAACAACAACAAGGCTCCCCATAGGTAACTCTTAGGCATCCTACATCACTAGGCTAAGTTTCAATTTCAAGAGCAAAGGCTCATAAGCATAGTCATCAATATCAAGAGTCCTTCAGTGGACCATCCTCATTCACAAGTTATTGTCCCTGTACTTGGGGCATTCTTGTTGTTCCATTAGAGAATGTGGCAGAGCTGGATGGGAATTTGATATTCTTTTGGTTATTGTGAGAATCTACACCCACTCTGACAATGCCCCATGAACATTTGAACAAACCCCTGCATTTTTTGACAGGAGGGGTCATGCCCCATTCATTTCTATTTCCTTGACACCTAACACACTAAATGACACATGTGAGGCAATGAATGAATGGCCCTTTTCTTCAACAGATTAATGGGTTTAAAATCTCTTGAGTACTATATCTTCTACTTTAGGGCAACATGAAAAAGTTTTTTGCAACCACCTTCTGTTTAAAACCCCATTCATTATCTGAAGACCTATTTAGTAATGTGTTAAGGTGATCTTTGGTTAAATGTCTTTGGTTAAGACATTTAAAGCCAACATATGACAGAGAAGTAACCTCAGAAAACTAAGAGAATGCTATCTTTCCCCTTTCCAGCCCCTTTCCCTGGGGCCAGAAGATAGGTTTATGAAGAAACCCATTATATTGAGAACCTGCAAGAAGGCACCTCTTAGGGAAGTCACAGTCACCTGTTAAGTAGCTATTAGCCAGACCTCACCTACCCCACCTCCTTCTATGTGGAAGTCACATTCTCCAGCCTTCCAGCCTTCTGCTACCCCCACTTCCTTTTCCTCTGTGGGCCTTTCCACAACCTGGGGGAGACGTCTAATGAAAAGGTCCAGCAGCCAGATCTTAAACCTGGAAAGAGGAACAAGGGGCCTCCAGATAGGCTTATCAGAAGAGGAATTCTCAGTGGTAGGGCACCTACTCCCACTGCCCCAGGGCTAAAAATCACACTCAAACACTATAACATTGTCTCTCTCCTCTTTTGCTGTGAGACTGCCATCTAAAGACCCAACCCCAGCAGTTTTGGCTACCCCAGAAAGAAGAGTGGCCACGATGGGATTTCTTCCCCTGGTCTGTTGGATGTTTTGTGCTGTGTAAGTGACAAAGTGATTACTTGCTCTTCAGTTGTTTTGTGAAATCATTTACTGAGAGTTTCTGTTGTGCTCAGAACCTGTGCTCCCACGACACACCACTGTAGCAACTTGCTCCACAGCACCCTTCTTGGTGGCCCCTTCTCCACCGTTGAGACCATTCCTTTCCCCAGGCTTCCACAACCAGATTTTATGGCTCAAAAGACATCCAACCTCTCTCCTTCACTTGCTTTTCCCTGTAAGACTGGACTGATAAGGATATTGGCTTAACATCTCCTGGCTATCTCTATGTTAAAAAAAAAAAAGACTCATGGATTGGGAAATTGATAAGGCTAATTACCACTCACTAATGCTGTGCTTTACATATGAAGTCACCCATTCTTTACACACAATTCTTCAGAAAAAAATTATATATATGATTTGTTTTAAAGAAGAGGCTTAAGCTATTGTCAGTGCTGCCAAGTCTGAAATCGGTAGGGCAGGCTGGCAAGTTGGAAATGACTCATGTAGGATTTTTAGGCTGCAGTCTTGAGGCAGAATTTCTTCTTCTCCGAGAAACCCCAGGTTTTGCCTTCAACTGATTGGATTAGGATTACATTAGGAGAGTAATCGCCTTCACTTGAAGTCAACTGATTGTAGATGGTAATCACACCTACAAAATACCTTAACAACATCCAGACTAGTGTTTGACCAAACAACTAGACACCACAGCCTAGCCAGGTTGACACATAAAGTTAACCATCACACTGGGGTCAACCACACTATGTCCTAATCACCCTCAGGATCACAGGTAAACTGACCACTACCTGCCCAACTAGGCACCTGGTAAGCCATACCATGAGGTACTGATTACTCTCCTAGTCATTCTATAAATGGAATGGAAGAAGCATTAAATCTGGATTTAGCATAACCTGGATTCTATTTTTGGCTCTACCCTTTTCTAGCTGTATGTCAGAGGGCAACTTAACCTCTCTAAGCCTCAGTCCCACCTTTAAAATGGGAATAATAATAATCCCACATTCATAACGTTGTAGTGAAGATTAAATAAGATAAAATGTTTATCATAGTGTGTAGCACATAGCCAAGACTCACTAATATTAGCTATAATTGCTATTGGCACATTTGGAAGCATTTCTTAAAATAACTTATTATTGTGGTAACATATACACAGCTCAAAATTTCCCATTTTATCCACTTTCAAGTGCACAGTTCAGCAGTATTAATTACATTCACAATGTTGTGCTACCAATGATACCCATACACTAAAGAACCTTTTTCACAGAAACTCTGTATTCCTTAAGCAATGACTCCCTACTCTACCCATGCCCAGCACCTGGTAACCTGTAATCTACTTTCCAGCTCTATGAATTTGCATATTCTAGGTGTTGCATTTAAGTGGAATCACACAATGTTAACAAGTTCAATTACTTGGTTTTCCTAGCTCTTAGAGGACTAGAAATAGTAAACTGAGGAGTTATTGCTCTTAGAAATAGTAATCAGGAAGTTACTTCTTTTGGCAGCAGTTATAATTACAACAGGAGAAAGTGATGGAAGCAATATGACAAAAAAACTGCACTACAATCCAGGCATTTTTTTCATTTGGGTATTCAATAAATATATGTTTAGTTTCTTTTATTTATTTATTTAGCCACAGTAATCTTTATTGAGATTATATTTATGCAAAAGAATTTGATAATTCTATGGAAAACAGAATATGATGATAAATGATTCATTGGTACATGCATATAACATCAAAAGATAGGTATTGACAAAGTTGAATGGCATCAGGAATTCTGTTTGCATAAAAATAATACACTGTGTGCCTATTTCTTTTTATCTTTCTTTTTTTTTTAAAAGATTTTATTTATTCATTTATCCCCCCCTTGCTGTTTGTGCTCGCTGGGTCAGCCAACCACGCCGTGCGGGCGGGCTTGCCCTCACCAGGAGGCCCCGGGAACCGAACCCGGGGCCTCCCATATGGTAAACGGGAGCCCCACTGATTGAGCCACAGCCGCTTCCCTGCCTATTTCATTTTATATATCTATTATTATGAATTGAAAAACAGAGTGTGTGATAAAATGATTGCATTGTTGAATCATCAAATACAAGGAGCTTAATGTAAATGCAGGAACCTTGTGCTTGATGTCACCTGAGAGGAAGGGGACAAAGAGAGGCACTTGGATGCTGCTTCTAGAGAGAGCCGACCTTTCCTTCTTCTTCTTCCTTCCTCCTGAAGACATGGGGATCTACATGATGGTGGGTGGCGTATTATTAACTTGCTAGGGCATTCTCAGAAATGAGAGCTAAGTTGGGAGAAACAGTCACAGAGATGCTACATCCATGTTTTGTTTACACATTCATGCATACTGAATAGATGGGGACAAATTCCCAGAGTTTCCAAATACATATTTTTATAATAAATATTTGTATCTGTATTTACACACACAGGTATTAACATTAAAAAAAAAAAAAACCCACAGTTCTGAGATTGAATCTTGCACACAGTGTAGCACTGCTTATAAAAGATTTAATGGTCCGTCTCTGGGTGTTACATGTTCTGAAGCAAGAAGAGGAACTCCAGACAAGGCCAGGAAACTCTTCCCCAGTCCGTCACTGCACCTGCCCCGGGATGGCTCCTGTGCACCCCCTCGTGGTGTAGAGCAACCCCTGCAGCCCATCCCCCTCTAGCGCCCTGCAGGGGACATTTGTACTTGGGCTCACTCTGACATCACCATGTCATCGGGTCACAGATGGCTCAGCTTGACAAAAACCTCATTGTTTGAGATGTCCCTGGTAATGCTGACTCAGGTCTAAGAGTTGGATTGTGCTATGTGCTTCCACCACTAGTCATCCAGTCAACCCACTCCAGCCCCATTCCTGGAGCCTGTCAGATCCAGGGCACACCACAGCTTGTTAAAGAGAATCCAGGTCAGTGCAGGCAAGGGACAGGGTCTGCGGGGACTTTACCAGTCCTGGGCCTGACTCCTTCAGCTGCACCTGGGATAGGATACCAGTCTCCGGCGGGGGTTGGGGAGCACCACTCATTTATCTTTCTCCAGGCAATGGCTCGCCAAATGAAGACAGGGAAGCATTGGATTCCTCTAGGTTCTTGGCTATGTTGCATAAATGAATTTAAGAACACGCCAGTTTAGTTAGGCCAGTTAAAAGAATTTATTGGGAAATGGGGGAGAGAACAGAGCTCGCTGAGAAATGGGAGAGAAAGATGGAAATAACACACGAAGATTTGGTGCAGGCTCCTCTAGGCAGAGAGCCTTCGTTTTTTTTAGAGGTTAGTAAAATTCTAAGCACTCGGAATAAAGATGTGAACAAGTAGACATTGCGCCTGCCTTGTGGAGGGATAAGTTTCAGTGGAGTAAGACAGACAATAAACATATGGGGAGGAACTAGGAAGGAACTTCTTTCAATAAGGTAGTCAGGGAAGCTTCTCTGGGGAGGTGACATCTGTGACCTAAATGATGAGAAGCAACCAACCATGAAAAGCAGTTCAGGGAACAGGAGAATAAGTGCAAAGGCTGCAAAGTGAAGGCACCAGCGTGCTTCTAGATGGGGTGGAATGAGATGAGGCCAGAGAGGTGGGCAGGCATTGGATCATACAGGGCCCTGGGCCAGGGTAAGGAACTGGGATTTTATTCTAATACCAAGGCAAGGCACTGAATTACCAGATTTATGTTTTTAAAGATCACTCCAGCCACTCTCAGAGAATGTACTATAACAAGAAAAAGGGAGAGCAGGAGGCTACTACAATAGTTCAGATAAGAGATAATGGGAGCTTTGACCAAGATGGAATGAGTGGTGACAGAATTACATGGACATATATTGGAGGCAGAACTCACAGGGCATTTTGATGAATTATCTCTGGTGAACGGAAAGGGAGAATCAAAGATTTCACCTAAATTTTTAACTTATGCAAAATGGTGGTGAAAATTATTGAGCAGAGGAGGCTTTGAGGGGTGTCAGTTCTTATTTAGACATGTGAAGGTTGAGATGCCTATACAACACCCAAATGGAAATGCTATGCAGACATCTGGATATGAGGCTTGAGCTCAGGGAAGAGGTCATGAGGGTTTATGAAACCATAGATAGGGAAGAAGCTCAGGCCTGGGGCCCAGGGCACTTCCACATTCAGAGGGCGGGGGGGAGAAGAGGACCATTACAAAAAACTCACAAGTAGCAAGCAAATAGGGAATGCGGCATCACAGAACCTAGATGAGAAAATTTGATTCAGGAAGGAAGGAAGTAGTCAAGTATGTTAAATGCAGCTTTACAGGTCAAGTAAGAATAGGACAGAGACATGATAGATGTATTAGAAACAAAATAGATGTCAATTTCAGAAGAGTGAGAATTGAAGTCAGACCTGAGAGCATTGAAGAATCGGTGTAGTTTGAGAACTTGAAAACAACAGATGTGTGCAAAATGTTTTGAGGAAGTTTTGCCGAGAAGGAGAGTCAATAAATGGAGACCCTAAATGGACAGGTACGAGGGGTCAGGGACTGTTTGTGTGTTTTTTAAAGATGGGATGTATTATGGCATGTGTTCATGTTGGAAGAATGAGCCATAGAGATAAGACATACTTGCAGGAGAGAAAAAAAAAACAAGAAGGGATGGGCTTGAGTGCGCAAAGCAGAGAGGTTGCCCTTTCATAGCAGCAGGGAGACTGCCACTATAAAAGGAAGTAAGGGGAGTGGATGTAGCTCAGTGGTTGAGTGCCAGCTTACCATGTACAAGGTCCTGGGTTCAATCTCTGGTACCTCCTAAAATAAATAAATAAATAAAGCAAAAGGAAGTAAGGCAGAATATGGGTTCTGAAGCAGGCAGCAAAGAAGCTCCTGCCTGTTTCTTTTTTTTTTCACTGAAATATCAAGCGAGGCCACCAGTTGAAGGCAGTGAGGGCTGAGGGGGAGTCAGAAGTGTAAGGAAGAAGATGACAGGCAAGGTCTTCTCAGGAGAGGCATATGGCACATTTGAGGGAAATGCTGCAGGGCTGCCAAGCAATGCTGAATGCTCATTTGAGCTTTGTGGTCATCAATTTCATGAGGTGGTGGAGAGTTAGGCTTACCCATAGTTGAGGAATTTCCAGGAGTACTATGGAGGGAGAGAGGTACTTGGGAGTTGAGGATGTTTGCAAGGGAGTGATTATTATAATAATGGAATATATTCTGGATAAGGAGATAAGGAAGAAATAGGGAGGTGGTTGGGCAGTTTTGAAATATCCTTTCTTCCCTTATTCCATAATTACAGAATTTTTAGCTGGGCCAATGGCTACCAAGAATGAAGACTGAATGTCCCAATTTCCCTCACAGATAGGTATAGCTCCATTATCAGGTTATGGACAATTGGATACAAGCAGCAGTATCATGTGGTAGCTTCCAGGAACTTGCCTTAAGAGACAGGTAATTTCCTTCTGCACCTTCCTTTCCACTATTCTACCGCTTAGAATGTTGATGTGAAAGCTGGAGCCCCATTGTAGCAGTTTGGCATTATTTATGAATTCCAAAAATAGATATTGGATTATGCTTGTAAACTGGTCTGTTCCTCTGGGCATGATTCGATTATGATTAGGGCTTTGACTGGGCCACTCCAGTAGGACATTGTGGGTGGAGACTCAGAGATAAAACTACATGGTAGAGCAGATGAGTTAGTTGGAGTTTTGAGTTGGAGTTCTGATGCTGAGTTTTAATGCTGGAGCCTGGGGAAGCAAGCACACAGAGTAGCATGGTTTTGAGAAAGGAGAGAAGGCCCTGGGAAGAGACGAGCTGTTCGCCTTATAGTCTACAGCTGGCCTTGTGGAGAGAAGCAAGCCTAAGCCTGGAGACAGGCAAGTCCTGGGAAGAGAGGAACCCAGGAAGCCTGAACCCTTGCAGATATCGGCAGCCATCTTGCCCCAACACGTGGCAATGGATTTTGGTGAGGGAAGAAACTTATGCTTTATGCCTGGTAACTGTAAGCTTCTACCCCAAATAAATACCCTTTATAAAAGCCAAAAGATTTCTGGTATTTTGCATCAGCACCCCTTTGGCTGACTAATACACCCATCTTGGGCATAGTAAAGAGGGTCATGCACTAGGGATGGTGAAGCCAAAAGCTGGAAAAGGCCTAGGTCCCTGAGATACTGGGGTAGGGCCCAGCCCTTGGTATATTTTTTAAGCTCTCAGATGATTCTCTTAGACAACCAAGTTAAGAACCCCTGTCCAGGACCTCGTCATCTTCAATAACCGCATCACCCATAAAATTGCCATTTTGAGTATTCCACTCACTCTCTTACCCTAATTTTCCATCTCACTTCCTTAGTACCTCCACTCCAAACATCCTTCAACCTCTTCAAGACCTCCAATTACCAAACTCTACAATAAGTATGTCCTGAATTTTTAAAAAAACATTAAATGATGGTAAGAAGCCATGATGCAAGGATCTGTGAAAGAAAAGATATAATACATTTTAAACTTTCACATAGGAGATTAAATATTCTGACATTTGAAGGAGAAACCTTGTTTAGCGAAACCTTTACTTATTTTGAATACATAGATAGTTCTCTGGTAGAACTGTGCACTCATGAGGAATGCCTATAGTGACATTTTTCCAGATCTAAAACTGTGTCAAATATTGGATATCATGTTGGTCCTAGAAAACATTGGACTTTATTTTGCCACAGGGATATCCCTTCTCTACAATGGCCAATAAACAAGGCCTAATTGAACTTGTTTCTAATACTTTGAATCCAAATACTTGTTTTTTATGTTTTCATGTTCTTAGAGTCTATTTTGGTGTTTTCACACTTTTAAGATCTGGCCTGCTACTTTAGCCTTGATTGTTGTGCAACTAAATTTCTGCTACCTGTTTATATGGCCAAGATGTTTAGGCTCATACTGATATTTTGTGCTTGATCAGTAAGGAAGGGCTAATATGACTACCCCATAATCACCGATTCTGTTGACCATGTTTGCAGAACTTCTCAAATCCATTAAAAAGGCTACAAGACCATCCTTCCAACAATTGGCTATCTGTCAATGCGGACGATAGTTTTAGGAAAAAGTATCCCAAGGGATGTCTGACCAGCAAATTCCAAATTCTGATACTCAGGCTTCCAGTTCCAAGTGTCAAAGTAAGCTCTTGTAATTTTTCTTCATGTCAATGCTGTCTGGGCTAATGCAGCTCCTTATTTCTCCTGGAATACATTCAGGAACTGAAAAAAAAAAAAATTGAAAGGCATTGCCAGATTTTTAAAAAGCAAATCAGAGACTTTGAACCTGGAATCCAGGACCTCTCCCTGCCAGATCTAGGTGCACTGGGAATGGCTGACTCAGGAATGATAGGTCAAGGATTTAGGACCAAGTGCTTAGAATAAGCTTTCTATACTCTCCGATCCTCTAACATGCAATATTTTGTTTTAAATTTTGTTTTGTTTTCAATTTTAAAAACTTCAAATACTGTTTAAAGATTTATCACATACCCATTATGTAATTGAAAGGGTTTTTATTTTGTCAAAGCTCAGACAAGAGACATATGGACACCAGGATAGTGATCCCTATAGTATGAGAAACGTATTGGTGTCATCTAGTTTTAAAGTTTTGGAAAGATGTCACTCATCAGCCTAGATTCAATTGTTAGCTCATTTCCTTGCTCCTTTGGTCAATACTTAGTACCAGACTAATACCTAAATCAGGATATTGCCAGGACACCAGTAATTAACAAAGCTAAAAAAAAGGGTGTGACATTTCAAGAAATGTGTTTTTTTATGAGGTTTTAAAGAAAAAAATTAAAAATGTATAAGTCACTCAAGCACTTAGTTGGCTACAGATTAGTAAAGTGATGATACTCCTATTTTTTAAAAGTAACAGACCAAATTCTAAAGATACAAAATGAATGTTCTTTTCATATTAATTCATTTCAAATGGAAAAATCACTTGCAAATTGAAAAAGCAGGTAATCCACTTTTCTTTTCCCAAACAGTAACAGAAAAGGAAGAACATAAAGACAAAATATTTTCAGTCTCTCAGGTTGACCTACTTAATTCTGTTTTTGTTTTATAGTCAACACAGGTATTTTTGTTCATATGCTCATTGCAATCACTAGACTGAGTTCAAGAGGTGGGCATTTATTTATACTCTGTTTTCAAAACGGATTTGAGCTGCCTAATATTGAAAGCATTGTTACAATCATCAAAGCAGATCTGGAGAAAATCAGACACAACTGGGGGCAGACATCAACAGCACATGCCTCTAACATAATAGATAAAAGGAACATAAAAATGGCTAGGTATGAACCACAGAGCCAAGTGCCACACACAGTCCTCTAGCTCTTAAAGAGGGAAAAAAGTAGGCAAGAAGAGTGAAGAGAGTTGAGGCGGAGTTAATACTGACTGAGCATTAATGAAATATTCAGAAGGTTTTTTCTCTTAATATTTGGATTACTACTGCTTAGAAAGGCTGAGAAGAAACCTCATGTCCCAATAAGAGATAAAGTATTGGTGTGTGTCAAAAAAGTTGTACTTAGCTGTAATGCGGAGACTGGAAGGGAGGTGGCAGGTGTGGGTGTGGGGGACCTGTCGAAGGCTGTCACAGTGATCCAGGCAGGTGCTGGACAGGGTGGGGCTTCAGAGAAGAGAATTATTCAAGCTAGACAGACACCTGAAGTTCAGAGGGAAGTCTGGGCAGAGTCATCCATGAATAGGTATTATGTGAAGCCACTAAGCAGATTTATCAACCACAGATTGAAAGATAAGTTTTAAAGGGAATAACAAAATGTATTTAGCGTCTACCTTGAAACTGTCAAACCTTAACCTTTATGGAAATGTCACAAATCCAATCATTTTTCCTAATGTGGCAGAAATATAACCTGAAAAAATAACTTATTGCTTTAACATAGACTATATGCTTTATATTAACCTACAAAACCAATATCTGAGTAATGAAAAAATATGTTAAAGAAATATGAAAAAAAGAAAGCTGTAGCACTTTATAACCACATAATTAACACCCAACCAACTTTCGTATCCTCTAATCTAATCCCAACAATCGTCTTTAGGAATTGGTATTTATTATTATTATTCCCATTTTATGCATGATGCAAATGCAGCTCAGACACCTTCCCACAACCATCCTATTGTAAGCAGTGGAGCTTGGACCCAAAGCCAAGTCATCTGACTCAAAATCTCATTCACTGAGCACTATACATTCAGTTTAGTTAAGTCTTGTAATTCTGGAGCAAACTAGTGATTTAACCCTACATTCCAGTGCGTAAAACGAAAAGCACATAAATTACATTATGCTGGTTAAAGATTTTTCTGTTCTTTAACCCTCAGCATGCATTCCATTTAGAGAAAAATCAATTGAATGTTGGAAGGAATGCTGGACACAAGTAGGTTCTTGTGACTTAGGGTAACAGACCCAAGGGCTGGGAGAAAGGAGGGAGAAATGGAGAAAAGGAAGAGTATGCCAAACATGAGGTTAAGATTAAATGACCTATGCACTTGGAAACAACAGGGAGAAGGCTGGGGGTGAGGGAAAAGAGAATAATAGTAATAGTATTTTATATATATATATGGAGGTACCGGGAATTAAACCTGAGACCTCATATGTGGGAAGCAGGCACTAAACCACTGAACTACACCTGCTCCCATAGTACATTTTAAAATCAACTTCCAAAGTGCCTTTTTTTTTTTTTTTTTTTTCATATTTGACTGGTCTTTTGCTTTGGGATTTACTTCAGTCTACAGTGTGTGTTTTAAATACAAATACTTGATTAATATACTAGTTAAAAATAGTAAAATTTACTATTTTTTAAATCGAGCTTTTATAATTTATTTGCTATTGGACATCCTCATGTATCCACATGACACAAACAAACCATTCTCAGGATTCTTTCTTTTTCTCTCTCTGCTGAACAGCACTGTGCTACTTTGTCTTCCCCAGTAGAACCCAGAGATTATAATGCATGTTTCTTAAATTGAATGTGAATATCAGGAAAACTAAAGAGCAAGGACCTCTCTTAAACTAATTCTGAGCATTTAGACACATACCCAGGCTCTATCCTGAGCAACTTTTGATTGGCTCTGCTAAGGTAGCAAATTTGTCTCTGCTTCCATGTTCCCCTGTGACCCAAACTACCCATTCTTTTTTTTTTTTTTTTAATCAATTTTATTTGTACATATTAATAAAGCATACAATTCATCCAAAGTGCACAATCAATGGTATTTGGTATAATCACATAGTCGTGCATTCATCACTTCTATCACTATTAGAGCATTTTCATTATTTCACAATAATAATAAACAAAAACAAATAATAAAAAACAAAAAAAAACAGACAAACTGCCTATTCTTTTATTTTTTCTTTTAATTTATGGTGTCGATTCATGGAATGATAGCTGAGAACCATGTTGTAATTACAAGCCACACTAAGGAGGGGGCAGTGAATACATAGTAAATGAAAAATCAGTTACACCAAGCTTGTACAAGCACTGGATCATTTCCCTTCCCAGGCAGGCTTGCTCCTCTGCCTTCCTTGTTTGGGCTCCCCACAGGTAACTGGCTGCATGACCCACGTGAACAATCTTGCAACAGTCCAGGTGAGGGCATGATCACCCAAAGCAAAACAGAGGTATTTCATTCCACCTTTGCCACTAAACCAGACACCTTATGGGAATTGACTATTCTCTGTACATGCTGGGCCCTTCTCTCCCACCTCGTCCTCTAGTGCACTCCTATTCAGCTTCATGACACAACTTAAGCCTTCCCTGATTCACTCCAGCAGAGCTGACCGCTCTCTCCTTTCTGCCATGACTCTCCCTCTTTTTGCTTCTAATTCAATGTAGGTGAATTATTTGGTTCCTTGTCTCTCCCCGACTATTAAGGGCATCTTTGCATCCCAAGTGCTTACGTTACACTGTCTGCAAACACTTATTAAATATTTGCTGAATTATTTTTATAACAAAAGTTAATATAGTTTTATGGGCATCTTCATACATACTATTCTCTATGTTAATGCTTCAAGCATCAAGTTGTGAGTTTATGGGCACCCAGGGACTGCCTAGGAGCCACCTTTTCCTTGGAGTCACCAAATGGCATTCTCCTGAAAGAAAGTATGAAGAAAACCGGGAATGTGAGTTTTCCTTCTTTTTATAGCCAATATATAGATACAGAATGCTTTGGTTTTATATTTGGCCTATATGTTAAGAAGAACAAAAACTAAGGAGAAAACAAAACTCTGACAATTTCCTGGAATCCAGGCTGAAAAGTTATAAGGGCAAAATCTGTGCCACGTAATCATATTCTTTCCAAAGCCTGCATAACTGAAGCAGCATGGCCACTGGAAGCTCCTCAGTTGGTACAAAAATATCCCCATTGTAAGAAATATGTAGGATAAGAAATTTGCTGTGGATGATACACAGTACATCGATGAACCCACAAACCTAGCTGCCGTGTCTTTTCTAGAAAGTGGACATTCACAAGCCCAGTGTGGATCGCTGGTACCAACTCAGCCTTCCCTGAAGGGGGTCAGATTGCATAGCTGTTTTCATGAAGAAAGTGGAAGACAAAGGGCTGCCTCCCTGATCATGCAGGTGGGCCAAGCAAACAGGGCAAACAAGGCTAAGCAGGTGCTATTGCTCAAGCTACTTGTTGCTGGAAGTCCTGCTTTGATTAAAACCAAGTCACATGACAGCTGCCATAGCCACACCTTGACTTCCAGTTTTCAGCATTTCAAGGCTTGCAGGGCTGGAGGGAATGGTAGCTTCCCCAACAACCCGTCAGCACGTCCTTGGGACCTCTGTACATCCAGTAAGCTGCTTACTATTCCGCTGTGAAAAATTCTCAATGGTTATGGTAACAATTCCAGCCAAACTTCAGGCCTCCCCTGTCCTGTATTTCCCATAATATTTACAGCTTTGTACAGGAAAATCTCACTTGGGGAGAAAATCAGGTAATCAGAGACCTCCTGTGCTTAGCGAGTACTCGGACAGGGTATTTCAGGAACAGTTTCATGGTGATTAACTAACTTGCGTCATTTCAATGTAGTTGTCACTCTGAATTACCACTTAATGGGTGAAGTGTGCAGGCTATAACAATCAGTAGCACAGACATAAGGAAGCAAGACATTAAAAAATATCAGCCCCTAAAGCAATTATTGCAGTGAATTTTTCAAATAGTTTTAATACTCTGTCTTTTGACCCCAGGGTATGGTTTGGGGAAAATATATTAATCTCAAGATGATAATCAGTCAATTTCATTTCTTCAATATCCACAATGATATTAAAGATTCCAACCTTACTCTTTTTGGTTGCAAACATTAATTAAGCATGATAATTGTGTGTCTTCGTGATATTTGGTGCTTTCGGAGTAAGTCAGAGCTTAGGGAATAATCTGAATACAGCAGACAGCAATTTGCTACATAAATTCACCCCAATGGTTATTAGCTCATTTTAGAATAGCCAACACTCCTAAATGAGAGGGTTTTTTGCATTAAATACCAAGTTAATCACATCTATAACCTTTTACTCACCCTTCTCAAAACTCTCCATAAATGTGAGGGTCTATTTCTAAACTCTCAATTCGATTCCACTGGTCTATATGTCTATTCTATACCAGTACCATGCTGTTTTTTATCACTGTAGATAAGTAATATGCTTTAAAGTCAGGAAGTGAGAGTCCTCCAACTTCCTTCTTTTTAAAGATATTTTTGCCTTTTTGGGGTCCCTTACACTTCCAAATATTTTTGATAATTGGCTTTTCCATTTCTGCAAAAAAAGGCTGTTGGAAGTTTTATTGGGATTGCATTCAATTTGGGCAGAACTGGCATCTTAATGATAGTCTTCCAATCCACCAACATGGAATTTTCTTCCATTTGTTTAGGTTATCTTTGTTATCTTTTAGCAACGTTTTTTAGTTTTCTGAATACAGGTCCTTTATCTCCTTGGTTAAGTTTATTCTTAAATATTTGATTATTTTAGTCGATATTTTAATTGGAATTTTTTTCTTAACTTCCTCTCAGATTGCTCATCAGTAGAGTGAAGAAATGTTACTGATTTTTGCATATTAATCTTGCATCCCACCACTTTGCTGAACTCATTTATTAGCTCTAATAGCTTTGTTGTGGATTTTTCGGGACTTTCTAGGTATAAGATCATTATCATTGATGAATAGTGAGAGATTTACTTCTTCCTTTCCTATTTGGATGCCTTTTATTTCTTTATCTAGGCTAACTGCTAACTAGAACCTCTAGCACAGTATCAAATAATAATGGTGACAGGGGGCATCCTTGTCTTTTTCCTGATCTCAGCAGGAAAACTTTCAGTCTTTCACTGTTGAGTACAATATCAGCTGTTGGTTTTTCATATATGCACTTTATCATGTTGAGAAAGTTTCTTCCTATTCCTATCTTTCAGAGTGTTTTTATAAAGAAAGGATGTTATATTTTGTCATATGCCTTTTCTGTATCAATCAAGATGATCATGTGATTTTTCTTCTTTGATTTATTAATGTATATTAAACTTATTGTGATGTTTAATTCTTTTAATGTGCTTTTGGATTTGATTAGCAAGTATTTTGTTGAGGATTTTTGCATCCATATTCATCAGAGAAATTGGTCTGTAATTTTCTTTTTTTTGTAATATCTTCATCTGGCTTTGGTATTAGGGTTGTACCCTAATACAATGAGTTTGGTAGCATTCTTTCCTATTAAATTTTTTGAAAGAGTCTGAGCAAGATTGGTAGAATTCACCTGTGAAGGCAACTGGTCTTGGACTTTTCATTTTGAGGTTTTTGATGACCATTTCAATCTCTTTACTTGTGAATAGTTTGTTGAGGTTTTCTATTTCTATTAGGGTAGGTGCAAGTTGTTTGTGTGTGTCTAGGAATTTGTCCATTTCATCTATGCTGTCTAGTTTGGTGGCATAAAATTGTTCATAGTATCCCCTTATGATCTCATTTATTTCTGAGGGTCAGTAGTAATGTCCCCACTCTCGTTTCTGATTTTATTTGCATCTTTTCTCTTTTTCTGTCAGTCTAGCTAAGCGTTTATCGATTTTTTTTTTTTACCTTCTCAAAGAACCAGCTTTTGGTTTTGTTGATTCTCTCAACTTTTTGTATTTTTTAAAAATCATTGTTCTTCATTTCAATTATTTTCTGCTCTAATCTTTATTTCTTTCTTTCTGCTTGTTTAGGGATTCGTTTGCTGTTCTTTTTCTAGTTCCTCCAGGTGTACAGTTAGGTCTTTGATTTTAGCCCTTTCTTCTTTTTTAATGTAAGCATTGAGGGCTATATATTTACCTCTCAGCACTGCCTTCATTGCATCCCATAGGTTTTTTTTTTTAATTCAAAGACAATGTTTATTTAGATATGATATAATATGTAGGATACATATCAATAATATATGTGTATGTATGTATTCAAAAAGAAAATACATTTATTCAAAGTGGGTTTGTTATATATGGTATAGAGTGGCATCTTGGTTTTTTATCCAGTCTCACCATCTCAGTCTTAATTGGAGGGGTCTTAAACCATTTTCCACTGGCCATTTGTTTTCTATTTGTCTCATTTGTTTCTTTTATCCTCTTTTCTGCATTCTTTTGCATAAATTGAGGATTCTTATGATTCTACTTTATCCCCACTATTCGCTTATTAGTTACACCTCTTTATTTTTTAGGGTATTGCTCTGGGGTTTATAATGCTCATCTTTTAACTTATCACAGTCTACATTCATGTGATATTTTACCATATCGTGGTTTTTGTTGTTGTTGCTGTCATCCCATAGGTTTTGATATGTTGTGTTCTCATTTTCATTCATCTCGAGATATTTACTGATTTCCCTTGCAATTTCTTCCTTGACCCACTGATTGTTAAAGAGTGTGTTGTTTAATCTCCATATATTTGTGGATTTTCCCTTTTTCTGCCTGTTATTGATTCCAGCTTCATTCCATTATGATCAGAGAAAATACTTTATATAATTTCAAATTTTTGCAAATTTATTGAGACCTGTTTTTGGAATCAACATATGGTCTATCCTGGAGAAAGATCCATAAGTTTTTGAGAAGAATGCATATCCTGCTCTTTGGGGGTATAATGTTCTATATGTCTGTTAGGTCTAGTTCATTTATCATATTATTTAAGCTCTTTCCTTATTGATTTTCTGTCCACATGTTCTATCCAATGACGAGAGTGGTATGTTGAAGTCTCCAACTATTATCATAGAGACATCTATTTATCTCTTCAGTTTTGCCAGTGTGTGCCTCAGGTATTTTAGTGCACCCAGGTTAGGTATATAAGTATTTATTATTGTTATGTCTTTTTGGTGAATTGCCTCTCCCATTAATACAAAATGACCTCTTCATCTCTTACCACAGTTTTACATTTAAATTTTATTTGCCCTATATTAGTGTAGCTACGCCAGCACTTTTTTGGTTACTATTTGAGTGGAATATCTTTTCCAACCTTTTACTTTCAGCCTATTTGCATCCTTGCATCTAAAGTGAGAGGCGCTTACAGACAGTATATTTTTTAATTCATTCTGCCAGTCTGTGTCTTTTGATTGGGGAATTCAATCCACTAACATTCAGTGTTATACTATAAAAGCATTACTTAATTATCCATTTTATCCTTTGGCTTTCTATTGTCATATCTTACTTACTACTGTCTGTTGTGGGTTTTTTTACCCTTTTGGTTACCCTTACTAATAATCTTCATTTCTATACTCTTCTCCAAGACTCTCTCTCCTGTCTTTTCCTTTCAGGTTGCAGAACTCCCTTTAATATCTCTTGTAAATCTGGTCTCTTGGTGACATATACTCTCAGTTTTTGTTTATCTGTGAAGACTTTAAACTCACCTTAATTCCTAAAGGACAGTTTTGCCAGATAAAGAATTCCTGGCTGTTAATTTTTTTCTCTGTCAGTACCTTAAAATATATACCACTGCCTCCTTGCCTTCATGGTTTCTGATGAGAAATCAGCATTTAGACTTATTGAGCGTCCCCTGTACGTGATGCATTGTTTTTCTCTTGCTGCTTTCATAATTCTCTATTGCTGGCATTTGACATTCTGAATAGTTCATGTCTTGGGGTAGGTCTATTCAGATTTGTTCTGTTTGGGGTATATTGTCCTTCTTGGATGTTGATATATATGTCTTTCATGAGGATTGGGAAATTTTGGGTCATTATTTCCTTCAATATTCTTTTTGTCCCATTTCCATTCTCTTCTCTTTCTAGGACACCCATGTTTGTATGTTTCACACTGTCATTCAATTCCTCGAGACGCTATTCTATTCTTTTTTCTGTTCTTCTGTCTTTTCAAGTTCAGATGCTCTGTCATCCAATTTGCTTATTCGTTCCTCATTCAATTCAAATTTGCTGTTACATGCCGCTACTGTATTTTTAATCTCTTCCATGGTGTCTTTCATTCCCATAAGCTCTCTTACTTTTTTGGCAAGCTTTCAAGTTCTTCTATATGCTCACCCAGTGCGTTCTTTTTTTTTTTTGAAGATTTATTTATTCCTTCCCCGCCCCCAGTTGTTTTTGCACCTGATGTCTGCTCCCTGTGTCCATTCACTGTGTGTTCTTCTGTGTCTGCTTGTGTTCTCTTTAGGCGGCACTGGGAACTGATCCTGGGACCTTCCAGAGTGGGAGAGAGGCACTCAATCTCTTGTGCCACCTCAGCTCCCTGGTCTGTTGTCTCTTGTTGTCTCTCCTCTGTGTTTCTTTTTGTTGCGTCATCTTGCTGCAACTC
This sequence comes from Tolypeutes matacus, assembly GCA_026826555.1. Taxonomy (NCBI): domain Eukaryota; kingdom Metazoa; phylum Chordata; class Mammalia; order Cingulata; family Chlamyphoridae; genus Tolypeutes; species Tolypeutes matacus. The sequence goes on from JAKSZT010001178.1 coordinate 15,107,698, forward strand.
TCCACTCGGCCAGCACTCTGTGTGGGCCAGCACTCCTGCGTAGGCCAGCATTCCTGCGTGGGCCAGCACTCTGCACGGGCTAGCTCACCACATGGGCCAGCTTGCCCTCACCAGGAGGCCCCGGGAATCGAACCCTGGACCTCCCATATGGTAGATAGGAGCCCAATTGCTTGAGCCACATAAGACTCCCCAGTGTCTTCTTAATATCCTTTATCTTTTTAGCTATATTTTCCTTCAACTCCTTAATTGATTTAGGAGATTTGTGTGAACATCATTGATTAGTTTTATTTTTTTTATTTTTTTAAATTTATTCCCCCTGTCCCCTGCCTTGCCACTTGTGCTCACTGTCTGCTTTCTGTGTCCATTCGCTGCATGTTTCCTCTGTGTCTGCTTGTCTCCCTTTGTTGCATCATTTTGCTGCACCAGCTCTCCATGGACATGGGCCGTCAGCTCTCCGCAGGCACAAGCCATCAGCTCTCCACGGGCTCAGGCCAGCTTGCCCTCACCAGGAGGCCCCAGGAACCAAACCCAGGGCCTCTCATATGGTAGACGGGAGCACAACCACTTGAGCCACATCCGCTTCCCTGATTAGTTGTTTTAAATCTTCTGTCTTGTCAGTTTTAATTTGTTCCTTGGGCTGGGCCATATCTTCCTGTTTCTGAGTAAGACATGTAACTTTTTGCTAATGTCTAGGCATCTGATTATGTTAATGAGTTTACTCTGATGGTCAATTTTCTCTCTTGTCTAGTGATTTTGTTTCATGGCTCTCTGATTTTTGGTTCAACTTCTTTTAAAATATAAAAGTTGTCCTATTTAAGTTATCAAAACAGGACCAGGGACCCTCTAACGGGGTGCAGACCAGATCCAAGAGGACCTGGGAGTAGGGAGAAGAGAGACTCTAAAAAGTCTTGTTTTCTTTTACTTTCCCAGCCTGTCATCAGATGGTGCTCTTTGGTGAAATCTTCCACGGAGGTGATTCTTTCAACCGCTACTGACTTGTGTTTCTGAGCTGGTTAGAGCCACAATTTAAAGCAGGGCCCAGCTGCTTAAACTCACCAAAGAGAAATCACACTCAGCCCTCCACCATATCCTCCCTCTTCCCAGAAAGGAATAGGCCTGTGGCTCTCTCAATTGGCTGCTGTAAGCCACTGGTTTTATCGAGGCTGTAGCTGTAGGGTGGAGAATCTGTGCCGTTCCCAGCCACTGGGGCAAGTAACTCATGGTTTTCTTTTCACCTCTTCATCTCTCTCTGTCCTCACTCCCTACAGGACGATGCATGCAGCACTTTCCTGGCCTCCACTTTCCTGGATTTGTCTGCATCTCCTCCAGACAGTTTCTGCCACTCTTTCACTATTTTTGCAAGAGAGCTGAGCCCTGCCTACCTTCTCCGATGCCATCTTTCAGGAACCCCTCACATTTGCTTTTTAACTTTGATTTCATACCAACTAATTTCAAAAAGAGTTATTTCGAACCAAGTTATCTATATTCTACCAATTGTGTATGAAAGAAATACACCAACCTATTGATGAGCTCCAGTTCCAGTTTCAATATTCTCACTTTGGAGATCTGAAGGAGCAACTGATAAGACAGGAAAGTTAATCAAAATTGAATTCATGGGGAATGGATGTTGCACAAGTGGTTGCGCACCTGCTTCCCATGTACGAGGTCCCAGGTTCGATCCCCAGTACCTCCTAAAAACAAAACAAACAAATGAAAAAACCAACTCTCACTGGGGAGCGGATGTGGCTGAGTGGTTGAGCACCTGCTTCCCACGTTCGAGGTCCTCGGTTCAAGCCCTCGTACCTCCTAAAAAAATTTTTTTTTGGAAAAAATAATTCATGCTAAGAAATTCAATGGAGGGTTTGGGATTGTACTCCACTACAATGAAGACCAAATTGCTCGCAGCTCCTGAAGGACACTAGCTAAAGAGTGGCTGGTGCCACTTCCTGCCTTGTGCTGCTGGCCCTGGGCGACCCTTCTCACTGCTCTTGCCTCTGCTGCTGCATCTCTTTTGGGCTTCTGGTGCCCCAAACAGAAACAGGGTGCATGAATTCACAGATAACTCCCATGCTCAGAATGGTGGGGACAAGGGCACACACAATAGACAATTTATTTTCACCTCACAATAAAATAAAAGGACTTCAGGAAAAACAAGACTGTGCACGAAAAATGTGGAGCAGATCCAGCCCCTTCAGAAGATCCACCCAAATACATTCACTGAGTAGAAATGAGCACAACACCACGGCCACCGAGGATGGTTGGCTGCTGAAGGCCGTGTGTCCAGGAGGACTGCACGGTTTAATTTTCCTTGGTGTGTGGGTTGTTTTTGTTATATCAGGAAAGATTTAAATTTATTTGGGCTTGACAATTAACAAAGCTTAACTGAATCATTACTACTACTGTTATCCATGAGTGATTTATTCGGTAGCTGGAACACTGGCCAGTTCCTCATAAGTCTGGTACAAATCTGCCTCCGAGAAGGCAGGCTCAGGACAGCGATTCACACACTGGCTGACTCCCTGCCACCCCGACCGCTTCTGTCACACGCAACAGTGAAAAGGCCACAGGAATCCATGACCAGGTTCCTCCATTAACTGTCTGTGTGACGCTAAGTCACTAAGCTACTCTGAGTTGGGTATTCTTACACTTTTAATCTGCAAGCCATGACACACACATTACTGTTATTCCTTTCTTCCTTGGAATTTGCTCTGTCAAAGTTTGCAGGCTTTATGAAGCAAGTGGCACGCAGATGGAGGTGAGTATTTAATTTTATTTACCTTCCAACCCATGTGAGGGCCCATGTGCTCTCATCCCATCATCATTTCGCTGACTTTGTTCCTGTCAATCCACCGACTAGCTCTCACTATCTCTTCGCTACCAGTGAACTGTGTGGCCCAGGCAAGCAGGCGGTACTCTGGAGCTGCTCAGGATGGCTAGGTACGGCAGAGGTGCTGGGGCTCTGGACCCTGCACTCTCTTCAATGACAGCAAAGCATTTAGCTTTTTGAATACTGATATGCCAACTAAGATACTATTTAAAAGTAGAGCCATCTTCTCTTTAAGAAAAAAAGGTTTGAAATTACTGTTATAGTAGAAATAATCTGGACTCATAGACTCCAAGACCAGCTGCTTATTAGTTATGTGATTTAGGGTGAATTCTTTAAATTCTCCATGACTTAGTTTTTTAAGGTATAAAGCAGGATGGTTAGGAGGACTAAATAAGCAATAAGGCTTATTGCTTACTGGCAGAAAGCCTCTCAGACAATTGTGCATGAAAAGGTAGTCATTGCTATCTGCCTCTTCACTCTCTCCTCCACTTACTAAAACTTGTACAAACTCATCTCTCTCACCTACAAATTCTTTCCAAGGTACAGAATGGTCCTGCTGCAGCTTGGGATGCTGTGGGGACTACCCACATCTGCCCCACTGTGTGAGCCAGTGATGCCACCCCTACTCCTCCACCATCAGGGTAGGCAGGCCATGGCCACCCTTTCAAAGACCATGAAGCCCTTCAGGAAGGAAGCCCCAGGTTCAAAGATAATTCATCCCAAGTCATGACCCCTGAGTTCCCATGGAGCATGCCCAGGAGTTCCCATGGAGTGGCAGCACATTGATATTGCCTGATTGTGCAGCCAGGGCAGCCATACCCTCATTTCATAGCTATGGACACATCTGTGGAGCACCTGCTGGAGACTGAGGGTCACTATCTGCACAGGTGATATTTATACCTTCAAATGCACCTCTGGGGCTGGATAACTGTTGACACTCTGATGGGATGGAAAATATAAGGTGTGCCCCTGTAACTACAAATGTATCTAAATCTGGCACAGGAGCTGGGGAAAAGATACCATGTATTTAGAAGCCTATGACTCTATAATTTTGCATGACTGTAAAATGGATAACCACATACACATGCAAGTATGTGTATCTCAGTGGCTATACATGGGTTGGAAGGATAAAGAAGACAAATGAGTAAGACAGAATAGGGAAGGGGGTGGGGAAAAGAGTGAGACAGAGAAGCAGAGAGACAGACATACAGACAAGGAGAGACAGAGAGAAAGGGAGCACAGGAAGGCAGTCAGTGAGACAGAGATACATAAAAAGAAAGAGGTAAATACTGAGAAACAGAGGGACTGAGATGGAGAGAGATGGAGACAGAAAGAAAGAGGGATAGAGACAGTGACAGAGTGAGCAAAACAGAGACAAAGAAAGACAAAATGACAGAAAGAAAGACAGACAGAAAGAGAACAGAGAGACAGATGCTGAAAAGGACAGATGGGGAGAATGACAGTGACTCACAGATACACCCCAGTGAGCTGAGATATACATAATAAGAGGACCATGTGGCTAGCACATGCAAGTAAGGTGAGGGCCGCCTTTGCCCTTTATCCTTTTCTTAGAGTTGCTTTAAAGATCTTCAGCACTTGCAAGGTAAGTTGTTTAATTCTATTTCTCCTTTATTCAGGTTAGTAGCTCCCTGGCCTCCCCTTGTCTCATTCTCCCTTCCTTCCTTCCTCAGCCTCCTGTCAAGCACTTGGTGAGCCTCCTATGGGTCAGTCCAAGATGCCAGAGTGACACGTGCCCCCCCAGGCCCTGCCGCCCTGGAGCACAGAGTCTAACAGCACTCTCCTTTCTATCAAAGCCTTCTCCTGCATCAGGCAAGTAGTAGTTACTCAGTGAACATCTGTTAGTAATGGGTACCCGTGTAATATCTGAAAGGACCCCTAATTATGGTTTCCATTAGTATTAATTTAATTCCATTAGAATCTATTGAGTGCCTGCAAGGCTGAAGCATAGTGTTGCTATGATGTCTAATGCACTTTAAAACCTTAAGCACTGTGGCAGTTTGATATTATTTATGAATTCCAAAAAGAGATATTGATTATGTTTGTAAACTGGTCTGTTTCTCTGGGCATGATACCCCTTTGATTGTATTAAATTCAGAGGTTTCACTTTTATTTTATTAAACCAAGATTAAGGCTTTGAGCCAACCACGTCATTAGGGCATGCAGGGTTGAGTCCTCGGCCCCTTAGTGGGCTACATAAACGGATGCTCAATCAAGAACACAGAAGTAGACACACAAAGAAGCAGATATGCGAGAAAACAGAGAAAGCTCCATCGACACAGAAGAGGATCCTGAGGCCCGGGAAGAGAGTTGAGTCATCTGCCTGATAGTTTACAGCTGACCTTGTGGAGAGACGAGAGCCCCAGGAAGAGAGATTAGCCTTATGCCAGAAGAAGCTGGACCCACGGAGCCTTAAGAGGGAAAAGGCAGGCTGAAACCTGCCATCTTGCATCAACACGTGGCAAAAGACTTTGAGTGAGAAAGTACCTCTTATGGTACCTTGAGAAGAACTCTTTAGGGCCTTGTGACTGTAAGCTTCTACCCCAAATAAATACTCTTTATAAAAGCCAACAGATTTCTGATACTTTAGTAGTCAGTACCCTTTTGGCTGACTAACACAAGTACCTACAGTGGGATATAGTGCATAAATGTTACTTAGGCCAAGCTTTCACCCTAGTGCTGTGAGCATTCTAATTGAGATTGCATTGTCCAGCAGTGGTTAGCAAACCTTCACTTCAGAAAGCCCATTCTCTAGAGGAAATTACAAGGGCTTCTGTAATCAGTAACTCTATTAACAATGGGCACTTTGCTTATTCTTCATTAAAATATGGTCTGTTGACTAGCAATGATGAAGATCAGAAATGGGCTATTGATGGTGAAATTAGAGGTTTTCAAGATACATGTATTAGCTAAATATATTTTAGACACACTCCCCACCCTTGCATGAATTTGTGAGACAGTCAAGTGTGGTCTGTACTCTTTATCCACAGGTTATACCCTAGGCTAAAACCCCTCCACAGCCTTGGACAAATCATGGGCTCTGGAAGATTCTGTCTGCCTATTGCCAGGCAGGGGGTATCAGTACCCTACCTCTGGAAAACTGGTGTTTGCTTTAGTGACTCTTCATGCAAGCAGTGATCAAAATACTTACAAGACCAGAGAACAAGGTCAGAGTGTATTATACTTCCTTGATAATAAATATTAAGTTAATACTTACATATGTCACAGAATTTTCATCTGAGATAAACTTTCATTATAATGCAGTAATGGATTTGTTGAAGAACTGACCTTCCACTTGCTTCAAAATTCTTTAGGGGGAACTAAATAGAATCAGGACTTCTTGGAGAAATGGCTAATTCTGGGGTTAGGGCAGGAAAGGTACAAGATGAATAAGGGACATCTTGTTATGCCAGAAAACTTTTAAGTGCTCAAAAAAATGATGGGCAAGTCAAAAGGACACATGAGGACTATCACTTTCAAGAAGATGCAGTAAATGTACTTCTCCCCATTTGTAGCAGCTTGCTATAGTTATGAATTCTAAAAATAGATATTGGATTATGCTTGTAAACTGTTAATCTGGGCATGATTAAGTTATGATTAGGGTATTGACTGGGCCATATCAGTAGGGCGTTGAGGTAAAAGATAAAAGGACATGGCAAAGGACAGAGTTGTAGTACTTTTGATGTTGGAGTTTTGTTGCTGAGTGTTAATGCTGGAGGGGGGCGGGGGAGTAAGCACACAGACAACCTTGGTCTTGAGGAAGGAGAGAAGGCTCCGGGAAAAGAAACAAGCTGTTCGCCTGATGGTTCACAGCTGGCCTTGTGGAGAGAGGCAAAGCCTAGACAGCCTCACAGTCTACAGCTGACCTTGTGGAGGAAACAGAGGCACTAAGCCTGGAGAGAAACACAGCCCCAAGAAGAGAGGAACCCAAGAAGCCTCAACCTTGGCAAACGTCGGCAGCTGCCTTGCTCCAACACGTGGCAATGGACTTTGGTGAGGGAAGAAACTTATGCTTTACAGCCTGTTAACTGTGGACTTCTACCCCAAATAAACACCCTTTATGAAAACCAACCAATTTCTGTTATTTTGAATCAGCACCCCTTTGGCTGACTAATATATCATTTCTCTTACTAAGGACAACAACAAATACCAGGACATTACAAATAAAAAAAAACATAAGATGACTCTGGAAGGTTAAGGGAAGAAGGAATGACATGGTGGTGAGTTCCCAGGGTTTCTTTTTGCCTCATATATCTGAGCCTAGAAGCTGAAGAAGCCAGCGACGTGGAAATGCCAATGGGAGCAGATGGAAGAAGCCCAAGCAAAGTCTGCTCTCCCTAGGCAAAGGGCCAGGAATGAGGCAACCTAGCAAGACAGGAAACTTTTAGACAGTAACAGCTCTGCTCTTGCCAAACACCACAGAATAAACTGTGGCAGCCGTTCCCAACCAGGTTAGCAAAGGCAAAATGGGTAGCTTAGATTTCAACCCTGGCAAGGCAGTAACAAGGTGCCCCAAACCCACCTCAATGGGGTGATGTCAGGGAAAGCCTTGTAAGGAGCTGGGACTTTCATTCCTGTCAAACAGCAATAAGGACCATCCTCAACAGTGGAGACCACGTGGAGAGACCTGATTTCTACCACCACCTGGTAGAAATGAGGTGCCACCTCTTCCTCTTCCCCAACCAGAGAAGTTATCACAGAAAGCCAGCTAGAACAGACCCAGACGGGAGTGTCTATGGATCAAGTGGTTGAGCTCCTGCCTTCCACATGGGAGGTCCCGGGTTTGGTTCCTGGTGCCTCTTGAAAAAAACAAAAACAAACAACAAGCAAAACAAACGGAAAAACCAACTCAGGGAAGCTGATGTGGCTCAGTGGTTGAATGTTGGTTTTCCACATACGAGGTCCCAGGTTCAATCCCCAGGCCATGGTTCCTCAAAAAAAAAAAAAAAAAAGCGTTTGAATAAATAACGGCTGAACTAATTCGAATTTGGCAAGATGGATAAACCAACAGATTCAAGAAACTCAGCGAACCCCAAACAGGATAAACCCAAAGAAATCCACACCAAGTATGACAGTTTGGGATTATTTATGAATCCCCAAAATAAGAAAGATTATGTTTGTAAACTAATTTATTCCTCTGGGTGTGATACCCTTTGATTGTATTAAATTCAACTGAAGGCCTTTGATTATATTACCTGCTAAGACTGCTTTGAGGGCTTTTTGATTTGACTATGTCAGTGGGCATGACTCTGGTTGAGTCCCTGTCCCCTTGCTGGGTCTGATATAAACAGATGGACAGACACATATGGAAGGGAGTGCTCTGTCATTTTTGATCCTGCCATGGGAGAGAAAGGAGAAGGCTCCAATAGCTGAGGCCCTGGGGAGAGATGAGTCATATGCCTGATAGATTACAGCTGACCTTGGGAAACAGAAGAATAGACAAGACTGATACAGAAGGTTGGGAAAGAAACAAGCCCTGTACCAGGACAGAGAGGACTACAGAATCACTTAAGCACGAAGCCACAAGAGACTGGGCCCACAGAGCCTCTAGAGGAAGAGGAAGCCCAGAGGGGAAGGAGAGACCAGGCAAAGATCGGTAACCATCTTGCTTCAACTTGTGGCGACTGACTTTGGTGAGAAAGCAGCCTTGAGTTGGACTTTTTATAGCCTTTTAATGGTAAGCTTTACCCCAAATAAATACCCTTTATAAAAGCCAACAGAATTCTGGTACTTTGCATCGGCAGCCCTTTGGCTGATTAATATACCAAGAAACATCATAGCCAAATTTCTAAAAACTGAAGACTAAAAACTAAAAAGTCTTGAAAACTGTGGGAAAGAAACACCACCTTATCTACAGAAAAAAAATCAAATGAAAGTTGAAATAAAATAATTTGTCAACAGAATTCTATAACCAGTGGGGCGGTGGGGGGCGGGGGGGAATCTTTCAGGAATGAGGGGAAAAGCAAGATACTCTCAGATGAAGGAAAACTAAGAAAATTTGTTGCCAGCAGAACTACAAACAACTAAAGGAAGTTCTCCAATAAGAAAGGAAATAATAAAAGAAGGATGCTTTGAACATCAAGAAGAAAAAAAAAAAAAAAAGAAACAAACACCATAAGCAAAAATGTGGGCAAATACAATAGACTTTCCTTATTCTCTTGAGTTTTCTAAATTATTTTTGATAGTTGAAGCAAAAATTATAACACCATCTAATGTGGTTCTAAATGTTTAAAACAGTTATAAAATAGGGAAGGTAAAAGGACATAAGTGAGTTAGAATTTCTACATGTCACTTGAACTGGTCAATTTGACAACATCAGCAGACTGTGAGAAGTTATGTATATATCAATGTAATACCAAGAGCAATCACTAAAAAATGGTATACAAAGAGATACACTAAAAACAGTAAAATAAATAAAAATGGAAATATAAAAAAACAGGAAGGCAGGAAAAAGAAAATAGAGAAAAAATAAACAAACAGAAAACAAAAAATAAAATGAAAGCTGTAAGCCCTAACATTTAAATAACTATACCTAAATTATAAAATAAAAGATAGAGATTGACATGGTAGATTAAAAAATATGACCCAATCATATGCTGTCTACAAGAAAATAATTTTATATATAATGATATAGGCAGATTAAAAGTAAAAGGAGGGAAAAAGATATATCATGCTAACACTAATCAAAAGAAAACAGGACTGGCTATATTAAAATCAAAGTATACTTCTAAATTGAGAAAATTATCCAAGACCAAGATAGACAATATATAATGATAAAAAGGGTCAAACCACCAAAAAGACATAATTATAAATGTGTAAGCACCAAACAACAGAGTTACAAAATCTGTGAAGCAAAAACTGACAGAATGAAAGGAGATATCGTCAAATTGACAATTATAGTTGGAGATTTCAAGACACTTCTCTTGACAACTGATAGGACAAGTAGACAGAAAATCAGCAAAGATATCGGACATCCAACAACAATAGAACATACAGTCTTCCGAAGTGTTCATGGAACATATACCAAAACAGATCATATCCTGGACCATGACTGAAATCATGCAGTGTGTTCTCTATCCTTAATGGAATCAAACCAGAAACTAATAATAGAAAACTAAGAAGAAAATCTCCAAACACTAGGAAACTAAACAACACATGATTAAAAATAAGGGTCAAAGAAGACTCAAGGAAAAAAAAATACAATGAACTGAATTAAAGTGAAAATATATCAAAATCTGGAGGACACAGAGCAGTGCTGAGAGAAAATTTTATAACACTAAATGCTTATATCAGAAAAGAGAAAAATATCCAAGGAATAATCTAAGTTCTCGCTTCAAAAATTTAGAAAAAGAAAAGCAATGGTAATGAAAAGCAGGCAGAAGGAAGGAATAATAAAGATAAGAGCAGAAATCAATAAAAATTGAGAACAAAAAAAAAGTAGAGAAAAATCAATGAAACAAAATGCTGGTTCTTTAATAAGATCAATAAAATTGACAAACTTCTGGCAACACTTAAGAAAGTAAAAAAGAGAGAAGAATAAGGTGTTGGAGGTAGGGCGACAGATAGGAATCCTATATAGCATGCATGATTGTTTTATAAACCCACAATATCTCTAATCTAAAAAAGGAGAGAGAGAGAGAAGACATAATTTACCAGTCCCAGCAGTATCAGAATAGATAATTTGAATAACTTTACAATTACTAAGGAAATTGAATTCATAATTTAAAAATCCTAAAAAAGAAATCTCCAGGCTCAGATGATTTCACTGGAGAATTCTACTAAACTTTAAAAGAATTAACACCAACCCCTTCCAGAAAACAGAAAAAGAGGGAATACTTCCCAATTCATTTCATGAAGCTAATAGTATCTGATACCAAAATCATGACAAAAACAATACTAAAAGAAAACTGCAGACCAGCATCCCCCATAAATATAGAAACAAAAATCCTTAACAAAATAAAGCACATAAATTTAAGCAATATATAAGAAGAATTATATACCATGACTAAATAGAGTCTATTCCAGAGATGCAAGGCTGGTTTAATATTTGAATGTCAATCAGTGTAATCTACCATCTTACAAGATAAAAAAGAAAAATCACATGCTCAAATATGCAGAAAAAGTATTTGATAAAACTCAACACCCAATCACAATAAAGAACTCTCAAAAAAATTTTTTGGAAAGAAGAGGACTTCCTTAACTCAATAAAGGATATCTCCAGAAAACCTAAAGCTAACATTATACTTAATGATGAAAGACTGAATCCTTTCCTCCTAAGATCAAGAACAAGGAAAGGATCTATGCTCTCACCACTCCTATTCAACATAGTGCTGGAAGTTTTAGCCAGAGAAATAAGGCAACAAAAGGAAATAAGAGACACCACAATGGAAATGAAGAAACAAAACTGTCCCTGCTTTTGATGTAATTGTCTAAAAAATCCCAAGGAATCTTGAAAAAAAAAAAAAAAAAAAGAATTACTAAGTGAGTTCAGCAAGGTCACAGGATACAAGCTAAATATATAAAAAGTAATTTTATTCCTATATACTAGCAATGAACAGGTAGGCACTGAAATTTAAAATAAATCATTTATAATTGTAAAAAATGAAATAGGTATAGATTTAGGTATAACTCTAACAAAACCTGTATGGAATTAAAATTAAAAACACTGATGAGAGAAATCAAAGAAGATCTAAAAGTACATATAGAGCTCATGTACTGGAAGACGTAAGAGTTAAGATGTCAATTCTCTCTAAACTGATATACAATTTAATGAAACCTCTATCAAAATCTCTAGAAGATTTTTTTGTAGATATAGTCAAGAAGTCTAAAATTTATATGGAAAGGTAAAGGAACTAGAGTAGCTAGAACAATTTTGAAAAAGAAGAATAAAGTGAGAGGAATCAGTCTACCTGATTTCAAGACTTATTATATAAATAATAACTATAATAATAAAGACCGTGTAGTATTGATGGAGGAAACAGACACATAGACCTATGGACCTGAACAGAGAATCCAGAAATAGGCCCACATTAAATATGTCCAACTGATTTTTGCAAAGGTTCAAAATCAATTCAATGGAGAAAGAATAGCCTTTGCAGCAAATTGGGCTGGGGCTATAGGGAAAGAAAAAGTACCTTAACCTAAACCTCACATCCTATGAAAAGGTTAACTCAAACCTGTATTCTGGACTTAAATGTAAAACGTAAAACTAAAACTTCAAGAGAAAAAAATAGGAGAAAAATTTTGGGATCTTTTCTTAAAGTTAACACCAAAAGCATGATCCATAAAAGGAAAAATTGAATAACTGGATTTCACTAAAATTAAAAATAAACTTTTGCTCTGTGAAAGACTCCATTAAGAGGGTGAAAGGACAAGCTATGGAGTGGGGGAAAAATTTGCAATCCACAAATCCAAGGACTAGTATTTAGAATATATAAAGCACTCTTAAAACTTACCAGTAAAAAAATTCCAATTAAAAAATGTGCAAAAGACATTTCACTTAAGAGAATATATAGATAGCAAATAAGCACATGAAAAAATGTTTAATATCATTAACCACTAGGGAAATGCAAGTTACACCACAATGAGGTATCACTACACATCTATCAATATTGCTAAAATAAAAAAATACTAACAACCAAATGCTGGTAAGGATGCAGAGAAACTCAATCACTTGCTCATTGCTGGTAGGAATGCAAAATGGTGCAGCCACTCTGGAAAACAGTTTGGCAGTTTAAAAAAAAAAAAACTAAACATACAACTATCATTCAGCAACTGAACTCCTGAGCATTTATTCCAGAGAAATGAAGACAAATGTTCACACAAAAACTTGTACACAAATGTTTATAACAGCTTTATTCGGTTAGAGCTAAAACCTGCTAACAATCCAGATGTCCTTCAATGGATGAATGATTAAACAAACTGTGGTATCTCAGTAATAAAAAGGAACATACTATAAATATGTACAAGTTACATTGATTTCTAGAGAATTAGGCTCGGTGAGAAAAGCCAATCCCAAAAACGTTACATATGATATGATTCTAATTTATAACATTCTTGAAAAGACATAATTATGGTACAGTAGAAGAGATTAGTGGTTGCCAAGAGTCAGGGGGTAGGAGTTGGAGGGAAGTGGGTATGGCTGTAAAAGAGCAACATGAGGGGTCCTTGTGAAGGACATGTTCCATGTCTTTACTATGTCAATGTCTATACCTTGTTCACAATACAATACTATGGCTTTCCAAAATGCTACCATTGGAGGAAACCAGGTAAAGGGTACAAGGGATTTCTTTGTATTATTTCTTGCAAGTGCATATAAATCTACAATTATCTCAAAATAAAAATTTAATTAAAAAAAAAAAGTCACAGGAGCCAGCTTGAAGAGGCTCCCACTGGTAAACTGAGGATAAGTTGAACATTCTAAATAATTAAGGGCTGCAATGAATTATAAATCACTGAAAAGACTAGGAATCCATGAGTACATACAGATAGACAGATAGATAGATGATTAGACAGACAGATAAATAGATGATTAGAGAGAGAGAGAGAGAAGATAGGAAGGAAGAGGGAAAAGAAAGGGCTCTTGCTTATGCAGAAAGCAGAATGCCAACTGGTAAATATGAAGGAGGTGCTGGAGTCAAGAAGTCATCACTTTGCAACTGTACTGTGATTATGTAAGAGAATGTTCTTATTTTTTAAGAAATAAATACTGGAGTATTTAGGCATAAAGGAACATTTGTATATGCAACTTTCAAATGGCTTAGAAAAATTATATATAGAAGGAGAGCAAATGATAACGCCAATGAGGCAAACTATTAACCACAGATGAAACCAAAGGCTATAAGGGTGTTCTTTGTACTATTCTTGAAATTTCTGTCAGTTTGAAATTATTTCCAAATAAAATTTTTTTAAAAATCTTTAACTGCTATCTATCAAGAAGAACCTATAAGATATGTATACCAATTTGGATTGGATCCACTCCAAAAATCACAATGATTAACAGCACAGACTTCTGAGTTAAGACAAATTTGGGTTCAAATCTCAGCTATGCCCTTATTAGCTGACCCTGACCTCAAGGAGTCTCAATTGCGTCATCTATAAAATAGAGAAAATAAAACCTACTTCATAAAATTATTCTGAGTATTAAATGAGATAAGGTCTGTAAAATATCACAATGTCTGGCATATAGTAATCAGTCAACAGGCTACTTGTTATTTTAACAGAGCGCCAATGGTAGTACCAGAGCACCAGAGCACAGCAGTGGTGGTGGTTATTACTTGACCCTAGAGCAGGAGTTCTTAACCAGGGGCCTATGAGCTTGAATTGAACTTCAAAAAAACATTATTCTTATGAGGACGTGTTGGTGTGGGTGTGACATATTTATTAAATAACACAGTATAGTGTGGACTTAGTAAGGAGTCTGTGGTTTTCACCTGACTGGCAAAGGGGTCCGTGAAAAAAAAAAGGTTAAAAACCCCTGTCCTAGAGATACAAAGGTGACCAGAACATAGTTTCTAACCTCAGACTTTAAAAATAAAATAAAATAGAACTGAACTACAAACAAAAGGTGGAAGCCTAAGTGCATGCAATATGTTACTATAGCAAAAACAGAAGTGTATTTACTACTTCTGGGGAGTGGGTCGGGAAGATCTCACATTCAAAGTGAGCCCTCCTAGGGTAGGTAGGATTTCACCAGGTAGAGGCTGGGGTTGAGTGGTTAGGGCATTCCTGACCAAGTCGAGATAACAGGTTTAGGTTGAGTGCTCAAGGCATGTGTGGGAAAGAGTAAACATTCCCATGGAGGGGTGGGGGATGGGGAGAAGCAATGCAGGGATGGGGCTGGAGGAGTACATACCTGGGACCAAGCTGTGAAGCATGAAGGTTCTTGAATGTAGCACATATAGTTTCTAATATATTCGGTGTGGGACAATCACTAGAGGTTTTTGAGTGAGGGTGATATGACTGGAGTGTTGTCATAGAAACACCCTTTGGCAGTAGCTGGAAAAGTTAATCCAGTAATTATCCCTTTAAACGGGGGAACTCCTGAGGATTTTGCACACCCCATCCAAAGGGTGATAATCACCTGAAGCATGATAATCAAAGTAGTCAACTATGAGCAAGGCTGGCTGGTACCATGGTGCATGTGCGCACATGCCCAGCAGGGCAGTCCCAGGCCTAGCCTGGAGATGCAGGCATGGCATCTGGCAGGCACCGTGGTCCCTGCAGGAGAGTGGTCAAGGGGGTTCTGGGGAGTTAGCTGGCCCGGCAATCACAACCAAGAGTGGAACACAGTCCTGGAGGCCCTCTGCTGCACCAGGCATTGACCCTATAGTTGCTGGGTCACAGGGTTCAAGAGTAGGACCACAGTGGCAAGGAACAAAAGTATTTCAACCTTTTAACAACTAGCACAGGTGTTTTCCCACTGAGCATAAACCCTGCCCCTTCTAACCCAGGGCTTCTCTTTGCCAGACTGTCTATCCTCAACTTGTTTACCTCTGGCTGGCTTGGAAGGTGTCGCCCTTACCAGAACTTTCTCCTTTGCCAGTAAAGTAAGGCTTCCTGCCCATACCAAGTGGTGCTGTTCGTATTTTATATTGTACAGTCAAGGTGCCTCATGTGATTGACATATTGGACTGGATCTAAACATGAACTGTGGTTGTTACAGACAGGTCATTACACTTCTCTCTCTTTACTCGGTTCATTTTTGTGTATGTAATAAAGAGAAACGAAAGTTGCAGTTCATTTTTCAAAAGAACATTATCACCAAAATGCTACTCTTTTGGACTTTCTATCTTATTTCATCTAACTAGTTCAACCTGCAATGAAAAGGAAAGAGAGTGTATTTTCATAGGATATTTTCCTCTGATATATTAAAACCTGTAACTCTCAAATTTACTAGAAAGTTATTTGAAGATGTGGCTGAAATTTAAATCAACAGAAGAGTGGTCAGAATGGCCTGCTTTCCACCGTTCCTAAGGTTACCTCAGAGGCGATAGAAGTGAAGCTGCTGCTGAAATGCACGTGCTTATGGATCTCGCTGCCATTGGCTGTGAGCAGCCAGTCCCCGAAGGTTTGCTCTTCAACAGCTGACTGGTTGCCTTGGCTCTGATTCAGCAGGAGCTCGGCCAGGTCCCAGTGGTACAACGGCGTGGCCCCGACCAGTGCAATGAGGATCGCCTCTGTGGCCACATAGAGCTGAAAGAGCCAACGACAAAACAAAACACTGCAGGTTTCCCAATCTATGTTGAGAACTTACTCCGTAAGCTTGCAAACCTTGAGAGATGAGTTTGTTGCTTTTGTGTTTTTATGAGCTGCAGAAGTTTAGACCCATCAGAGACAAAAGAGAAAAATGTTCAAAGGGAGCGTCATGGGCTACTACTAACAGAGCCATCAGCAATCCCACTCACAAAGCACTTTACAGTTTTTCAAAGGATTTTCTTCTACAGCTGAGATATGTTTGCAGCTGAGAACACTGCACATAGATGGCTCAATACTGGGGATCACATTATCAGCTCTGCTTTAAAAGTCTAACATATTAGCTACTTCCTCCTCAACTATTCCTTCTATTTAAATAAGCAGTCACAGGGTGCCAGGAGTATCTTGGCCATGGATTCATGATCTAAACAAGAATTCTTATGACATAGGTAAGTGTCTCAGAAAACAGCATAAATATCCGCTTACATATATATAAAAATAGAATGTTTTATGAAAGCAGGTAAGCATGACATATACTTGAATAGGTACTATTTTAAAGTATGGTATACAACTCATAAAAAGATTTAAAGAAATTGAAGGCCCAGGTACATATATGTTCACTCCATAACCTTTAGCTATACTTAATCATTGTTTAATTTAACCATAGTCAAGGTTTCACTCATTCATTCAAGAAATGTTTATTGAACACATACATTTGTCCCTGATTGTTGTGGGCTTTACAGAGCTATTCACTATAAGCTGTCGAACCCTATGCAGCCTTTTTGTGCTATGGGTTTCCATTTATCAGCTCTCATTGTTGGATGGTTATTTCAAACTTAAAATTGATTAGGAAAACACAGAATTAGCCAGCTCCATAATGAGATGATCTTACTTTAAAAAATCATTCCTATTAACTTAAAACTTGATATCTGAAAATACCTTTAAACGGAGTGTTTTTAATGAATACAGAAGTATGTGATTTCTCTACAGCATGTAGTAACACCCCCATGGGATGGATGAGCTGACTGAGGCACAGAAAAGTGGAGGGATTCGCCGACAGCTTTATCTCCAGGCACCAGCAGGCTCTGAGCCAAAGGCTCCTTCCACACCGTTCCGTAGGAGCATATTCAGCTCTTAAGTAAATAAGCTAAAAAACCCAAGGCAGAATAATTTGTCACAAGTAGGTGATGGAATTACTGTCAAGGAAAGAGAAAAGAAGTCATGACATTGTGCCTGTCATATCTGAAAGCTCATGTAAAGCCCAGGATGTAGTGATCTTTCCACTCTCAGTAAGGCTGAGAGGACATGAGGCAGCCCCAATCTATTCAGAGTCTCATGATTGCGGGCCTCTCTGGAGATGTATAAAGCTGCCCGTAGTATGTGTGGGTGATTTATTATAAAATAAAAAAGGAAAACACGTTCCTAGATTTATGTGATCCCTGGCCCTGATCTGCATATTACTAAGGAAGTTTTAGAATGGGAGGTAATCAGCTTATAAAAATAAAAACCGTAATAATTACAAGAACAGATAGATTACAGTTAGCAGCAGCTCTAATTACAAAGCCATTTTTCACGCTTTTTGGTAACCGCTCCTCCTGGTTACGATCTGCTAAAACTCACTTGATGTGGTATAAAGAAATGAAGAAAGTGGGGGCAAGGGAACCCAGAAGGCCATGACGCAGAACACATGTCCTAGTGAACACACAGCCTTCCATTTGGGCAAAGTGAACTCGTCACATTTTCTCTCTCAATGTGCTCTTTTCTGCCTCTGTTCAAACCATTTGCTTCACCTGGAAAAAGCCTTCTCCTGCTGTGAATGTCTGAATCTTTCCCATCTTCCAAGATTCAACTCAAATGCCACCTCCTCCAAAAAGCCTTCTTTACTGGCTTGCCTTCCTCTCTGACTCCTCCAGAAGTCCTTTCTACTGCTTCTGCTTGGCCCGAAATCTCTACCTAGAACTTTCTTAGAGTACTTATCACTTTCTTCACTACATTTTATTTACATATTTGCTTGTTCTTACTTTTCCTATTGGATGATACTCTCCTTGAGGGCAGGATCTATGATTCATCTTTGGGCTCCCTCAACAAACGACCTAGAGCCTTGATACATGGCATGATACACTCAGAATGGAATATTAATAATAACAAACACTTATATAATGCTATCTATGTGCCAGGCACGGTTCTAAGTGCCTACTGCATATATATTAACACATTTTAAAAATCTGGATTGTTCTAGAATAAACAATGGACCGAAACAAAGAGGAAATGCTCCAAAGGATCCTCTAATCTGAGGCATGTTTCATCGGAGAGGCTACCATTCTCGAAAGAAACTGCAATTTGGAGAAAGCAGCTCAGAAACAATGGAGCAGTATTGATATAGATCCTAATTCTTAATGTAGGTAACTGCAAAACCTAGTTAACCAGCATTGTCTGCATTAACCAGTAATAACTAGTATTATTCCTAGCACTCTAAAAGCAGCATTAGCATTTTCCACCTTACTCATCTCCTCGGCCCTCCTCCCGTTCCTCACGATGTCTCCCTCCCTCACCCCAAGGTCCTCAACTGTACCCAGCTGGTCACAGCTTCATGTCTCCAGAAGCATGAAGCTTCTACACAGTGCTAGCCTCAATGACACAGCATCTGCCTTTTCGTCTTCTCCGACACCCATGGGCAAGCTGGGTTTTGCTAACAAGTGAGGGAGACAAAGTAGGCAGGCGGTTGTAATACTGCAGGATAAATGCTATGAAAGAGGCACAAACAGGGCGGCATGAAAGCCCAGAGGAGAGGAGCCTCATCCAGCATGAGAGATTAGGGAAGAGAGGCGATGCCTGCACTCTGCATTGAGATGAATGTTCAGTCCTCTTTAACCACAGCCGCCTTTATGCGGGTCATATGGTCACACGAAGTCACAGATGGTTTAGTAGTTACTTAGCCATGGGGCTGTGACTCCTACACATGGAATACGGAAGGGGGCAGGGTTCTCGGTTTGCCATCTTTGTGACAATTTCATGTAGCTCACATCCTACTCCTTTTCCCCTGGGTACAAATAATATCTCATTCTCCTCTCTTCTATTACTCTACAACTACCATGCACATATCCATCCACATATTTTTGACTAATGATATCACACCCATCAGCAGACAGGCCTTAAAGCCACAATAAGAAACCACCATCCATTCTCCTTCGGAGAGAGACTGACAACATAGCAAATAAATCATTATCTTCTCTAGCTCTACCTCCAGGGAAGGAGAACAAGTGCCACAGATGGCTCAGTTGTTGTTTTTTCCCCCTTTCAATGTAATTATAATTAGAAAAATGACTAAAATGCACAAGGGAATTGAAATTTTTAAAGTTTCAAAAAGTGAGGACTTTACAATAAGTTTATATTATACCATTATGAACTCTGATAGTACTTCTCCGGAAACCAAAAAAGTTGCCCATAAATTACCTCATCACAATACCTACTGCTATGAAGTCATGGTAGGATGTTTATTTTCTAAGTAGGAAAAATGAGACAGCAATTAGATGACTTGTTCAAGGTGTCCTAAACATTAATAGCAAAAGCAGAATGAGGAGGGGAGCTATTTAAATTTGGGGTCAGAGCTTTTTAAAGAGGACAAAGATTATTTTATTGCTGTCATCACTATCAGTCTTTTATGGATTTAGTGCTCAATTTTCTGACTCAATCCAGAGTATTACATGGGTAAGACCATAATCATGGATGGAGGCAGGGTCTACATGCCTAGGATCCAGCACAAAGTGGGTATTCAATAAATATCTGTTGAGTGACACAGTGATAGTACCTATTTTTTGCATTTAAAATTTGGAACATGCTCACATAACCTGAAGGACTGGAGTCTCTAAGTTCAGGATCTTCCCCCACTCCAGTCCATCTTCATGACACCAGATCAGTCACCCTGAGACACCCCCTCATGAAACTCTTTTGATCAAATAAAAGTAATGGATTCAATTCAAACTTTCTCTACTAGAGTATTCAATTTCCTAAACGGGACTTATTCAATTGTCAAAGGGGCAATCTGTGTAGTATGAAAGCATATGGAATCTGTACACCTGGCTCTGAACCTCATCTCTAGTGACCTCTAGCAAATCAAAATTTCTCTAAACTTCGTTTTCTGATCAGTAAGGGTGGGCGCTAGTGATACATCTTAACCCACCTAACTCACAGAGCTGTTCTGAGGGTGCATGGAATGCTTCAACAGCCAACAGTAAACTGTAAAGCTCTATGCAAATAGTATGTATCACCTTCTTCTGATTAATACAATAAACATATTAGTTGCAGAGTCTGATTCCCTAGGCTTGAAGTGGGGCCTGAGATTCTGCACTGCTAAACAAGCTCTCAGCTGAGGCCAATGCTGCTGTCTGGACCACACTGTGTGGGAAGAGTATAGGTTAGTCCCTCTTCTCACTTTGTCCAGTTTTATGTTTTCCTTCTGAAATGACCCTATTTCTCTCTAAATTGAAGCTTCAAAGTTTACTGAAGCCCAGCCCTCTTCCTGAAAGCTTTAACCAACTCCAACCACTATAGAACACATTGATCTCTGCCCTTGCCTGAGCTTCCAAAGCATTCCTTAGCTGAATTATGTACTGGGAAAATATTGCTTTGTATCATTATTTAACTGTGTCTATATAGGTAAATTCAAATTTTCTAATGGCTTGTCATTTCCTAGAGGAAACTCTGTTACCTCCCTCCAAGGAACCCAACACACCTCTGTGTATCTAATAGTCTATCATATATTTTGTTAACTAATTCCTTGCAGAATGGGGTAACAAAAAATGATAATGGATTAAAAACCAGCAATTCTGGGACCCAGTCATGGTTCTAACCACTAATAAAGACTTGAACCAATTATTTAACCTACATCTGTTTCTGTCTCTCTTTCAAATAAAATGGGAATTTTACTGACTGTCCCTTATTTCTGCTATTTCAGTTTATTTTAATTTTTCAAAAATTTTAATGAGTACCGTATTATTAGCCTCAAGTGATAACAAAGATGGATAAGTTCCTTCAGGGCACTTACATTCAAGTGAGGATAACAGACATAACCAAACCTATGACTATAAGGCTTTGAATGTCAAATACTATATTAGCTATAGTAGGAATGAAATTTATGGGAACACAAAGAAAGAAGACATGAATGCCAACTAGGGGAACAGGAAAAGGCTGTGGAGAACCTGATACCTAAGCAGGGTAGTGAAAGACTGCTAGGGGTTTACTTAAAACAAACACCAGGGGAAGAGAAAGAGTCTATTCAGAGTCAGGAAAGTAATAAACATATTTTTAGGGTTCTAAGTATCATATAGCTAGCTCAGCTTTTCCCAAACATCAGTCATCTGCAAGCCCCCTTCAAGGGTTCTATATACTCATTTTCTGCATGCTGCTTTACTTAAAAGTATTAGGTTAATTCAAATTTTTCAACTAAATTTGTAGAGAAATAAAATTTTATGCCAACCCAGATATCACTTGACAGATAAAATTACAAAAATAAACACAACCTTACAATGTCAAGTATTGGCTAGAATGTTTTTGTTTAAAGTGGGCCACAAGAGAGATTTCCAGGCAAGATTTGGAGGGTGAAAGTGAAGGAGCAACCTTTTTGTTTGTTTGCTTTGCACTCAGAAGGCATATGTCAGGTGTTTTTGCACCTCACAGACACTGTCACTTATTTGCTGGCTCATCTAGTCACGTGGCACAGTAGCTGGGCCTGCAACTGCTCCACCTTCTCTAGGATCTTCCCACAGTTTCTCTGACTCCTTGGCTAGGTACATGTTTAGTTCCTTGAGGAAAGGCATCTGCTTCATCAAAAGTGGAAGCAATGAGAACTGACATGGCTGCCTGTCACTTCTGATGGGTTAGAGCTTGTATCTTCCTTCCCAACTGCCTTCCTTGCAGACTTCAAGCTCCAGAATGAGACACAAAGACAACAGCTTTATAGAGATTGCTGAACCAGCTACGCTATTGGTATATGATCAAATTCCCCAAACTGGTCATTCGTCAATTAGATAATTAGATATATAATCATATATGTATAATGTAAGTGTGTGGGTGATGTGTGTGTGTGCATATACACATACACACATCTCCATCCCAGTGGTTCTGCCTTTTGTTTCTCTGGATGAACTATGACTGTTACAATCTTAAACAAATAAGGCAAAATCTGCAAGTAGATACATGTGTGTTTGTAATATTATTCTCTGTATTTTTATCTGAAATGTTTCATAATTTAAAAAGAAGTTGTAAAAGAAAAACAAATAATAAATAATATGAAAACAGAATAATGGTATTAAATTGTAACTCAGTAATGTTTCCTGCCAAAGTCTGAACCTTTTTAATTCTACTTCGTTCCCTTTGTTAAAACAGAAATATTTGCAAATGTTTTGAGAAGCACTAACACCAAATGAGACTTTCTTCCTGGGGATAAAAAGAAGGATTAAAGAAAAAATGAAAAGGGAATAACCCTCTTACCAGCAGTTGATTGACATTTTGTCATAGCTTGGTTATGAGTTAATGCTGTTTAATATTATTTCTGTATTCTATCTAAATCTACCTTGAAGGCCATTATTTGGGCTGTTAGAGGATGCAGAAAGAGATAAAACTAGAAACAACTGATGGAGTAATAGGGAATCAAGAACAAAGGTGCGAGGATATCCTTGGAAAGAGAGTAGAGATATGTGTTGGACACCATGGTGAAACACAACGATAGATGGGGATAAAAATACATTTTGAAATAAAAGGAAGGGATGTGAAGGAAGTTTACACCTAGTAACTTCTATATTTATCCATGAGGTTGGAACAAAGAACATCTGGGAGGATGAGAGGAATGGAATCAGGAGCTTGAGAAGAGTGGGAAACAATCAAGTGGGGAGAAGTGAAGGCCAGAGCAACAAATACCCCAGTAACATGAGCTGTATGAGTTTTAGAACAGTGAAAAAGAGGAAACAAACAACCTACATTTCCAACAAAAGAGAACGGATTAAGCAAATTATGGCTTGGCCATACAATGGAATACTATGCTGCAGTCATTTTAAAAATGTGTAATTCATTTATGAGCACAGCATGGCAGTCACAATATTGTTAAAAGACAAAATCAGGTTATAATACACAGCTTGACAAAAAAAGAAGAATATTTGTATAATAAAAATTCTGGAAGGCTATATATCAGAAGGTGAGCATATTTTATTTCTGGGTGGTAGAAGTTCTGATGATCTTTTCCTTTTCAATATGTTCTGTTTTTTCCTACAATTACCATGTATTACTTGATAAGCACTACAAACTTTCTATGAATACAGATGTTAGCTTCTGTTTGGTCAAGTGTTTGGTCAAGGAAGTCAGAGAGGAGATGCCTGTGCTGTGTGAATCTTTGGATTTGATGGAACTGTGGTCATGAACCAAGCTATGACAAAATGCCAATCAACTGCTGGGCATTGGGCAACTTTAGGAAATCCTTAACTTGCAAAGTCAATTAAGCTTTCCTGATCCAGCCATTTGCAGAGAACATGGTAAAGACTGAGGGGTCATGTGCCCAAGTTTGCTCAGCCATCTCATGGCAGGGCAGTATGGCGCTCAAGTTTAGGGTTCTTTCTGCCATATTCACATCGCCTGTCTTCCATATTTTTCACTTTTTTATTTCAGTGCTGTCTTAGAAATGGATGCATTCTCTGTCAGTGCACATGTCAAGCAGGGGTGAGTGGTCCTTACCAGGCAAGCTGCTGGGAATATGAGTTGCACAAGTGTCGAAGGCACAGTGAGATGTTCAAGTCCCAAGGCGATCCCTGGCCCTTCCAGAGGCCTCATCCTCTATCTCCATAACCTCCCTTGATGGAAATCTAAGTTCCTAATAGATTTGTAGCAGCATCTGCTTTACACCAGGGGGCAGTGTCTGTCTATGGGCAAAACGGCTTTTCTGAGGTGTCCAGACATAGTCTCTTTGACCTGTGGTGCTCCCCCGACCTAAACTGGTAGAAGGAACACCAGGCAATGGTTCCCCCAGATCATCATAAACATCTCAGGAGGACCATGCTCCAAGCCATCATCTGAAGGCAGACAGAACTGTTTTGAGGGGTGGGACACCCTAAAACTTGTTCTAACCAACAAGATGGTCATGGTGGTGACACTCTTCTAATGCCACAGGTTCTCGGCCACGCTGAACTCCTGGTGGTGGTGAGAATCCCCTGAAGTAAGAGGGCTGGTATTAACGACTGTGATGCAATAAGTTCTTCCCTGTTTATGGTGTGAACTTAATCATTTTCTGTCTGTATAGAGGTTAAGAGAACCAGCTGTCCCTTCAGTGACATATCAAAGGGTAGTCTCCCTATGAATTTGGGGAGCAGGGGTGACTAATGCAAGCAGGTAGGGGAGGTAAGCTGTGACATCGTTTGCTTGTCAAGACTGTTCTATACAGCTTTATAAAGCACTGAACAAAACTCGCTGCACCCTACCCTCCTTAGTGCTGCATGATCACAAGTCCCAAGCATAACTGATAAAAGGAATATCAATAAAAAAGGATGACCCATTATTTTCATGCAGTAAATTGCAGCATCCTCCCCTAGGAATGCAGATCTTCTTTTCTTTACTATTTTTTTATTTAAAAAATAGAACATAGAAAATCAAATTAGAATAAGATTCATGAACCCACAATCATAACTAAGAACATTTTATATTTTGCTTCAGATTTTTAAAAATACAATATTACAGATACAGGTTAAATTCCCTTCCCTTTGTACCCCTCTCCAGTCCCATTCCCCCTCCTCCTTGAGAGACAACCAATCTCATGAATCAGGTGTGGATCCTTCTGCTCCATGTGTTTATACTTCTACAACATTGTTAACAGACATTCAAAAACCAAATAGAGTATTTTTTTTTCCACTTAACATTGTGTTTTAGAGATTTATCCATGTATGCAGACCCAGTTCATTCACTAACTATTATAGCCTATCGAATTTATACCAAAATTTAATTATCTGCTCTCTTTGTGAGAGTCATTTAAGTGGTTTCTAATATTTGTTATTACAAACAATTCTGCAATAAATATCTCTTTATGCACATGTACAAGAGATACTTTAGGATGTATACCTAGGAGTCCAATGCTGTTTATTTTTCCTATGCAGTGCCAAGGTCTTTAAATAGGGTGGGTAGTTCCCAATTCTCCTCATTTTCATCACATTTGTACTGTTAGTCTCTTTAATGTTTGCTATCTAATAAGTGTGGCATGATATTTCATAGTCATTTTAATACATCTGTCCCAGGTGACCACTACAGTTAAGCATCTTTTCATGTGCTTATGATAGTTTCCTCTTCTGCAAAATACTTGTTCACTCATTCCACTTTCTAAAGCACAGTGAAAAGCTACTTATTGCATAGATGATATGAATGCATGGGTAGTTCTAGGATATGAAATATGAAATTGGGGTTATTAAGAGTTTACATTAAAATAATGTATCCCTGTACACTAGAGTATTGCACCTCAGGCTGAGGTTCACAATAGCATCACGATTTTACTGGTAAAACTAATGCTTGCTGGGAGCGGCTGTGGCTCAAGCGGTTGAGCACCTGCTTGTGCCTCCCTAAAAAAAAAAAAAGTAACAAACAACAAGCAAACAAAGGAGAAAAACAACTCAGGAGAGCCGATGTGGCTCGGTGGTTGAGCGCCAGCTTCCCACATATGAGGTCCTGGGTTCAATACCCAGCCCTGATACCTCAAAAAACAAAAAACAAAAAAACCACTAAGCTTGTTACAGGTTGTACATTCCTGTTAGTTAATGAATTTTTAAAATCCTTTGCAAATTATTACACTTCATGATCCTGAAGAAAATGAAGGAGCTGGAGCCTCTGGGTTTAGAACAAAGAAGTAGGGTCTGTTTTCATTTTTTGTTTAAAGGAATTAAGAAACAAAGAATTATATTACAAACTTCCTCTTCTATATAGCCTGGCAAACAAGCACACCCATTCACAAACACAAAATAGGGATGATGGTGCCAACTCTGAATCACCATGGGAAAATGGAAACAATAGTAAAATAAATAGAATTTTTCATACTTAAATATCACAAACAGCTCTCACCCTAGGGAGGGTATGTGTGTTTTGGAGGTAAGAATTTTTCTAATTATAAAATTGTAACTCTTATTGCTTGTTCATAATATAAAAGCCTTTGGCTTTTTGAATATGTACTTTAAAAACCATATCATGATTACCAAGGCATTTGCAGCTTATCATGATGAACGCTGAAGAGAAATCTACAAAAACTCTACTTCTACTCTCTATGTATCTGAAAGTTGACCGCTATGGAGAATTCCAAAGATTGTGTGCAATGAGTGTGGAAGTAAGTCTCTTAGCCAAAGGAAATTGGATATTGAGGTAACTTTTGATGATCTACATGATGATATCAATAATTCAAGAAAACAATTAATCAAAAGACCTTTAGCACTGACTTTGAAATGTAGTTTTGTCTTATTAGTTTGTGCTTAGATGTGTTTGAAGAAAGGGAATTAAAACCACTTTAAACAACAAATAAAAGTCCCAGAAAGAAAGAAAATGCAAATGATCTGTAAAGTTTCCATCTCTGTCTCTCTTGTTTTGTGTCTCTCAGCTTGGGTTGGTCATTATCAAATTGCAGATGCAGTAAAGGCTAAAGCAGAGGCTCCCTCTAATTGGCAGTGTTGCTGTGCAGTTGGTCTGTACCTTCCTTGCACAATGATAGACTAGTGCTTTGGTTTTAAAAGCAGACAAACATCAACCTTCTTTCATTTAAGCCTGAAAAAGGCTTCTTACTTTCCCCTCTGTTGAGGGAAGCAACCCCCACAAAAATGATGAAAGCAACTGTGTTGCAAGCATGCACTGGGACTCCCCAGTACACCCACTCCCCAGGCCAGCTTCCCTAGCCTAAGCCATCTCCAACCATAGACTTTCATAGAGAGGTCTCTGGGGAACCCCACTGTCATACCTAGGATAGCTTGGCGTGGCGTCAGGATCACCTGGATCATGCATTTCTGTGGGGTGGTTGAATGCTCATGAACATGTAGAAGCTGTGAACGGAGCACTCCTGCCTGAAGTGGGGCGTCACCTCTATTGGTATAGGCACAGCTACAGGGCACCTCCCCAGCTCACACGTACCAGGTAAACAGTCACTCATTTCTAATACTCTCAGACCTGGCCCTTTGGTGGCAAACAATGACCATATGTCAGTCAAGGTTTATTGAATAACAAATGGTAATGGGCTTGAGAACGAAACTCTAACCAACTTTGGAAACCACAAACAAAAGAAAAGTGGGGGAAATGTAACAGGTTCTGAACCCAGAACACCGGCCTTTTTAGTACTACACTCCACTCAAGACAAACTTATCCCAAGTCGGTAGATACCTGGCTAGGCAGGTAAGATGGAAGCACAGGGGGGCAGAGGTAGGGATGGTGAGGTGGGATTTTTCAAAGAGGGAGTTATGTTGCTGGAATTCTTGGTCAGAATGACAGAACAGGAATAGAATTTTCTTCTAAAAAAACGAGTATACCACATATTTGTGAGCTGAGAACTTGTATGTCACCCATCATTTAACCTGTTTTTTTAGCTAGTGATGAAATCCACCAAACTTTGAAACATTTTCATGGAAAATGGAATCATTAAGTCAACCCCTCCCACATCTTCCTGTTAAGCAATTGGCCTTAGGCAAGGTTTAAGAAACTCAAGGGCTGGTGGTTGTACTCCTGTACTTCCCCAGGATAACTATCATCACATGCTAACTATAATTACTTGTCTAACTAACTGCCTGTCCCACCCCACGGGCCCCTAGAATTAAAGTTTCAGGAGTGCAGGGGCTTTGACGCTTCCAGCACATGGCCAGCACCCATTAAATGTATTGAATGAAGGAATGAGTAAATGGATGGCTCATAGCATAAAAAAGGATTTGTGAATGAAATGCCTTTAAAATATTGGGAGAAGTAACTGATGTCAAATGGGCCATTTAACGTAGCAAAGGAAGAGGCACCCTTGCCTGGCAAAGGGTATCTGTAGTGACCTTCGGTACCTGAAACCAGACCCATATTTCTAGGTTACCGTGCACAAGTAGTAGGTTCAGAGAATTCTGTACAATAAAGAAGTGATTCCATTTTATAACTACACATTGTGGACGGCATTCTTTGGCTTATAAAAGTGTCAACCCGAGGCTGGCCTCAGAGAAGAATGACCCAGCAAAATTTAAACCAGAGAGAAATAAATCCTATGCACTGAACACTGCTAGAATAGGCAACTCCCTCAAGCCTCAGAAAAGATGCTAAGTGAATACCCAGCTGTAAGGGAGGCCACCCTAAATCCGACCTTTTGTCCGCGGGGTATCGGGACTCCTTCTGTGTCTTAGATTCCAAAGTGACAGTGCCACAGGTTAGGGAAACAATTCCCCTTCGTAACTGCAGCTTATAACATCGCAATTTTGCATCCCTTACTAACCAGCCCATTGACTGAAATACCCCCTAACGATATGCTCCTTGCCCATCCAGGGTGGGCAGAGGAGCGCCGGATCGGGCAGAATCGGACAAACGGGAGAGGAGAAGGCTTCGTAGATCCTCAGCGACCTTGGCATTCGTCCGGCCCAGCTCACAGCGCGGGGTGGGAGGCAGGGAAAGCTCGCCACACCTCGGGTGTCTGCAGAGCCCTGGCATCCGGGCCCGGCGTTCTGAGAGCTGAGGCCTCAGTCGGGGCAGGGAGGCAGGCCATGGGGAGGGGAAAGGCTGGGGGTGAAGGGGTGGGGGGGTGGAGATGACGGGGGGGCGGCGGGAGGACTCACCTGCAGCAGCACGGCCAGCAGGAAGCACAGGTACATCTGGTAGATACCCATCTCCCCCACCGCCTGGAACGCCTCCTCCACCTCCATGGCGGGTAGCGCTCGCTCGGCCCCGGCCTCAGCCCGCGGCCGCCGCCGCCGCCCCCTCCGCCCCACCTGGAGCGGCGCGCGAGCCCCTAGGAGCCCCGGAACCGGCTCGGACCCGCCGGAGCAGAGGTGGGAGCACAGGAAGCCGTGGAGAGGGTCTGCGCGTCCGCGCGGGCGGCGGCAGCGTGCGACGGCGGCGGGCGGGGGCCGAGAGACTAGGCGAAGCAGCGCGCCCCGGGGGCGGAGACCAGGCCGAGCGGGGGCACACGCGAGGCGGGGGCGCGCCCCGGGGGCGGGGAGTGGGCCGAGGCGGCGGCGCGCGCGCACGCGGCCGAGCCGGGTGTTCGGGTAGAATGTTGGATGCTCTGTCCCAGGACCTCTGTGATTCCTGTTTTTATTGGTCTGTGTGAGAAAGAGATTGGTGGCTGCGGCGCTTAAAGAGAGGAAAGAGGAAGTAGGCTTGGGCGTGTGTTACCCTTTCCGTTGGAGAAATACGGGAACAATATCCGGGTATGATAAAGCCTGGCCCCCTGCTCGCCGGTGGCGCGTGTAACTGCTGGGTGAACTCTTGGCTTGTCAGAATTACTGGTGTTTCTGTACCGCTCAGTTGAGTGCCAGGGCCGGGGAGAGAGGGTTTTCTAGACACTTCTGAGACTTCACCATTTTTTCCAATCCTATTCTGTGCCAACCATGTGTTAAGTGCAGAGATAGGTAAGCACATGATTGCGAAACCGTGAAATGCATTTACTTCTAGAAACTATTAAGGAGGTACAAAGGAAATACAAAGGAGAAAACGATTAATGCTGTGGGGCAGGAGGTAATCCCTGTCAACGTATTTGAAGGATAAAGGGCAGATTGCCAGGCAGGAGAAGTGAATAAAGACTTAGCAGGGCCTAAGGTCGCCTGCCTTAGTCCCTTCTTTCTCCTGCCTCCTAAGGGTTTGTGTTTGTTTTTTTTTAAACGGCTGCATAGTATTCCATTGTCCAGGCCTTGACTCACAATAAATATTGACTAGAAGTGGTGACCTCGTTACCTTGTCTTGCCAGCATCCTAGCTGTGCATCTATAAATTCCACCATTAATTATGATGCCTGTTGCACTTTAGTGGTAGCTACCCTTTGCAGGTCACTTTGTAATTTTAGCAATTGAATGCTCAAGGTAGTTGGATGTTAGTGAGTTGGAAACACTAAACTCTCACAGATTTATTTGCTCTTTTAATTTGAAACACTTTCTGTACTAGTTAAGGACATTTCCTTTACGCCTTGTTTGCTAAGACTTTTCATCACTAATGAATGTTGAATTTTAACAAATGTTTCTTGCATTTATTATTGCAATCCTATTGTTTTTCTGATAATGTGCACTATAGTAATAGGTTTAATGATGTCCAACGTAACTAGAGTAAGTCCACTTGGTAATGATTTATTATTATTATTGTTATTCATTGTTAAATTTAATTTGCTAATGTTTTACCTAGTAAGGTAGGTCTATAAGTTTCTTCCTGCTGTCATTTTCAGGATTTAGCAGCAAGATTATAGTGGCCACATAAAATGAGTTGAGAGCATTTGGTAAAACTCTGCTTTAAACCATCTGGACTTGGCTTGTTTTACAGGCAGACCCTCTTTATTACAGAAGTATAATTTTTTTTTTATGGCTTCATGTTTCTTCTTGAATCATTTTTACTTCTTTTTTTTCTAGTAATGTTTGTACTCTATCTTGTTTTCCAACTGTTTTTGTAATGAAGTTGTTCATAATGTTCTCTTAGGGTTTTTTTTTAATATCATACTCTAACTGTATAGATGCTCCATTTTTCATTCTTAATATTGTTGATTTTTATCATTCGTCTTATCTGTCTTGCTAGAAGTTTATCTATTTTATTAGTTTTTAAAGGACCAGCTTTTGTTTTGTGATTGGTTTTTTTTTTCTATTTCATTGATGATATGAATTCTTTCCTTTTTACTCCTTAATTCTTTTACTAGCTACGTGACTTGAAAGTTTAGCTTATTGGCTTTCAATTTTCATTTTTTAATAATTATACTTAAGACTATAAATTTCTCCCTAAGTACTACTTTGCTCTATAAGTTTTAATACAAGTGGTATTTTCTTTGTCTTTAATTTTAAATATTTCATGACATTGTACTTCCTTTTAAAACAATGAGTTATTTTTAGTGCCTTTTTTTAGTTTCCAATTAATGGTTGTTGCTAATTTTTTTAACCATCTTTTCATTGTTGTTTAACAATTTAAATGCTTTGTAGACAAACAACAGTCTAAATTATATAAAATCTTGAAATTATGCAATTTCTTGTGACCTAGCATGTGGTCATTTTAAAAAATGTACCATATGTATGAAAATAATATATTATCTCCATTTGTTGGATGCAAGATTCTCTATTAGATCATGCTTGTTAAATTTATTCAAGAAGTCTATTGCTGAATTTTTCTTTACTTGATATATCAGTTTGTAATAAACATGTTAAAATCTCCCAAATGACATTTTTGAGCATTTATCAAGTTCTCTTTTTATTTCTTTTTTTAAAATATAATATACCTTTTTATTTTTATTTTTAAAGATACTTACATTATATAAATGTTACATAAAATATATGGGGGATTCCCATATGCCCCGCTCCCTACACCTTGCATATTTTCCCACATTAACAACATCCTTCATTAGTGTGGTACATTTGTTACAATCAATGGACACATTTTGGAGCATTGCCACTAAGTGTGGATTATAGTTTACATTGTAGTTTCAACTTTCTCCCACACAATTTTGTAAGTTATGACAAGATATATAATGGCCTGTATCTGTTATTGCAGTGTCATTCAGGACAATTCCCAAGTCCTGAAAATGCCCCCATATTACATCTATTTTTCCCTCTCCCTCCCCTCAGAACTTCCAGTGGCCACTGTCTCCACATCAATGATAACAGTTCTTCCATTGCTAGGATCACAAGTCTATAGTAGAACAACTGTAAATCTACTCTAGTCCATTGTCCATTCCCCAATCCTGAGTAGTCTGGGATGGTGATGCCCACTCCATCTCTAATTGAGAGGGGGCTTACAGCCCATGGGACAGATGGATGGGACTCTCTTGCTTGCAGTTGCAGACTCTCTCTGTTACTTGGGATGGTCATTGTCCATCGTCATCTCCTTGTTAGTTGTCCTGGATGAGTCCAATGAACTAGAAAGTAGGTGTTGCAATGCTGTTGAGATTCAGGGCCCAACTGGCACATGGAAAGCCCAAAGATTTAAGTCTCTTGGACATACACCTGTCAGCTCTAGTACTAACTATAGGTTCAAAAAAAAAAGGGGCAAAAGAGCCATGTGTAGGGAAACCACAAACTGAGTCCAACTCTGTCACACTGAGTAGCATAAATTCCAAAGTAGGGCCCACTGGCAGGGCACCAAACTCCTGAGCTGTCTTCTTTTTATTTCTATAGGTGCATAAAGTACTGATTGAATTTTTCCTTTAATCATGATGAAATAGCTCTATTTTCTCTTTCAATGCTTTTGCCTTAATTTTTATTTTGTCTAGTATTAATATTTCTGCATCAGCTTTTTTCTTGTTAGTACTTTCCTTGTATTCTTTTCATTTTCATGTCATCTTTTTATTTTCATCCTTTCAGTTTGGTTCTATTTTAGGAATGTTTATGAAAGAAGGAATTTTTTTCCATCCAATTTGATAGTCTCTGTCTTTTAGCAAGTGAGTTAAATCCATTTATCTTTAATATTAGTGATATATTTGAATTATTTCTACCATCTCATTTTGTGTCTTCTGTTTACAGTCTTCTTTCTTTTTCCTTTCTGGTCATCTGTTGGATTCTTAAAGCTATGTTTATATTGCCCTTCTCCATTTCTACTTTTTGAGGAGCTAAAGATTGCATTATTATTTTAGTAGGTATACCTACATTTTTAATGTCCACATTACTGCACACTTTTCTGTAATGTTTATAGTTACGTAATGTATCTATCCTCTTTTTAAATGTGATAAACTTCCACAAGATTCTGAAAGTGCTATATCTTAGAAAAATTAGAAGGGCATAAATATGTTATGTTCTGGAAAACTTTGATCACCTGTGATGCCAAAGATACTGATATAGAAGATTCATCTGAAGAAATCTAATCAAAACCTTCCATTGTTAAAAAAAAAATTATCCTAAACATGGAAATAATATTAATAAGAAGACTGTATGTTTACAGCATTGTACAACAGGTGCACTCCAGGATTATTTAATTCTATAAGAGAATTTACCAGTGTTTAACTTTACTATTTACTATTAATTAGAGCCCAGGCACCATAAAGTTAATGTCATCTTGTAAATTTTTGTTTGGTAGAGATGCAAATGATTTATGTTCAGTAGGAAAGATAACTTATGATTTCATTGCCTTGTAGGACATTAACTGATTTTGTATCTGATCTAGCAAACTTATTCTAACATTCTTTTCTTACCTTTAAATAACAAATTCCTCAGATGCTCTTGGAACCAGTTTTACCATCTTACTGATTCCCTAATCAGTTATTGAGTTGAATAAAACCTTTGATATAGGTTCATTCTATATTGGTAAGAGAATCTGTTTTTAACTTTTGGAAATTTTTCTTTGACATCATGATGTGTGGGAATGAAAAAAAGTTTATAAATTAATATTTTATATAATATATGGCTAAATTAATAAATTCTTAAGTAGAAATTGGATTATTTCATCTTATTCCCTAAAAGTTTATATATTTTAAGTGGGCCAAAAACTCTTTTTGGCCTATTCTGTATTAATTCACCTTATATTAGGAATATATGCTAGAAGCCAGGAGTTGATTATTATGAGAATACAAAGTGCAACCCGTGGAGTGTCAGAAATGGGATGTGATGGTTTGATAGAGGCCAGGGATGCTGTGCTAAGGAGCTTGAACTTTTTCCTGGAGGTGATGGGGAAGCACTGAAGTGTTTTGAGCTGGAGTGATGTGATTTTTAAAAGATAATTTAGCAGCAGTGCAAAATGTATATAACACCAGTTGAGAGACTGTTATAATGGCCCAGGCAGGACCTAATGAGGGTGTGAGGCCTTGAACCAAGACAGTTATAATAGGGATGGAGAAGTGGAGTCAAAGTTAAAAACCATTTAGTAGGTAAAATCTGCAAAATTGATAGTCATAGCATTTTGCAGAGGCAAAAGAGGGAACAATCAGGAATGACCCCCATGCTTCTGATTCGATGACTGGGAAAATGGAGGCACTATTAACTGAGATAGGGAACACAGAGGGTGGAGTAGGTTTGTGGTAGCAACAGAGGTTGAGAGTCCCATGACAGGAATAGTGGGGCCAGTAGCCATTGCTCTTTCAAATGGTCCTTGCCCCTTTAAGATCCTTCCCTTCCCCCTTAAACCCACCCAGGCCCCTGCTGGATTTCCT
This sequence comes from Tolypeutes matacus, assembly GCA_026826555.1. Lineage (NCBI taxonomy): Eukaryota > Metazoa > Chordata > Mammalia > Cingulata > Chlamyphoridae > Tolypeutes > Tolypeutes matacus. The sequence goes on from JAKSZT010001178.1 coordinate 15,142,019, forward strand.
AGCCCTAATTTACTGTCAGCCCCAAAAGCTTTGGAGCATGCGCTCAAAGAAGAGCTGGCCTAATTAAAGCTCTCCTGCGGTTCAAGGTATTGCATCTGTGGCTCTTAGCAAAATGTCCCATTTTGAGAGCATATTTTGCCCATCTGACCATTTTTTTCTCATTGTTAAGTCATTTTCTACAATAATTTTATAGTATAGTACTTTCTTTTATAACCCAAGAGTGATGCACATCTAGTTTGTTTTATTTTTGATAATCAAAAATTAAAATAATGTTTACAATAGGGTATCTATACAATGTACACTTTTTGGTCTATAAGACCAAATTCACCAAATGTTTTTGGTAAACTACATAAAGCTTGGAAGCAGATATAATATATTCCGTCATCATCATATTTGTTTATCACAAAGCCTATGCACCGAACCACCATGTCTTATCTTTTCCTTCTTTGGTAATTTGGTGTCCCAGGTGACCACTGGAATTTGGTGTGTGAGATAATAGACTTCATGTATATGTATGTGTGTTTCAAATCCTTGGAAACCAGTGTTCTCTACTTGCCTAAATGTACCCAGAGTTACTACATTAAAAAAAAACAATCTGATGAATATTTTTCCTTTTGCATAAACCTTCATGCTGATATAACACTTTAATATTATGATGGCACAGCCACATACCTTAAATAAAGATAAACAATGTACAAATACCTCCATCAACATTAAAGAGATATAAATACAACAAATATGATGGGAATAAACATAAGAGAGCGAAGAGATTTTGTAGGTAGATGTCTGAAGAGGAAGGAGCAAGAAGACAAAGGAGGGAGGAAAAGCAAAAAGAAAATGGAATTAGAAATGAGATGGACCATCATCTGGTCTCCCAAACCAGCAACTGTCATTCAAAACACATTATTAAGTGGGTAAGAAACATTTTCTAAAATAGATCTAAATTAAAATGGAGAAATTGACCATTTCCATGCCTCAAACCTTGACAATAAAAGAAAAGAGCATGAATAGCTCTAAGTGTAAAATCTAGGAGGTTAAGGTAGAGAGAGATGAAATATGGGGGAGACTTGACCTTCATTGGATAGTAGAGCCTTTTGCTTGCTTAGGGTACAGTTTCACATGTTTTCCCAACAGTCGCTGCACCTAGATAATTGGGCATTCATTTAATTCAATAAATTCATTCCTGAGTGCCCACCTTGAATGGAAATGTTGTGTGGTGGTGGTGGTGGTGGTTGATAGTGATTTTGTGCTATTTCTTACATGGGAGAGTTATACAAATAGAGAATTTCATACAGAAATGATGACACCGCTATACTCCTGGGGTTGATAAATTGAGACTGTCATTCAATAGGATGAGTGAAATTTTGCCCTATACAGAGACAAAAGTCTTCTCAACAGTTTCCCAGGATTAAAATCTGGATGCTGGTAGAACTGCCCAGATCACTTTACTTGGCAGAGTATTGCACAAGAATGATGATAACCTGTATACCAAGAGTCTCAACCCATACTAGCTTTATGAATTAAACCAGCAATTTATACTGCTTTCAGAACATGAGGAGGCAAAGTAGGGGTCATCAATCCTATACAGTTCTGACTATCATAAATACTAGAATTCATTCAACTAATGCTTGCTGAGTATCTATTCTGTACTGGGCACTGTTCTAGGTGCTGAGAATACAGTTTAAACCAGAAAAAGTCTCTCCCTGGTGGTTTTCGCATATTATTGAAGATTTTTCCTTCTTGGCCTCAATACTGGATAGGATGGGTGGGGGGAGAGCAAGAAGGAAGGTGCTGACTATGGAAATTACAGACGTGCTCTATTATCTGATTATGAAATCAACCTAAAATGAAAACATAACAACATGAACTGAGTAGATTATAAAATAGGATGGTATCCATCAAATCTCCTTCAGTCTATGTTTATCTCCCTTAAGAAGAATGTGGCCAAATATCTTTACAAAATAGAAAGTTTCATTACTGCACAAATTCACAAACAGAATTAGCACAATTTTTAGAACCAAATTAATACCTAATTTACTGGCTTACAGCTATTTGAGCCAAAAGATCATATTGCATTTTAAACAATGTACACTTATCTTCTTTATCAGTCTTCATTTGCATAGTAAGAGTGTCTTATTCTCAGCCAAACAGAGCAAATCAAATCCTCCTGTAAGTTATCTGTTCCAGCACAAGATTTTGAATATTCTCAGTTTCATTTTCCATTGCTACAATTTATCCTCTAGGGCAGATTCTTCACCTTTTCCAGTCATGACCCTTTGCAAATCTAATAAAAGTTATGGCTTTTCTCAGAAAAAATGAGGGTACGTGCGAGGATGCACATATACATACATACACACGCACATTTTGAATGCTATTTTTAAAAATCAGCATTCCTCCCACATTATAAAAATGATAAATTAAGACCATGGAAAGATAAAAATATGCTTAAGGTAGTTAAGGTGACATACCAAAAGTCACATGGTCAGCAGAGCAGTACGTGAAACTAAATTCTCAAAAGTTTGCTCTCTTTTTTACTACCTGAGACCTTTCTCAGGTATAGCCCCCATCTCTGGATCTTTTTTTAAAAATCTGGAAATATTAATATAGAACAAGATTATCTTCATAACATGGTTATACTCTGATTCCTTTGTAAACAGTTAATGTGTCTTCAGATCCACAATGATTTTAGGGTTGGAGCTTTTGGCTCAATGGGGCCTTCCCTCCTTGTCTCCCACATTAGAATCTCTAGTTGGGCATACATAATAACTCAGCAATGGGACTGCAATCTCAAACACATACAGAAAGGGCTCTCATCTGTTGTGTTTGAAGCCAGAGATTGGAGTAGGGTTGTAGCTTTCCTTTGTGGGTTACTTCTCACTCAACAGCCATTGTGCTTTTTTTTTTTTTTTTTTTTTTTTTTTAAAGATTTTATTTATTTATTCATTTATCCCCCCCTTGCTGCTTGTGCTCGCTGGGTCAGATAACCACGCCGTGCGGGCGGGCTTGCCTTCACCAGGAGGCCCCGGGAACCGAACCCGGGCCCTCCCATATGGTAAACGGGAGCCCTACTGATTGAGCCACAGCCGCTTCCCTCCATTGTGCTTTTGACCTAAGAACCTGGGCCACATTGATCCTGTACCATCAGGCTTACTTCTTATTGGGTTGTGAAAGTCTAACATATGGCTAATTACAATTTACACCTCCTGAAGGGCTCTAACAATCCACTGAAGGCTGTTTTGTCTCTTTGGTTTACTGTTTGGAGCACTTTTTGCAGACAAAGCAGTAAACAGTTCCTTTAAAGGTACTTTTTAATTTCAAGTGATGATGGAAGATGATGAGCTTCTGTCTGGGTTGTTAATGATGTATTCTCAACCCGGTCTGGTAAATGACTGTGTTCCTAATGACGCGTCATTTGTTGTTTACAGTGTTTTGGTGACCAGCTTTCCTTTTCTTCTCCATCTTCCTCCCATGATGGAAATGTCTGTTGGGGGTAAAATAAAGAACTAAGGTAGGTGCAAGAAAAAAAGGAAGATGCGATTTTAGGAATAAAAGGTATCTATGGCGTAAAACAATTTAATACAAATGATAATTAATAAAGATGTTTGAAGTAAGTCATTTTGTTTTTATGTTTTTATTTTTGTCATGGCTCTTCATCTGTGGTGTGTTTGTGAGATAAAGATGAGTTCCGTTGCAAGGAGAAGGGTGTCTCTTAAAACAGCATATAATGGCAAGATAGTGCCTCAAAAGTTAATTTTTAATTTGTTGGATATGAAAATGGGACTTGATAATTAGACATCACTTAAGCAGAGAAGTTTTCTATTTAATGAAGTGGCTTGTGCAGGAAGTAGACGTTCTGACAAAGATGGTCTATTTGAAGGTGGATGTGGAAGGCCGGGATGGATTTAGTCCCAGGGCTCTCTGCTGGCCCTGCCAACAGGTGACCAGCTGGCACTAGGTATGAGCGTGACAGCTTGGTGCACTCAACTGAGACTCACGTTTCTATTTTCCTTCATTCAGGGAATAGCTTAAAACATCCCTAATTTCCTTACTGGCATGGGGCAGTGTAGAAATAAATGAGTTGTCAGTTAAAGATTCTAAATAAAAATATGTCCAGTAATTTAGAAATGTTAAAGTTTTAAGCACAGTAGTGTTGTTTTAGGAACTGAAGTGGTCTATGGACTAAAGTAATATGGGTCCTGTGACTTCCCCAGCAAAAGTACAAACTGAAGAAAAGCTGAACCTATGGGAGATTTCAAAGTTGAAAATTCAGCTTTGAGATCAATGTTTATGGGATAAATCTCTTTTGAGGAGACCTCTGCCTCTTTGATGGGAGTACAAAACCAAGAGAAGATTCCGCCCTTCTCCTTTAACACTAAGTTGCTTGATTTGACCTAGACCCAACATAACTGTGATAAAGACTCAAAAGTATTTCAAGTGAGTTCTTGAACTTTGTTCTCCCTTTGTTTAATATTGCCCTTTTAATTTTAAGGGTTCCTAAAAATTACCTGTAAAGCACACAAGGGGTGATTTAAAGGAGGAAAAATAAGATAGTATGGTTAGCCAGATCAAAAAGTCTTATACTTTATACAAACAATATAGATTTAGGGCAGAAGTATATCTAGAATTCTATCATAATCATACCTTCCTCCCTACTTCCCAAACACCTAGTCTCTGTCATTTCTGGGCTTGTTTCCATTGACTGATTTTTCTCCTGGTGATGGGAAATATTTTCCTGCTTCTTTCCATATCTAGTAGTTTTTTTATCAGATGCTGGAAATTGCAAATTTTTATTATTGCATACTGGATTTTGTTGTCTTAATTTAAAAATATTAGACTTTGTTCTAGCAGGTGGTTAAATTACTTGCGGATCAGCTTGATCCTTTCGTAACTTGTTCTTAAGTTCTTTTAGGGTTGGGTGTAGTAGTCAGGGTTCTCTAGGGAAACAGAACCAACAGGATTTATCTGTAAATAGTATGAGATTTTATAAAATTGTCTCACGCAACCGTGGGAATACCCAAGTCCAAATGCCTCAGGGCAGGCTGCAAACCAGGGACTCCAACGAAGGTCCTTGATGAGTTCCCAGGAGATATTCGCTGCCTGAAGTAGAGATGGGAATTCTCTCCCTCTGAATGCTGAAACCATGTCCCCTTTTAAGGCCTTCAACTGATTGGATGAGACATCACTCATGGCTGGCGGCAGCCTCCTTAGTTGATTGTAGATATAACCAGCCATCTATGCAATCAACTCACTGAAGATTAAAGTCTATGAAATGCCCTTGTATTACAATTAGCCCAGTGCTTGCTTGACCAGACAACTGGGCACCATTACCTGGCCGAGTTGACACATTAGCCTAACTATCACAGTGGGTTTAAAGTACAATTTACTACAGGGCTAATTTAGTCCTACAAATACCTTAACTCTTTGTAGTCTTACAAAGACCCCAGGTGTTTATCGTAGACTCTTCAATCTGGCTTTTGCCTCCTCCACGTCCTGGAACTGCTCTTTCTGAGATCACCAATGACCTTTAAATACAAAGGACACTTTTCAGTTTTCACCTTACTTGACCTCTTGGTGGTGGCATTTAACATTGTCAACTTGTCTCTCCTCCTGGGGACACGCTCCTCATTTCTTCTGTTACAGCACATTCTCCTTATTTTCCTCTTACCTCCATGGCTATTTTGCCATTTCTCTTTTCTCTGTCCAATATTCGAATATTCCTCAGCGCTTTGTTTCAAGCCCTCTTATTATTATTATTATTTCTTTAGGAGGTACCGAAGATTGAACCCAGGACCTTGTACATGGGAAGCAGGTGCTCAACCACTGAGCTATACTTGCTCCCCAGTGAGAGTTGGTTTTTCCATTTATTTGTTTGTTTTTAGGAGGTACCAGGGATCAAACCTGGGACCTTATACGTGGGAAGCAGGCACTCAACCTCTTGAGCTACATCTGCTCCCTAAGCCCTCTTACTTTATTTTGCACTTTTTTTTCTTTCTCTCCAGGGTGGATATTTCATGCTTTCCCATGACTTCCACTGCCACCTATTTTACACTGAAAGAAAAAATCCAAATATGTTTATGTGTGCATATATGTATGTGTGTGTATATATTTATATGTATGTTTGTATATTATTCTCAATCCCAGACCTCTCTTTCAAGCTTCAGACCTCTATTAACCACCTCCTAAATATCTCTTCTTGGATGTCTCGGACACAGGATGTTTGAAAGTGACTTCATGATTCTAGCATGCTGCTCCTCCTGTTCACTAAAAGGCACCATCCCATTCCTCCTGCAAAAATCGGAAAATCCTTCCTGATAATACACTTTCCCTCCCTCCCAAAATAAGTGAATCATCAAGTACAATTATTTTTTCCACCCGAATATCTCTTGAATCTGTTCCCAAGACCCAACAAGAAACTTGATCCAGCACACCAAGCATGGTTCTAGAGCTGAAGAGATATGCACGGCCTGCCCAGCAGGGCTGAGCAGCTTCATGGTGTTGCCCACAGCCAGATTGTTTTGCAAGAAGCAGAACACTATGTACTTGGAGAGCAGTTTGGACGTGGTGTAGGGCTTGGTCAGTCTGAGGTAGGTATCAAGATGGGACAAAGATGGTGCAGCAGAAGCCTGGGTGGACCTCTGAGTATAGGTCAGATGGGGCCATTGATGTGTCAGTGGATGCCAAAGTAGATAAATGATCAAGGAGACCAGACCGCCCACCCCTGATATCTTACCTGATAGCACTTTACCACGACTCTGCTCCATCAGGACAGGGCCAGATCTATCTTGTCCTGGATCTCCAGGACAGGAGAAGTACCCCAACCGTGTACAAGACCTCAGCACACACACACACCCTCCCCGAATTCAGACGTAATACCAAGGAAGGGGTGAAGAGACCCGAACTTGACTGAAATCCTATTTCCAACTCCCAGATGAATGGGGGCTTCAAAATGAAATTAAGTTCATTTACAGAAAAATAATATTCTGCTTTTTGCAGTGGAATAAAAATCATTCCATGTGTATGAACAATACCATTGATGAAGACCTGCAATTTAGTCTACATCATGAATAAATGTAGATGCAAAGATCAAGTATACTCTGCAATTAGGAATCTCCATCGCCACCATCATCATCCAAGCCACCAGGTCTCTTGCCTGGATGCCAGTAATCACCTTCTAAATGTTCTCCCACTTTCACTCTTTACCTCCAATCCATTCTCTATACCAAAACACAATTGATCTCTTTGAAATGCAGACTTGATCCTATCATTCCTCTGCTTATAACCCACTGACAGCTTCTTTTTGCTCTTAGAGTCCAAATTCATTTACCAGGACCTCCAGGCCCTGTACTCCCTGGCCAGTTACAACTCCAGTCTTCTTGCCTTCAGTCACACGTTCACTCTAGGCTCTGGGTGCTGTGCACTGGACCTTTGTCCACTCCTCAAGTGTGCTAATACCACAGCACTCCTTCTGCCTGGGATAGTCCTGCTCAGTCCCCGCCAAACACACAACCTGGCCAACTCCCCTACCTCACAATGCCTTCTTCCTTTCCCCAGATCAATCTGGGGCCCCCAGTGACTCACTCTCATTTGTTCCCTGTCATTGTACCCGACAGCACTTTACCACGACTGTGCTCCATCAGGACAGCACCAGGTCTATCTTGCCCTGGATCCCCAGCACAGGAGAAGTACCCCCAAAAGGCGCTGTCTGCAATAAATACGGCAAAGAGAGCATGCAGTAAACAGTAAAGGAATGAAAGGGGTCTGGAAAATGAATTCCTAGTTATCAACTAATAATGATTTAAAGTGATTCCTAGAGGGTGGAAAGTGTGCAGGTAAAAATTCTGTACTGAAAGGAAATCATCTCTAGTGGCAAAACTTCAATTATCAGCAGATATCTGAGCAAGAGGCTTTCTAACTTCTGATGCTTCCAGGCATCAGGGGAAAAAGGAACAGAGATGTCTGCCATTGCCCATGCGTCTCCAGTCCCCTGGCTGCCACACTAAATTCATCTTGTGCCTTGCTCCTCTCTGCTTTCTTACTCAAATAGGCTTTATTTCAGTTCCTTGAACACACTAAGCTCTTTCCCCACCTGGGTCCTGTCATGTGCTGTCCCTCTATGTGGGATGCTCTTCATGAGGGGAGCTCTGTTCCGGTGCAAATGCCATTTCCTAGGACAGGCTAGCTCTGTTTATCCATCGAATCGTTGTCTCCATCAGAGATTGTACACATTTGTTTCTTACTTCCTTTCCTCTACTTTCTTTACTGATCTGTAGACAAGGCAGAGGCCACACCCACCTTATTTGCTGTTGTTTTCACAGGACTATAGCACAGTGCCCACGGCCTAGTTGACACTCTGTATTTGTCAAATAAATGAACTAATATTTTTTTTTAAAAAACGTGAGCCGATCATTATTTTTATTAACTATCCTATCGTATACAGTTTGACAGGGTCAATTGGAATGTTTGTTACATTATGGAGGTTTGGCATATCAGGCATAAAAACAAACCTGACCTTGCATCTGGATAGATTCACAAAATAAGGATTGGGGTTTGGGGAGAAATGAAAAGCAAAGATAATGGCATGGAGATCCCAAGGCTAGAGAATGGGCTAAAAGAGAAATAAATGTGAGGGGAAAATATCAATTGGAATATTTAACCCCTCAATCTGTGTTTTCCCAAGAACTGTATCTTAGAGATTTCTATTTTCCATACTATAAGCCTATAAAACTAATGTAATTGAAGGATAAAAGCTACTCAGCTTCTAGATTAATTTTGCCCGCTAAATCATGTATTAGTTTTCAGTTGCTATTACCACAAACTTAGTAGCTTAAAACAACAGAAATTTTTTCTCTTACGGTTCTGGAGGCCAGAAGTCTGAAATGAGTTTTATGGTGCTAAAATCAAAGTGTTGGAAATGCTGATTCCTTCTGGAAGGTGCAAGGGAGACTCTTCCCCTTGCCTCTTCCAGCAGCTGGCGGCTGCCATCAGTCCTTAGCTTGTGGCAGCTCACTCCAGCCTCTGCCTCCATGATCACGTTGCCTTTTCCTCTCCTGTAGCCCTCTGCCTCCCTCTTAAAAGGACACTTGTGATTGCATTTAGGGCCTGCCCAGGATAATCTCTCCAACTCAAAATCTTTAACGTAATCTCATCTGCAAAGTCCCTTTTGCCATATAAGGTAACAACCCCAGCTTCTGGATATCTTTGGGAATCATTATTGATACTACCACAGTTCCTTTCAAATTTGAATGTTTATCATACTGCCTCTTTAAACAAACAAGTGTGTTTATTTGTTTATTTGTTTTAGAACCTAGAACTCTAAAAGGTTCTTTTGTTTTGTTTTGTTTTGTTTTGTTTTCCTGAGGTACTGGGGCCCGGAACCCAATACCTTGAATGTGGGAAGACGGCACTCAACCACTGAGCCACATCGGCTCCCCTGAGTTAGTTTCCTCGTTTATTTTGTTTGTTGTTTGTTTTTGTTGTTGTTGTTTGTTTTTTAGGAAGCACTAGAGACCAAACCTGAGACCTCCAATGTGGGAAACAGGTGCTTGACTGCTTGAGTCACTTCCACTCCCCACTAATAGGTTCTTTTTTTTTTTTTAAAGAATTTATTGAAATAGATCATTCATGCATGAACATACATGAACAATAAGTGTTCAGTAAACATTGTGAATTTACAAAACAAACGTGCATAACATCATACAGGGCTCCCACACATCACCTCACCACAAATACTTTGCATTGTTGTGAAACATTTGTTGACAAATTATGAAAAATCATCATCAAAGTATTACTATTAACTATAGTCTGTATCTTACTCCCCTGTACTATTTTTTAAGGATTTATTTATTTACTTATTTATTTACTTTTATCCATTTTTACCCAACCCCACCCCGGTTTTGCTGTTTTTGTATCCATTCGCTGGGCAACTTTCTGTGTCCGTTTCCTGCCCTCTCTTTTCATCCTTCTCCTTCTGTCTTCACTGGGATTTGATCCTCGGAACCTCCGATGTGAGAGAGAGGCATCCTACCACCTGCGCCAACTTAGTTCTGGGTTTTTTGGCATGTCATGTCCTGGCTCTCCCTTGTGTCACTCTCCTGTTATAACATCATCTTGCTGCGTGTCTTGCAGGGCCTGACGGCGCACCTGTGCGTGAGACCTGGCAGCACACCCACCTGTGGAGCCTGGCAGCGCACCTACGCATGCGGCCTGGGGGGCTCACTCGCTCGCAGGGCCTGATGGCGCACCCATGCATGGGGCCTGGTGGCCTGCGTGCCTTCTATATTTTTCTTTTTTAAATTTTTACTGGGAGGTCCCAGGGATCGAACTCAGATCCCTCCATATGGGAGACAGGTTGAGCCACATCTGTCCCCCTGCTATATCTCTTAAGGTAGACCAAAGATACCTAGAGTTACAGTCTTTTCCCATACAGTATGGTCATATAATAAATCAGGCTTAGTTTATCATTAGCATTCTAAAAGCCAGACCTAGGGAGAAAAACTAGGTCTGGGGACACATACACGGTTTCTAATATAGTGAATGTTTAGCCTACCCAGATTATCACAAAATCAGGACAGCGAGAATATTCACATTAATAGGTTCTTTATACTTTTTTTAAAAAAATCAGAGTTCTAGCAGTTTTCAATGCTAACCAAACTTGAGCTCTAAGTATAGTGCCTCTCATTTCTCTTAGAATCCAAACTTTCTGTTTTACAAGAAAGGGAAAGTTTCTCGGAAGCCAGCAAAACAACTTCAGCTTTGTGTTTTACATCAGGCATCTCTTTTCAAAGTTGTCTCCCATGAAAATAAACATAAATATTTACCTGATTAAAGATCTGTTTTAGTGATGTCATAAAAGAAAACTTTTGGCGATTTCTGTTTGGCAAAGTGCTAAGCAACATGTGTTTTACTCTGTTTCTGATTTTTCCAGATCTAGTCCCACTTACCTAAGAAGAAGAAATTTACTGCAGGAAGTTTTGTGTTTTTCTGCTTTTCAACTTCAGGCAGTTATCTAATAATCCTGAAACCTGCTAATCTGCCTATCCCCAGTGTGAAAGTCAAGTTACTCTTAAGTAAATCTTAAATTACTCTTAAATTTAATAACCATTCCCTGACGGTACGTAATTTAAAAGCATCTGGCCTGCATTGAAAGTTTGAGTCCAGGCACTGGAGCTGACTGATGGTGACCTTCATTTGTGGCCACGCAAGTAGAAAAGATAGTCCTAGACAGAACCGCAGCCTTCTCAGCTCAGTTGCAATGGGCGTATATTAGTTACTTTCAGCCCAGTGCTGTCCAATGGAAATATTGGGTGAGCCACATATGTAATTTAAAATTTACTAGTAGCAACATTCAAAAAGGCAGAAAGAATCAAGTGAAATTTATTTTTAATAACATAGCTTATTTAACCCAATATATCTAAATATTATCATTTCAACATGAATCAGTAAAATAACTATTAATGAGAGATTTTACGTTCTTTTTTTTTCATATTAAATCTTCAAATTCTAGTGTGTATTTTACACATCCAGCCAGCACATCTCGATTTGAACTAGCCTCAATAGTCACTATGGCCAGTGCTACTGTATTGGACAAGGGAGTTAGAACCTTTTGGAGTCACTAATGCAACTTTACTTGGTTAATAGTGATTTGTCTGCCATTGTAGACACACTCTTTTACTCCTTTATAACTTTCTGGTTTTACTATATATTATGCTTGTTAGGTTTCTTTTTTACTGATTTCTTATTTAGCTGCAAATCTTCTTTTTCCTCCTTCAATGGGAAACTGGACCTTTCTCTTAAAAGGGTACAAATTAGAGATAACCCCTGTACTAAAAATGAGATTAAATGGTATTTATTCCCCTGGCTAGCTTCAGAAATGCTCTGAGTCACTCAAAAGATCTCCAAGACCCAAAGGGTGATGTGGTCCAAATGATGGGGTAGGCTGATGAAATGACTATTCCATATGCCTCCCAAGACATCGGGAATAGCACCCTCTGAACATTTTAGGGACAATTTTTTTCACGTCGTAAACATTTTCAGCAGTCTTTGAAAAGCTCAGAGGCTGTCGGTGCTGTGCCTACAGTGCTCCATGGATAAATAGCAGGCATGTGTCTTAGTTTGCCAGTGCTGCTGTAACAAAGTACCACAGGTACTTTGGTGGTTTAAACCACAGGAATTGATCGCCGCGCGTTTTTGGAGGTGAGATGTCCGAAATCAAAGCGTCAGCATGAGCATGCTTTCTCTGAAGCCTGCAGTGTTCAGGTGGTGGCCTGCTGGTGGTCCATAACTCAGTCTCTCTTCCTCTCACTGTCTAAGCTTCCTCTGCTTGTGAGGATTCCAGCCTTATTGGATTAAGGTCAACCCTGATGCCGTTTGGCTTCACCTTAGTTCATGACATTTTCAAAGACCCTATTTACAAATTCACATCCACAAGACTGGGGCTTAGGACTTGACCAAATCTGTAGGGTGCAAGATTCAATCCCTGACAGGCTCTTAATGTAATGATTTCCCATGATGAAACATGATGGAGTAGAACTGGCCAGTGTGCAAAATTCTCCATTTTCCTCCTCCAACTCTTCTTTGACCCCAAATAGTTCCTGTCTTGCAGCTAGCATATAAAAAGAGCTAGTCTAGAATATCAAAGCCATAAGTGATTGAATGGAAATAAGAACTATGTAAAAATTGCAGTAGACCCAAAGCTCGGCATATATTGAAATATCTGGCCTGAATCTGGATATTTCAGATTATTTGGCTATTGGCATAATACATAATGTCTGACTTTGAAATTGCTGAGAGAAAAAAATATAATCAATGTATAACAAATAATATAGTCATTGAATGATGAACTTCGTTCATTTTGTTTTTCTAGTCTGACCACCTGATAATCATATTGTTATAAATTTAGGTAATATATTTCATTTTGTGGCACTATCAGAGAATGAAGAGTTCTGCTTGAACAAAAGACAAATCTACCATTTTCTTAGAACCATATGGATCTTCCATTTAACTGTGCCCTGTGGTGATTGCTTGACATTTCCATTGAAGGCCACTTCCTTCAAAGCAGTCACTGCTTGAAGATCTCAGCTGAAGCATGGGAGGGGGGCTTTCCATTTTGACAAGAAGGTATACTTTGCTCCTTCCTTCAATCTCAGCCCTAGGGATGCAACAGAAGTGAAAGAGAATTTGATGAACCTACCAAGCTATCAAGACATGTAAAAAAAAAAAAAAAAGAGAGAGAGAGAGAGAGAGAGAAAACCTAAACATAAGCAAAGGTCTTAATTTAGGGAAACAGCCAGAAGAATAAAAATAGAATGGAATGTCTGTAACTTTTGACTCTATTTTTATGGTTTCCATGCCTCTGCTGAAATTCCCCATGCTTGTTGTCCTCCTTTCCCACTAGATCCTTTCACATATTAATCATAGCTATGGGAAAGTCTTGCACAAAACCAAAAAGAAACATTGCCCAGCACATAGCAGGCACTCAACAGATACTTGTGGAGTGAAAGCATGAAGGCAGCTTTGTCTGTGGCAAAGTGGAGCTGGAGGCAACCCAACTGCCCAATGTTAGAAGTACAAGAAAGTGAAATGTATGTGAGAGATGCATTTGATAATAGCTATCATTTTTCAAAAAATTGCAATGTGCCAGGCAGTCTTTTAAGGGACTCACATATATTAACATAATTCATTATTGCAGCAATGCCATAAGGTAGGTGTTCTCATTATTGTTTTATTGTACACGAGAAACAGAGTTGCTCACCTGAAATCACCCAAACAGCAAGAGGCAGGGCTGGGTTTGAACCCAGGCCTGTGGCCTCAGCGGCGAAGCCCCAGACCACTCGTGATAATGTGCTGCTTGCCTTCTGTACTGTGCTCTCTCCACTGGAAACCTGCAGTGTGGTCTAACCACTCACCTTCCCAGCCAGAACTTTTCTTTCCTCTTCAAGGGGAAACCATTTCAGCATGTCCTCTCCTGCCCACAGGTACACACCTCGGCTATGTTGATTATTTCCTTATATAGTTAGTGAAAGGGTAGCCTTCCAGGTCTTTGGAATGTTTAAAGGTACTGGAGTGAACAACCGGGTCCTCAAGCAGTCTCTCTCTTTCCTAGTCTCCTGAAGCTAATTTTCAAATAATCTGAGACAATATGGTCATTCACTCCTCCAAGTCCCCTTCCCTAAAATTCAGGCACATTCAGCTCTAGCAGGATCTTTAAGAGATGCTCTTTGTGCCCAAACGGGTTTAGACCACATGAACATTGATCACTGCACGGGGCTATGCTGTAGTGAGTCCCTCAGAGGCTACTTAGATCTGTAGGGCTATTTTTTTCCTACACTAAGAGCTCCAGACCACTAAACTTTTGGAATTGCTTTGTCTCCCTTTTATAAAATTTTCTGCCTTCTCCACCTTTGCTTATTTATTGTCTCTTTTAGCACTCCTCAACATATCTGCTCCATAACGCTTTCTTGAACTGCCCACCACCATCATTGGTTATGGCTGGAAAATCAGATAACTCAACTTGGTAGAACTGTACCTAAAGAAGGCACTGAAATCCTGAGCCTAACACTGAAGAACTGAGCTTAGTGGAAACTATTTTCAAATTTAGATTCAAACATTCATTGAGGAATCATTAAGTGTGTGTCATATACTGGGCCCTCCACTATTATTTGTTATCTTTTGTTACCCTCAGGAGCACCCTGTAAGATGGGTATAAGTGTCCTGATTTTCCAGACAGTGAAGCTCAAGGACGGTAAGGGGCTTGTCAGAGGTCACTCTGTTAGTTAAAAGGTTGCCGAGCTGGGATGCAAACCAGGTCTTTTTTGTACAACTGCCTCTAGATCCTCCATTCTTTTTTTGTTTTTGCCTATTTCCATGTTCTACACTGCCAATTAACCTCTACTTAAACAGTACATTTCTGTATTAATTTCCAGTTTTACTAAAAACAAGTTACTTATAATTTGAGACATCTCTTACTTTAGAATATTTGGTGGCCAAGTAGAGCTTAATTAGCAAATGGAAATTGCCTGCAGGGAAAAAAAAGTCACTGTATAATAGGGGTTCTAAACAAGGGGTTCATGAGCTTGAACTGAAATTCAAAAAAATATTGTTCTTGTGGGGACATGTTGGTGCGGGTATGATATATTTATTAAATAATACACAGTATAGTGTGGATTTAGGGGTCCTTGGTTTTCACCTGACTGGCAAAGAGGTCCATGGAACAAAAAAGGTTCAGAACTGCTGCTGTATAACAAGAAGCACAGTCCTTCCCAAGGAAAGCTCTGTTTCCAGCAGCCTGGCAATTCTGTCATGCAGAACGAATCTCCTCTCCTTAGAGCAGGTTTGTTGATTGATTAACAAACACTTTAGAGTGTGCTATAAGCCAAGACTTGCCTGGACCCTTCGAATGAGTGATATTCTTATCTTACAGATGGGAAACTGAGATTCAGAGAGATCGATCTATTTGTAAGTGGCAGAGGCAGTATTTGAACCCCAGAAACTTGTCTCTAGAGTCCAGGGGCTCAAGCACTGCATTACCATTTGCTAAGCCACGTTCTAGGTTCTGCTAGATAGAATGAGGCAATTGCATGTAAGAGGGGATAAAAGCAGTGAGTAGCCCAGGAGGCCTTTCTCCGCAAGTTGGTGGAAGGAGATGTGAACGCCCAATAGCCTAAGATGAAACTTTTAGTGCCTCTCTGTCAACTCCTGAGCTGTTACAGGAAAATCATTATGGTGAGGTCGGAAAGGAAGAGGGAAATCCCATCGTCATCAGCTGAGACAATATTGGTCTGAAGTAACATGAAAAGGAATGTGTTGGTCTTTTAGATAACTGTAGTGAAATGACTACCCATTCTGACGTTTCCCAGTCAAGCCACCTGCCTGACATTTTAGAGGTAGGGTCTAGGCTTGTCTTTAGAACAACTTAGACTTAGTGGGGCAGATTATTGAATTAGAAAAGAGTATTTTTTATAAGTTAGTGCACTGATGTGTTTAGTTTATTGTCACAAATGGGAAGAGAGAATTGTATTTGCTCCTGCTTTAAAGTTTGTAAATGAAAAATAGTCTCAATTCTGCCTTTATCCACAGAGGGGAGCAGAGGGGTTATAAAAACCCAGGTCTTAGCACAATATAATCAAGTTCTACCCTTCAAAGTCTGGTGTTTATCTTGAGTTATCCAGACTTTCTACTTTCTACTTCACTTTTCTCTTGGTTCCAGCTTTTGAATTAGTTAGGTCACAGGAGGAAGAATGAGGTAAAACAAAAAAGATGAAAGACAAATTAGCCCACAAGTTTCCTTTTTAAAGGTTGTTGAGAAAGAGAGTTTCAAATAGGATTGTGTAGATACAAGGAAGAGAGATCCACCAAGGTTCCTGAGAAATTAAGAGAAATCTGTGATGTTCCAGGGCTAGGTCTCTCTCTTCCCTTCCCTTCCCTTCCCCCACTTCCTTTTCCTCTTTCTTTCAAAGTACTGCTGTTTCTCTCTGCTCATCTGCCCCAACCTCTTTTCTCCACCAACTAGCTTCCCCATCCTCTTTTTATGTGCTATGTTATAACAAGAGCTTTCATGTGATTTTTGAGTCAGTTTGACATCAGGGTATCTGTGATGGACAAGTTCATGTGTCAACTTGTCCAGGTTTTAGTGTCCATTTGTTTGGTCAAGCCAACACTGTCCTGATTGTGACTCTGAAGATCTTTCATGGATTTAAATCATCAGTAAGTTGATGGCATCTGTGATTGATTTCATTTACAATCAACCAAGGAGACTGCCTTTGACAATAAGAGAAGTCTCATCCAGTCAGTTGAAGGCCTTAAAAGGAGAAAAATGATGATTTCAGCAGTCAGAAGGAAGAATTTCCATCTTCTACTTCAGTCACCCAGCTTCTCCTGGGGAATTTATCAAAAACCTTCACTAGAGTTCTCAGCTTGTGGCCTGCCCTTTGGACTTCAGATTTGCCCATCCTTATAGTCATGTGAGCCAGTTCCTATTTTAAAAGCTCATCATATTTACATGATATATAATACATATATATGTATTATATATTACTCTCTCTACATATATGTCCTGTCAGTTCCATTTCCCTAGAGAACCCTGACTAACGCAGCCTCCTTTCAGCTCTACTGCCAACTCACTTAGTTTAATTCCTGTAAGAGCTGTCTGAATGAACCATCTTTTCAAGACAGGCCACATAAAGCCACAGGCTGGTCTATAAATTGGTAGCCTTTGGGCAAGTTGTTTATTGCTTTCTGCTGTGGCAATTAGCATAAAATATGTTTGCTTCAGCAACAGGGACTGAAGGCCAGAGGTTTCTCTTAGAAGAGGATGTGGGTGGACAAGCACCATAAACACATCTGATGCCAGGAAGGTGAAGCTTAGTTAAAACGAGTACACTGCCTAGAGACAGATTTTAAAGGTAACATCAGGGATTTTGCTGCTGATCTTACTCGTCATTAAAAAGTGATAATGCCTTTATGGTCCTTCCAGAACAAAATTCTTTGGACAGACTCCAAGATAGATGCTTTTGATATCAAATTCAACTTTGGCTGAGTAGTTTTATGGAAACTTTGTAGGATACAATCTATTGCTTTCATTTCTGATAGCGTAAGTAAATGAAAATAATGACCTGGTGTACTGGAAATCTCCCAGGCCTCTGCAGTCAGGCTGAGCTGGATCAAAAGTCATTTTCACCATATGGGATCTACCCCCAGACCAGCTTCTTTATTTGTAAAAAAACAAAGATATTACAGTAATACCTTCTTCACAGGGCTGTTGTGAGAACTAAATCCACATAGAAAGTACTTATCATAGTACCTGGCTCATAGAAAGCACCAAAATGGTATTTGTGAGCAGCTCTACCCCTCTTCCAAGGGCATTTTTCAGGATGTATGTGGCCTGAATTTTTCTGAGCAGAGTCATTAAAATAAATCATGTAGGAACTTAATAAACATGATCTGCACTCTAATAAAAGCATTTTTACTTTCTGTATACCTTTTGAAACCCTTTGAAAACACCAAATATAATGAGAAAAAAAAGGCAAGAAAACTTCATTTTTTATAAACCAATTAAACATCCACATCAGTCAGGTGTTTTAGCTACAAATGACAGAAATCAATTCTTAAAAAACGATATACTGAAGAGGTATTGGATTGCTCATTGACTCACTAGGAAGGCTAGAGAAACAGGGTCAGAAAGTGACATAGAGCTAATGAAGGCAAAAGAGTGAGAGCCACAACCAAAATCAGTCCTGAGTCGCACTGCCTGTCAAGAAAACTGTTGCTGCACAGTTGTACATGGGACATCTAGCCGGCACCACTTCTGGCACCACTTCCAGCACCACCAGCAGCAGCACTGGATGCTCAAAGCTACCACGAAGCACTGCTGGCCGGGAAGCTAGTAGTGCTGGCTGCAGAAATAGATTCTTTGTGATCCCTGATTCTTTGCACTCATTCCAGGCTCTACAGCAGCCATTTTGTCACCATAAGCAGAGACACTGGCAGGCAGGTAAAGATAGAGGAAGGGGAGGCTGGAAAGAGCCTGTTTCTTTGATGACATTGTTGAGTCACTTAATCTACTCTTGGGCTGCCTTCCTCCAGACTTCCTCTAGTTTAGGTTGCTATGACTTAGATCACTATTAAATGGATTTTTGTTGTTGCTAACAACAACACACACACAAACTCATCCACTCCACTTAAATAATTGGGCACAAGCACCCCATCCTATCCCAGAGCTCCCGTTTTTGCCTGTTCACCATTGGCATGAGGAACCTAAAATGGTCTGGGGGCAGTCTCAGCTTCCAATTTAGTGGGATCATTGCTTTAGCTCCCTGAAAAATGCCTCCTTTAGATTCTAAACACTCTAAATAAGTAGAGCCCTGAGTTATGGGGAAAAGCAGCAAACTTTTGGAAGTGGGTCCATAGATGTGATGGTGAGTGGCGTCACTTCTGCTTCCGCCCTCTTGATTCCCACATGGGTGTTTTCTTACTATGTTAGAAATGGCACCATATTTTGGTCACTGGTTCAGAGCATAAACTTTACCTCCTTGGGCCACACAGTAACCTCACTTGGTTTTGTTTCTCATGAAGCTCCACCTCTGAGCCTTCAGTGGATCATTTCATCGTCTGTTGTAGGCAGTATATGGGAATGATTAGGTTCACAAACCTGGAGCTGGACAATCTGGATTCAAATTCTTCCCCCTCTTATCAACCGAGTGTCCAGAGGCAGTTTATTAACCATTCTTGCTTCAATGTCCTCTTGGAAAAGACTGCAATAGGGCTTAAATGAGTTGGCACATGTGAGGTATGTAGAATAGTGCCTGGAGTGTAAGTGGCCATTGTCCTTACTGTTGTATAAGGCTGGGTGCTTCACAGGAATGGGGAATAAGTCCCATGAATCCCATTGCCCCACTTCTCTCAGGGAGCAGTGAATTCCTTGGTCAGAACCAATGCTGTGTGGGAATCCATGGCATCCAGTACTTCCATAGATGATGAGGAGGACAGAAGGATGATGGGCAGAGAAAACAATTCTGAACCCAGAGCATTGATCTATTCCAGAGAGGACAAATTTCTGCCTTCCTGTTTGAAGGCAGGAGTCCAATTTACAAGGGACTGGCTAGGCCCCCAGGAGTATAGTACCATTTTAGGACGGCAGGGTTAGTTAACAGTGAAAGAATTTAAGATGTTAAACCTATGAACACTTCCAGCTCTACCACTGATGGTTGTTCATGAGCCCATTGAACAAGCCCTGGATCTGGAAAGGAGGGTGACTAACAGTCACAGAGCAGGTAATCTTGTCTACCTGATTATTAAAATCTTCCTCTTTGAAGAGGGCTTTTTGGTAAACATGTTACATGAGATACAGATAGTCTCACATTTCTAGACCATTCTTAGGGATCCATCATCTACATCTACTTCTCCTCCAAACTTTCTTGCTATCAGTCCTAGGCAAAGGGCACTGGTCTCTAAAAGTTCTGCCATCTGGAGTGATTTTCCTTCCCCACTGTCCTTCAGGGCCCTGAGTGGGGCTATGATGCTGCTGGCATCCACTTCCCCTCCTGTAACCATGTCATGCAGAACCATCTCTAAACAAGGCTTGGCTCTTTTTGCCCCTCACTCATGTCTATAGAACTGGTTGAGGAAGATCTGGCAGTGGGGAAGAAACTTCTCATGTCACTTATATCTTGAGGACCTTTTCAGCCTGCCCTAAAATACTATTATATTACTTCTACTTGATGACATGAAGCTGCTGCGCATGCCCAACTTTATATAGCTAGGAGAGGGTCAGATCACACCCTTCCTCAATGGGCAGCTTAGGTTGCTTGGTGAAACCCATGTCAATAATGGTCCATCCATTTGATAAAAAGATAATCCCTTAAATTGTGTCAATGAGCAGTTGGCAAACTTTCTGTAAAGGACCAAATAATAACTATTTTGGTCTTAGCTGGCCACACCAACTTTGACATTGTAGCAGAAATGTTTCCATGGAAAATATGTAAATAAAATTTGAATTTCATATAATTTTCACATGTCAAAATATTATTCTATTATTCAACCATTTTAAAAGGCAAAAGCCATTCTTAGGTTGTGGGCTATACAAAATCAGGTAGTAGGCCAGATATTGCTACACTGGTGTAGAATATTATATTTTACAAAAGGTTTTCATATACCCAAATGTGTCTCCCTTGTTTGTAAGATCAACTCACTGAGGTGGGTAGGGTAAGAACTATTAGCCCTATTTTATAGAGAAAGCAAAAGCCTCAAAAAGGTTAAGCAATTTATTCGGGGTCACAATTAACAAGTGAAGGTTAGCTCTAACCCTGGTCTTCAGAATTCTGCCACTCTTACTCTATAGTATGTTCATCTTGACAACAAATTTTAGAGAAAAGCTATCAGCTCTGTACGCTCATGGAAGGTACTGCTTCCACAGATAAAGTGAGAGCTCTTATAACCCGGGATTTGTTAGCCCTCTCTCTATCACATCCCAGGACGGGTTTGTATTCACTCTAAAGAGGACTGTGCTAGAGCAAAATCAAGCTCTGAAGCTCCCAGCAAGGCGTTGTCTCCTCAGGAAACAGGGCCCAAGGGTTTTGAACCCATTCTGAAGGCCTTTATTATGGCTGCCTCATAGTGCAACCAGCATACCCGAGCTTGCGGCCACCTGGCCTCTGTTTACTTTTCCATCCATTAGGTGTCCCAGAGGACCAATACAAGGAAGAAAGAGAAAGAGAAAGAACAAAAGAAAGTGAGCTACGAGGTGTGAGTTTGTGCCTCACCTTTACTGTAGAAGCCTGGATTTCTTCCTTGGCTTTCTGCCAACCTGGTAGATACTGTGCCACTCTATTGACTGTGGGGCCTGGGTTATGGCCTGATTATTTGAATATCCACTTCTCCTTGGACATGGTCCTCTCAGTCATAGAAAAAGTACAATTTCTGTTCAAAGCCAACTACTTATGAAAAATTTATATGTAAATTTATATACAATGTATAATTTATATACAATTGTATGACTAAGTAGAGCAAAATCTAAAGATATATAATGACTTGGTATAGGTACTATTTTCAATAATATGAAATTTCCCCTTTTTTCAAAAGTTGAATAAAATACCATCCATCTGTTAATTCATTCATTAGCTGGTTATTTTCATTATTTCTAATTACCTACAATGTGCCAGACCTGTGTTCTTTCAGGGATTGAAAGCCTAAGGACTCCCAGAGCTCCCTGAAACCCAGAGAAAACATCCCCTTACCATCTTTCTCACTGTCTCTCATTATCACCCTTTTTTCCCATGCTTAGTTTATTGAATAAATTTCCCAATGGGGTTTTAAATATTTTTTTCTTACATCTCCACCTTTCCTTTTAATATGACTCAGTAAAAAGGAAAATGAACACTGCTATGTGCATCCCATGCTTCTCAGTGTGACTTCTCAGCAACTGTGCTTTTGCAATTAGTTTTTACCTCCTCAAAGGAGAAGGCCTCTTTGCCCACAGGTACTGTATTTTGCTGCTAGGTGTTTAATAATTAATTGTGTAGATTTACAAGCTTTTCTCCTTATTCATTCGAATAGGAATCTAGTTCACTTATAAGACTGATTTGGATTTTTAAATGACCATACATTTCCCATACCCCCAAGTGTAAATTTTCAGCACATGTCCACATAACATTAAAAACCATCTTTAAAATAGATGTATACTCCTGAGGGGAAGAATGCTAGAAAGATCCCGCAGGACCCTGGCCACAAGGTCCTGTTTGGAACTCTTTCCAGGGTCAAGGGTAAGCCCCAGATACCTTCAAATAAAAGGACTCACCATTGGCCCCCTGTGAGCTAATAGATGGGGCAACCAATTAGAACAGCAAACAGATGGGGTCCCTCCCCAACATTATGAACGGAGAGGAGTAAATGTCTAAAAAAGTCCTAACCTGGAACCCCCCGGGCATGACTCATCTTGTAGCATGCCCGCAGTCCATATCTAGGACTGTGTACTCCTTTTTTTTTTTTTTTAAGATTTATTTTATTTATTTATTCCCCCCTCCTCATTGTTTGTGCTCACTGTCTGCTCTCTGTGTCTGCTCATCTTCTCTTTAGGAGACACCAGGATCTGAACCTGGGACCTCCCATGTGGGAGAGTGGCACTCAATTTCTTGAGCCACCTCCACTCCCTCTTTTCTTGTTTCTTAATAAACTCTTTACTCCCTTGCCTACCCTAAAAATAAAAAAAAAAAAGGACACACGTATAAAGTGACTTCCTATAATCACTGCCACCCATGGAAGGAAGGAAACAGGGTCAGAAAATTGGTTGATCTGGGAAGAAAATAAAAAAGCATACTGTGATTCTCAGACACAAATTTGAGGAAAAGGAGAATGTGTGTCCATACCACAGCCTTTCCCATCTACACACACCCACTTCATTCATTCCCACTTTGTATGCTCATGAATCTGTATCAGTGGTTCTCAGTCACAGTGTCATAGCTCACTTATGGACATAGTCAGTTGTGAGGTGCCATATGTATTCTGTTACTATATGGTTTAGAAGGCTGCAAACTGTTTACTTTTTCCATAAATTAAAACAGATTCAAGGTTTCTCCCTCAGTTCCATCACTATCAGGAGACAGGAGGCATTAAGTTGTGCCTGAGAACACTCTGGTTTCATAATGCCTACATTCACAGCCCAGTGCCACCAATGACAAGCTGAATGACTTTGGTCAAGACACTTAAAATCAAGAAGCCAGCAATTCCTTCTTTATAAAATGGGGGTTATGATAGAATTTAGATCAAAAGTTATGAGACTTAATCAGAAAATGAATAATAGATTATAGTGTTTTGTTTTTTTATAATTTTTTAAAAGATTTATTTTATTTATTTATTTTCCCACCCCCTCATTGTTTGCACTTGTTGTGTCTGTTTGTCTTCCTTGTTTCTTTAGGAGGCACCGGGAACCAAAACTGGGACCTCAGATGTGGGAGGGAGGCACCTGACCGCTTGAGCCACCTCTGTTCCCTGCTTTGTTGTACTCTCATTATGTTTTTTTGTTCTTATGTCTCTTGTTGCATCAGCTTGCCGCACCTGCCCATCACGTCAGCTCACTGTCTTGCTTGTCTTCTTTAGGAGGCATTGGAGCCTCCACTCCCTGATTTGTTGTGCCTTTCATTAAGTTTTCCTTCTTGTGTCTCTTGTTACATCATCTTGTTGTGTCAGCTTCCTGCACCTGCCCATTGTACCAGCTTGCTGTCTTCTTTAGGAGGCACTGGGAACTGAAGTAGGGTCCTCCCATGTGGTAGGTAGGAGCTCAATCACTTGAACCACATCTGCTTCCCAAGATTACAGTGTTTGGCACATAGTATTTGCTCAATAAAGCTGAGCTAAAATAATACTATTTTCAAAATTACTATTACTACTAATTATTTTTATTATTATGAAGAGGTAGTCTAATGGAGTGATTATAAGAGAGGCTTTCCAGTCAGAAAAACCTAGTCAAGATCCAGCTCTACCACTTACTAGTTCTGTGTGCTTAGGCCACTTGCTGAACTTCTCTCAGCTTCAGTTTTATCATATAAAAAATGTACATAAGGTTGTTGTGGAAGTTAAATGGACAATAAGTCATGCATACAAAGTGCCTGATAATAATTGTTCAACAAATGTCATCAGTGATGGTGATGATGATGATTCTGCTCTCTTAAATGTGAAAGGGAGGAGGCAATTGTGTTTAGGAGTGTTGGATCCATGATCCATTTGGTCAAGAAAATTATATTATTATTGATAATGGAATGAAAACATGCTTTTTGAGAGGGAGTGGTTGTCTTAGCTGATTTGAAAAATAAGGAATCCATAAAGACACACCCTTAACTTCTCCCACATAATTCCAAACCACTAGGAAAGCTTGGAATCCCGAGGCACTGTGAGACTGCATAGGTATAGGTTAACACTGGGAGGTATTTGCTTAATGGTATAATATTTTGAAGCAGGAAGAAACCTTAGGAATTATAAGTGAGGAAAATGATTTGCCCAAGGTTGTCAGGTACTTAATACATGATCAATAAGTCTTTGTTCAAAGAATGAATAAATCTGGGGATTTTCTTTTGTATCTATCTATTTCTATGTTTGTGTATTGATGTATTAGCTCTAGGCTTTTGTTTAAGATTGTGTTTACATGCCAGCTGAAAGCTAAGAAAATGAGAGAGTCAGTTATGAGGCTCTTTCAAAACATCTGGGTGTTTCATCTGTGATTTTGTGTATCCAAATTATAAGACAAGGAAAACTAATATTTACTAAACACCTACTAAGTATCAGTGATTTTTACAAATGGTGTCTCCTATCAACTCTATAATAAATCTAGAAGGGAGTCTATCCATCAGGGTTCAGTGCAGAAAACAGAAACCACTCTGGCTATTTTAAGCAGAAAGGGAATTTAGTGCCTTCAAATTATGAAAGGGCCAAATGAGCAGGCATTAGCTGGCCTGCAGAAATGGCTCCCAAAACACCCCCATAGAACTAATGTGCGAAGGGAACTGCTCCTTCTACAATTGGACAGCTAGGATCCCAGAAGTTGTCACACCTACTGCAGGCTCTATGATCATACCCTCCAAGCTGTGCATCCAGGTCCATGACTCCACCCTTAGGATTGCTGGCTCTAGAACTGTATAGCTGTTGGATTCACACTCACAAAAGTAGATGCCCTTCAAGGCTCTGTCCATTTTTACACTTGATTCAGTTTACATTCAGTTCTCATTGTGTGCATCTGATTGGCTGGAGCTAAGTCACATCAAGAACCTTAGCTGCAAGGGAGTCTGATAAATATGGTTTTTAGTTTTTAAGCCTCTGCAGAAAAAAAACAGGAAGTCATCTTAGAAGAAGGTTACAACAAATGTTTAGTATTCCAAACTACCATATCTACTATAAGTAGATACTATACCCATTTTTGAAATTATATAGCCATTATTTCAAGAGGTTGAATAACTAACCCCAGGCCACACAACAGTTAATAAAAAGGGAAGAGATTCATATTACAATCTCTGACTGTAATGCTGTCAACCCTTACGTGTTTAGCAGTTTGTTGGTATCTCTGGTGTAGCATTTATCACATTGGCTTAATGTTTACTCATCTGCCTTGATTAGGAGCTCCCTTAAGGTAGACACATGTTGTGATTGATTATTACTCTAAGGGCCTCCCAAGTATTCATGCCCCTGTGTAGTCCCCTCCCACATTGATTCTGTGCTTTGCCATGTGATTTGCTTTGGCCATTGATGCAAGTTCTATAAGTTCTGTGCATTGGAATATTGCTACCACCAACTGAGGATCCCAAGCCAGCTGACTTGAGGGTGAGAGACAGGGTGTGAAGCCCAGACCTCCAGGTTTCCCAATGGAGTCCAGCCCCCTGGATACTCTTCAACTGTATACAGCACCATGAGTGAGCCCAGGTGAAACAGTAGAAAGAGCTGTCCAGCCAACTCACAGGACATGAGAACTAATAAATTGCTTTCAGTCTCAGTTTTGAGATAGTTTGTTATGCGGTAATAGATAGTTGAAGCACTGCCTTATTTATTGTTGAATCCTTGTACTCACTTCTTTGTTTATTCATCCACTCATTTCCATCAACAAATATTTAATTAGCACCTACTATATCACAGGTGCTGTGATAAGCACAGGAGAATATAATAAGAAACAAGACAGAAGCCCTGGTATGACGAAGCACCCAGCAGGGGTTATGTAATTATAGTACTATGAGATATGGGCTATTAGAAGGGTAAACATCAAGTGCTTTGGATGCCACCTAAAAGTGGCACTTAACGTGGGGAGGAGGTGTCACAGCAAAGTGCCTAATGCAGACACACGATACATATGTATTTTCTGTTGTGGGTAAGAGCAGAGTTCAGCAATTTAACCAGTCATTGAATTAGAAGTGAGGCTAATATAATTTCTCCTGAATCTCATTTGAGTGGTCTGTACTCAAAGGTTGTTTATTGTCATTAGGTATATTTCTTTGTTTGGTTGGTTAGTTTGGTTTTGCCAACAATGGAGATATATTCTCACCAATAAAAGTGAGGATCTTGTGATCTAGGCCTCCTATAATTATGATCTTCTAAAATAGAATAGCCTACTTTCCCACCCAATAATTCTTTATTAAAAAGTAAAAAGTAAAACAAATTATTAGCCTACCTAGGCTAAATATTTAAAAATATTATGCCATACAGGTACATTTACAGAGCAAAACAAAGAAAATAAATATCAAGATACAATTTAGTACCTTTCTTACTTATCCTTCACTAGGTAATCCAACTGTTCTCATCCCATCAAAACCTGAAGGAGCACACAAATAATGAGATGAAAGTGATCTTTGGGTCAATGAAATGTCTGCTTAAAGATGGTCCTAGTATCTCTAGGTGTCCTAAGTGTCACAGATGGAAAAATTAGCACATTAAGAAGAGTACAGGCAATCATGAACCTTTATTTTAGTTAAAATGCATGCTTATACATAGAAACAAGACCAGCAGTCTAGAATAAAGTCAAACAAGCAGTGCAATTTTAATTAATTGAGTGTGGAGGCTAATTAATATGCAAATGAGGAGCTTACCAATATTAATCATCTGTTTTACTAGGTGGCTTTTACTAAAGAGTTTCTAACGAGTTTGCAAATTAAGTTTCTTTGACATTAAAAATCAGCTAAACGCCTGTGTGAGAATAATCTCTTCTAACTCAAGGGCTGGAAGAGGGAATTTTTTTGTTTTTGGATGAAAAACTGCAATGTTTAAAACCAATTCCCATGTTGGCAAGCACTGTGCAAGAGTTCTGTATCAACCCTTTCCAGGCTCTAATTGAAAGCATTTCTGCAAGAGAGGCACCAGAAAACAGTTGGAACAAGGGAGAAATATGAGTCATAGTGATTTAAAGGAAGTTAGATCAAAACTTGTTTAAGTTGGTGTCTAGTATTGTCAAAACTAAAAAGAGTTTACAAACTTTTTTTTAAAAATCTCCCTTTTACAGCTTTTCGCATACTCCTATGTTTCTCTTTTCTTGGAAATGTTAAAGATTGGGTTGAACACTGATTTATCAGAGATGATATGAAGTATGAGGATGGATTGCAAGGTTTACCTGGTAACCTTAGCTTTAGTATTCATTTTCATTTAGTTTGTGAAAAAGTGTTTGCACTTAGGCCCAATTGTGTTTGTCACATTCAATGGGGTCAATTAACCCAATCTACCACCTTTGGGTTCCCTACTTCTAGGAAGAATGTCAGAAAGGAAATTCTGTAGAGGTGACACAATGGATTGGATGCACATCATCTCTGAACCACTGCTTCACCAAGTGAAAGACACAGTTGCCCTTAAAAATATTTTATCTCCCATCAAATCCCTGTGGAGAGTCAAAGGAAGCCTGGAGATAATCCATTTTCAATCAGCTTACAATTTGTGTTTCTTTTCAAATGTCCACCTCACCACACACACTCATGCTTTTCTATAGCTTTCAGCTGCATGTTACCATAACTCAGCCTAGACAAATTCATTACTGGCGATTTGCTTATTCATTCAATAATTTGCTCAATAAATATTTATTGACAGAGTTAAACCAAGATGCTGAGCACCTTCCACTGTATCTTATGCAAAGATGCGTGATTAGTGGCCTCAGAGGACATACAGTCTACCAAGAAAATAAAACATGTTCCCATAAGCCCACTTTGGAAAATTATGTGGTAAAAGCAATGAGACTTGTATATTTCATGTGCTTACTGCAAATGATTTTGAGCAATCTTGTGAAAAGGTTCCTGTGTCATCTCTTTCTTAACATAGCAGAGGAAGTTCTAGTGGGATACATCAGGGAAAAGGATATGATTGGTGATTCATTACTTTACTCTTCAGTTTTCACAAGTTTAAAATGGCTAATGTGACAAACACTGGAGAATGACCACTTTTCCTGACTTTTCCATCTTAAGGAGAGATACTTTTTCAGTCTATGAATGCATTTACTTGCTGACTGGCAAAGATGGTGAGCCAATGGCATTCACTTAATAATTTCTAGTCCTGGAGTTCTCGTCTATATTTTTCAGTCTGTGTCAGAAGCCTTGCTTGGCTGAAGCCTTATTTCTTTTGGTCAGTGCCTATGTTAAATGTCTTGGCTAGTGGAAAATACTGTTAGGTTCAGATTCATTGAAACTCATGGCAAAAAGAAAGAAAGTCCACAATCAAAGACACATGATAGATTCTGCAGAGAAATGACGGCCAGAAAATTAATCCAAAACGTGCTTTGTTTTGGGCTTCCGTACAAGTGCGACTTGGCGGCAGGTCTAGACTCGAGGTTCTGGGAGTTGCAGGAGTGGAAAATGGAAATGGCTCATCTGCACCTGCCTTCTCTCTAGAGATTTGGCTCATCCTCGTCCGTGGCCATGCACAGGGCCAGCTGCACATCCCCTGCCTGATGCCTGAGTCCCACAAGTCACTGTCACTGAAACTATATTAGGGATTTTATATATGACTATGTGATTGGTTCTAAGGTGTATTTCTGTGGTATATGTGAATTTCCATCCTTTGCTCTAGAACAATGCTGTCCAATAGAACTTTCTGAAGTGACAGAAATATTCTATGTCTGCACTGTCTGATACAGCAACCACTAATTACATATGGCTATTGAGCAACTAAATGTGGAACTGAATTTTTAATTTTATTTAATTTTAATTAACTTTAATTTAAATAGCCACTATGGCTAGTAGCTAGCATAACTTACAGACATAATGCAAAATAACTTCTTCCATTTGGATTTGCAGGAATAGATATGAATAAATCATCTCCTTGTGAAAATGACATTGTTTTGACTTGGGAGTATAAACCTCTCACTTAATTTTAACAAAAATAGGCTGAATAAAAGTCTGAAACTTTTTTGTCTCCAGTGTTACAAGTGGCACCTCAGGCCGTGTTTCCTTAATGCCCAAATATCAAGATGAAAATAAACTGATGTTAAAGACTAGATATTTTACCAGATGATTACCTAGGTATTTGAATATCGAGTAGAGATAGCCTCAGACTTCTCCATGTCTTTAATCAGCATTTTTAGGTAATGATAAGTGGTACATTCTGAATTATCCAGCAAATTCGGGGGAAAATATTCAGTCTTTCTGTTATTGATGAAATGTAGGTTTAACCTCAGTTGTCTAGATTGAATATGTAAATTGTTTAGTCAACTGACCAACTGCCCATTTAGATTTTATTTTTCCCTTTGCATCCCACACCTAGCCATAGACAGGTAAGAGAGCAATTTACTAGTCTTCCATCTTAGGAGAACTATAAAACCTTAATAGGGCCCGCCCTCTTACCAGGACCAAAAATTTTAAAAAAATATATAAAGTAACTGCAAATAATACTAACAATATTGTTTAGGTAACTAATTGAAAATCCTACTTGGGTCAGAATAGCTCCATGGCATGTCTATGCTGGAGCTAAATTTGCCGTTACTTGAATATTATGGAAACAAATACTTTTGATGATGTGTTCTAAGGAGTAAAGACAATCATCTCTTGAGGGTATGGTAACATCTATGAGATTAAGCAGAAATAGCAGAAAATTGTGTATAGTCCACAAATTTAGGTATTGTGATGTCCTGAAATTTAGTGTCCAGGCCATGTCTGGACAAGATGAGAAGTGACCAGAGACTCGAGGTGTCTGATTCTGATGACTGGACAGGCCAATTGTCCTATGATGCTGAAAGTGCACTTGTGAGCACCCCCCCGACCCAGCCATGTTGGGCAGCCCTGACACATACCACTGAGTGGAATGTTGTTACTTTTGAATCTGCCACCAATGGATCGATGTCACATCCATGAATATGGTTGATTTAGACTAGACTGAAAATAAAATGTTTTTTTTTTTTTTTTTCTCAATAACCAGGGGGTTCAGCCGAATTCTAGGGATGGGCTTGAGAACACCTGCACCTCTTGTTCATTAATATGACTCCTGGCAAATCAACCCACTTGTTTGTACAGTCACCCTCACTTCACACAATTCTTGAGAGAATCAAATGAGGTTCCCAGAGGATTTGATTTCTGTGATAGAAAGAGCAGTCAGACTATCAGAATATGTGAATTCTAATCCCAGGACTTTATTTAATGTCTTTCGAGCTTTTGTTTTCTTATCTGTAGACAGAGGGTAGGAATAGCTGCTCTATCTACCTCACAGATTTGCTGCAAGGAATACATGAAACAATCTAGGTGAGCACAGTTTTCCGTTCCAGTTCCGTTATCTGCACTGAAATTTTCGGTCACTCTTATCCAGATGAGCTCCATTTACTTTTATCTAGTCCGGCAGTCACCGGTTGCACATATATACAAAATGAATTGACTGAGATTAGTGGTGGGGTATGTGAAGGTGAAATTGAGTGAATCGAGAAGAACCATAAAAGGCCCCAAACTCGTGGCCTTGACTTCATTAAGCAGGAGCAATATTCATCTATGTGATCCATCTTCAGTCAAACGCAGCTTCCTGACCTTTTGCCGGCTTAGCCCTGCTGTCAGCAGCTGGGGGCTCTGCCAAGGGCAGGGGGAGGGGGCCCTGCTTGGCCACAGTGCAGACTATCTCTGGAGTATTCAAGAGGGACTGGAAAAATAAGCCCCCGGTCTTGTAATTTCACTTCAAAAAGCAAAAAAGCTCCCCGATAATGAGCATTTTGCTCTAATAAGAACTGTAGGATTGATTAGGTTCAAACTGTTAACCGACATCCTTATGGTTAATGAGGCAGCATGGAAAATGCCTCTTAATTCTTTGGAAACTTAAATCATACAAAGGCAGTAAGGGGCAAGGAAAGAAATGGAGGTGGGATGGATTAAACTGTCTGCTAGTTAATATACTCAAGATAATGGACACAAAGTGTTTGTTCTTTGAGAAGTTAATATTTACAGAGAGTTATCTCTGCAGAGGGCAAGCAATAAACTTTGATGATTATTGTTAAAACATTCTTTGGAGTAACAGGCTTTTCTGTGAATCTTGCGTGAGGGACTGAAGCTTCTGCCATTTTAATTCCTTTGTTAATGTCTTTATGAATGCAATTAACACTTCATTCACGCTTCTTTGTTTCTGGATCCCATTAGGATGTGGTTTATGCAGGTTTCTCTCTCCCTGGAGACAGACGCATCACACAACATTTCACTCAGCTGTGTGGCTGAGCACTGACAAACTCAATTTAAGAAAGGCAAGAGTGAGTTGACACCATGCTGTGACAGTTGTCCTGATGGGAAGAAACGGCTCATTTCATTCCAAGGTGGGACCTTCCTTCTTTCAGAAGCATGCTTGTGCTCAAGAAGAATAGAAGACAAGGAGGTAAGGAAAGCCTCCTGGCTGGCACAAAGTAAAATCACCAAGGTTGAGGAAATGCTAAGGACCAAATTCAACATGGGTCCTAAAAAGGAAAATCAGCTATTGCCTTGTAGGCACAACAGGCTGCTTTCTCTTCATCAAACACTTTGTGAGGGCTAACTAGGTATGGTGCAAAGCAAAGGAGGAGCCGGAAGTAGGGGACACCATGTCCTTCCTCTTGAGCTTATGATTTAAACCAGGTGGTGAGAGAGAGACATAAAAAATACAGAACCAAGGGTATAAGTCCTCACAGGCTAGGTCCTGCATGGGAAGTAAAGACCATGAGAACACGAGGGGTCAGATCTCTGTGCGATGGGAAGTTTGAGGAAATCTTTTCTGAGGAGGTGGGACTTGAATCAAGCCTTGAAGTAAAAGCAGTTCCACTGACCATCCTGTCTAGATTACCAGTAAAGAGAGAGAATGGGAGGGATTCAGAAGAAGGAAGGAGAGGCAGGCATGAGCGAAGATGCAATGGTGTGAAATGAAGAAGAGGGTTCGATGTCTATGATAAATTATTTTCCCTTTATATAAAAGTCTCTCCTTCAATTGATGGCATCATTTCTATTTCAAATATCAGTGTGATATTTGCTTAACAGCCAAAGGCAATGCCGATGAATATATCTGAATCGTACTAAGATACTGTAAGAAGGAGATGCAGGAAGTCTGAAGGGAAATCAAGAGACAAAGGAAGGAAGAAAGGAAGCAAGGAAATATTACCTATCATTTCAGGTTACATATTATCTTTAAATGGAAAAAAAAAAGTTTTCTTAGAACCCGAACACGTATAGGCCTTGTACATGTGCCATAATTTTAAGTTACATTTTTTCTGAAATAAAAAAAAAGCAGAATTTATAATATATTATGAAGGATAAAATATTGCTGGGAAATGAAGTAAAAACAGCATTAGAACCCCCAAATCATCAGCGCCTAACGTTAAAGGTTTGTGAAGAAATAATAAACATTGTTCTGTTTGCACTTTTAACGATATTGAATGGTAGAGTGATTGGTTATATTTTCTTTGAGTTTCTCCAAAATTCTAGTCCTTTCCCGTTAGTTACACATACTTATTACCAAATTTTGCTCGTGTCTCTTTCACCCAGACCTGGACTGTCAACGCCGTCCTATCCTATTATGATGAGACGGGGGCTTCTCTGCTGGCTTGGCCAGCCCGTAGGGATTAACCCGCTGCAGGCCACAGGCACACCCTGGCATCTTTTTGCATTAGGAATGGTCATTTTGTTTACATTTCATCATATATGGTGTCTCTTCATGGGGAAAACAACTTCCCGCCTTGCAAATAATTCCTGGCCAAAGAGCAAGTCATAGCCCACGGTGCCATTGATTCTAAATCAAAGGCTGAAGTGTCAGTGTCTATTTCTTTCTCTGAAGCAAATAGTTTTAGAACTATTCTGTGATTTGTTGGAATAAAAACAACCAACCCATTAGAAGGATTAAATTAAGGCCCAGGCATTAAAAGGGGAAAGATGAAAAGGTGGTGGTGATAAGTGTGTATGTGTGTGTGTGTGTGGGGGGGTTGTTCCCCGTAGTTAAATTTGTCTTTTTTTTTTTTTTTTACTTCTGTCCTTGTGCATTTTTAATGGGAAAAAAAAAGTCACTCTGTATTCTGTGGCCTCAAGCCACGAGGTAGCTGTGTAAAAAATAAACAGGGTCTGCGTTTTGCTGCGTTTGAGAAAGATGTAAATGTGTAAATGCGATGGAAGAGGTTTTTTCTTTCTCCCTCTCAGGAATGGTCCATCAGCCCCAGGCTAGAGAATGTGTCTCTCCCAAGTACTCTGTCACCCTGGTAACCATGGAGACCATGACGATCGATTAGATGCCATCTGATCTCAACCTCATAAAAAAAAAAAAAAAAAGAGGCAGCAGATGGCAACCAGGCCACTAGACCTGTCTCAAGAGAGATGAAGAGGAAGACAGAGAAAGAGAAGGAAGGAGGTGAGAAAGAAGAGGTGGGGGTGGGTTGGAGCAGGGAGGAGAGAGCACAGAAGCAGCTATGGAAATGGAAATTTTGGAAAAGGGGAGAAATAGAAAGCAAGGAAAGCAGGGATAAGGGAAAGAAGTGATACAATGAAGTAAATGAAGCTAAAACCTCATTGTGCAATAGACCTCTGTAGTGAATTGTACGAAGAAAATCCAACAAAGCAAGCATGTCAGCTCTTTCCTAACTTTCACTTGATGTACAGGTCGCTAACGGTTACTCAGAATGCTTAGGAGTCTGGCACCAGGGCTTCCCTGAAGGATATGCACAAGGTTATCTTTGTGGCTCTTGGTATCACTTGGACTTGGGTGCATCTATGAAAGAATTCTGAGACGTGGTTTTCAGAACGAACATCCTGGCCTGATAGGGTTTTTCCATGACTTTCTGACCTCTGGCTGCATTGATACTGGAAAGGTCTGTCATGCCATCTCCAGCAGTGTTCTAGCTACCCCTTTGTCTTCGTTTGTCATGCTGCTGGGACAAATGCCACATAATGGGTAGGCGTAAACAACAGGGATTTATTGGCTCATGGTTTCGAGGCTACAAGTCCAAAATTAAAGCATTAGCAAGGCCATGCTTTCTCCCCAGCTTGCCACCTTCCTTGGGGTTCCTTGGCGTGCATCTCCACCTCCTGCCACGTGGCAATCTCTCTCCTTGTTTCTGCTTTTCCACTTTCCCCTGGCTTCTAGCTTCTTCCTGTGGCCTTCTCTGACTCTGCATCTGAATGTCTTCTGCTTCTAAAGGACCCCGTTAAAACAAACGAAGGCCTACCCTGATTCAATTGGGCCACAGATTAATAGGATCTTAGAAGATCCTATTCACAATTGAATCCCTACCTTTACTGATGAGCCATCTCAAAGGGTCCTACTTACAAATGGGTTCACACCTGCAGGAATGTAGATTAAGAACATCTCTTTTGTTGGGGTACATAATTCAATCTACCACACCCTTAAAGAAGCGATGACCCCTTTTGCAGATATCCAAGGTGAAAAGAAAACAGGAAGTCAGTGCTGGTAATCTAGGAGTCTTAGCTAGAGTGATGTAATGACTAACCTTTATAAAGTGCTTAGTTAGTATGTGCTAGATATTATGCAAAGTACTGTATACAGATTATTGCATTTAATTCAGATAACAATGCCACAAGATGGGTGCTATTATGTCATCACCATTTTACAAGTAGGAGCTGAGGCTTGGAGAGGTTAACTACTTTCATTAAGGGCACACCTAGGATGTTGTATTATGTAACAGTTTAGTTGTGTAGGGAGAGTTTACAGTTTGCTTGCTTGCTCGTTTTCTTTTTTCTTCCTTTTTTAAAATTTTATTTTAAATGTATGCAGGTTTAAAAAATAAGACAGCTTCAATGTAGAAAATTGCTTAAAATAAGAGAAAAATACTTATAATCCCATTAGTCAGAGATAAGCATGGTAAGCACGTAGGTTGTAAACTGTCCAGCATTTTCTATAGAGATACACACACACACATACACACACATATTTTAAACAAATGTAATATTAAGCCTTAAATATTGTTTGGTTAACCTGCCTTTTTCCAATAATATATTATGAACCCATTTCCATGTTTTTAACTCTTTAGCTATTTCATCTTATTTAATGACTATATGGTATTCCACTGTTTGAATGTATCACAATTCATTTAACTACTTCCTTATTATTGGGCTTTGATTTATTTCCACATTTTTATACTCTAAATAATGCTGTGGTGATCATTTTTTGATCCAAATCTTTATACTTCTCTGATTTTCTCTTCAGGATGAAAGCATAATTGTACAAAGAGTATGTTTTTGAAAGCTTTTATTGAGTTATAACATATATACAATAAAGTAAATACACCAGCAGTATACAGCTAGTTGAATTTTACATATGTAATTATATACGTCTGTAAAATCTCTGTCCAAAATCAAGATATTAAACATTTGCAGTACCCCAGGAGGTTTCTTCATGCCCCTTCTTGTTAATATCCACCCATGTTCTTTAACTTCTTATAAATGGAATCATTAAGTGTGTATTCTTTGTTTTTGCTTATTTCACTCAACATAATATCTGTGAGATTCATCCATGCTGTTATACGTAGGTCATTCTTTGTATTGCTTTATAGTATTCTATTGTTTGAATATATTACTATTGATGGACAATTAGGCTATTATGAATAAAGCTGCTATGAACATTCTTTTGGAAGATAAATATATACTCTTTTTGTCGTTAAGCTTCTAGGGCAGGATTCTTAACCTTTTTTGTTCCACAGACCCCTTTGCCAGTCTGGTGAAAATCACAGACCCCTTACTAAGTCCACACAATACTGTGTATTATTTAATAAATACATCACACCCACATCAACAAGTCCCCATAAGAATAATGTTTTCTTGAATTTCAATTCAAGCTTACAGATCCCTTATTAATAACACCTGTTCTAGGGGAACTAATAGGTCATAAGGTAGGCATCTGTTTATCTTTAAATACAGGGTAAACTTTTTTTTTTTAATTCTGTTTTCAAATTGGCCCCAAAACATTTGTACTAATTTGAACTGCAATCATCCAATATATGAGAGTGCGCTCCCCTCACACCCTTATCAAATAGTGGGCATTCTTGTTCTCTTTAAATTTTGCCAATATGAGAGACGAGATGGTATCTTGTTTACATCATGCTTGATTACCAAGTAAATTAAACAATTTTTGCTATGGTACCGGACATTCTTATTTTTTCTTACATAAATTGTCCTTGCACGCCATTGTCCTATTTGGTGTTAGCTTTAGGATAAGGCATAAAAGGTAAAACATAATCCATATGGTCTGTACAGATTCAATGGCATTATAAGAAAAATGCATTGGCATGTATGACCAAATTTACTTTCTTTGCATAAGTTGACATCCAGCTCTATATATTTTAGAAGGAAGCTAACATTTAGGGAACATCTATTACTGAGCACATTTACTCTTTAGATTAGCCCTATTCATTTAATTCTTATAACATAATTTAATTTCTGTAGGAACATTTAATTTTCACAAACTCTCTAAAAGACACTTAATGTTCTGTTTATTTTTTTACAAATGGAGAAGTCATTTTGTTTAGACTTATTTTGTGACCTAACATCTCATATATTCTGGAGAAAGATCCATGTGTGTTAGAAAAGAATGAGAACTCTGCTGCTGTTGGATGATATGTTTTATATATGTCACTTAGGTCTAGTTGGTTTATAGTATCTTTCAAGTCTTCTATATTTCCTTATTGATCTTCTGTCCAGATGTTTTATCCATTATTGAGAGTAGTATAATGAAATCTCCTAGTATTAATGTAGAACTGTCTATTTTTCCCTTCAAATCTGTCGTTTTTTGCTTCATATATTTTGGGACTCTGCCATTAAGTGTATATATGTTTATAATTGTTATGTCTTTTTGTTGAATTGACACCTTTATCAGTATATAGTGACCTTCTTTGTCCCTTTTAACAGCTATTGACTTAAAGCCTATTTTTTCTGGTATTAGTATAGTTACCCCAGCTCTTTTTTGTTACTATTCACCTGCCATATATTTTTCCATCCTTTCACTTTCAACCTACTTGTGTCTTTGAATTTAAGATGACTCTCACATTGTTGGGGCATGCTTTTTAAAATCCATTCTGCCAATCTCTGAATCTTGACTGGAGAGTTTAATCCATTTATAGTTAAAGTCACTATTGATAATGCACAATTTTCTTTTGTCATTTTTCACTTTTGTCTTTGCAAGTCTTATACATTTTTTGTCCCTCAGTTCTTCCATTAATGTGTACTTTCATATTTGTTTGATTTTTCATATTGTACCATTTTGAGTCCCTTCTAATTTCTTTCTTGGTATATTTTTCATATATTTTCTTTGTGGTAACCATGGAGCTTAGATCCTAAATCTATAACGATCACATTTGATTTTATACCAACTTAACTGCAATAGCATACATGTATACAGTTCCTATATCCTTCCATACCCCATCTTCTTGTATTTGTTACCTATTATACCTCTATACATTGCATGTCCGAAACCATAGATTTTTCATTACTTTTCATGCATTTGTATTTTAGCACCAATTGGAAGTAAAACATAGAATTACATACTAAAAAATACAGTACTGTAGTACTGGCATTCATAATTATCCATGTGGCTACCTTTGCTGGAAGTCTTTATTTCTCTATGCTGCTCCAATCCACTCTCCATTGTCATTTCCTTTCAGTCTGCTTGTAAGCAGGGCTAGTGGTGATTAGTTACCTCAGCTTTTGTTTATCTGGGAATGTTTTAATCTTGCCCTCACTTTTGAAAAACAGTCCCACTGAATATAAAATCCTTGGTTGGAAATTGTTTTCTTTAGGTGCTTTAAATATTTCATGCCACTGCCTTCTTGTGTGGCTTCCACAAAAGAAGTCAGCCCTTAATCTTATTGGAATTTCATTGTACATAACACATTGTTTTTCTCTTTCAGCTTTCAGAAGTCCCTCCTTGTCCTTGGCATTTGACCATTTGACTACTATATAACTGGACATGGTTCTCTACCAGTTTATCCTGTTTGTGGTTCATTTGTTAGGCATCTGGAATGTATATATTCATGTCTTTCATTAAATTGGGGAGGTTTTCTGCCATTATTTCTTTGAATATTTCTTCTGCCTCTTTCTCTTTTTCTTTTTCTTCTCCTTCTCCCATTATGCATATATTCGTATGCTTGATGGTGACCTACAGGTCTCTTAGACTCAGTTTCTTCTTTATTATTCTTTTTTTCTTTCTTCTTGTGGTAATTTGAAACTGTATATACTCCAGAAAAGTATGCTTTTAAAGTTAATCCATTCCTGTGGGTGTGGACTCATTGAAAGTAGAATCTTTTGGTGAGTAGGATCTTAAGTTAAGATGTGACCCACCTCATTCAGGGTGGATCTTAATCCTCTTACTAGAGTCCTTTATAAGAGAATGAAATTCAGACAAAGAGAAAAAGCCATGGAAGCAAGAAGCTGAAAGCAATGAAAACCCAAAAAGAAGGGAGAAACCAACAGAGGCCACCGTATGCTTTGCCATGTGACAGAGGAGTCCAGGATCACAGATTCAAAACTGTAAGCTTGTAAGCTAGTAAGCTAATAAATCCCCATAGCTAAAGCCAACACATTTTATGGTATCTGCTTTTGGCAGCTTAGCAAACTAAAATACTCCCATCAGCCTGAATCATTTCAACTCTCTTGCCTTTGAGTTCCCTGACAATTTGTTCCATCAGCTAAAAACTGCTGTTGAAACCCTCTAGGGAAGGTATTGTGGCCTTCAACTCCAGTATTTTTGCTTGGTTCCTTTTAAATTTTCTCTGTATTGAGATTCTCATATTGTTCATTCGTTATTTTCTTGATATCTGTTTTAGTTTCCTCATTGCTAAAGCAATGGGTTAGTTAAAACAATGGGGATTTATTGGCTCATGGTTTTGAGAAGAGGAGAAGTCCAAATCAAGCCTCAGCAAGGTGATGCTTTCTTCCCAAAGACTAGCATTCTGGGGCTGTCTGCATGCAATCCTTGGCCCTTAGCTCCACTTTCACAAGGCAATACACAGGGCAGACTCTCCTTTTTCTTCTGGATTCTGTTGACTTTGAGCTTCTGGCTGTGCCCCCCGTCTTTTTGGACTTTTTCAGTAACAGGAATAAGATCCATCCTGATTGATTTGGCCCACACTTTAACTGAAGTAACCTCCTCAGTAGGTCCTACAATGGGTCCACACCCATGGGAATGGATTATGTTTAAGAACATGTCTTTCTGGGGTACATAGCTCAAAATCATCACACCATCATTTAGTTCTTTCTTTGTGTTTTCCTTTATCTCCTTGAGCATATTGAGGATCATTTTCTAAAAGTCTTTGTGTATGTTCAATGTCTGGTCCTGCTTGTTGATGGTTTCTGGATTTTTATGTTGTTCCTTTGGCTGGGCTATCATTTCCTGTTTCTTTGTCTTGTAATCTTTCGTTGTGTGTTAACTCTTGGACCTTAGTCCCTGATCTTTAAGTTTTTATCCAGGCTTCCTTGAGTGACAAAAAAGAAACTAACACAGAAAACATCTTTCACCACCTTTCCAAATTGGCTCTGCTTGGTCTACTACAAAATTTAGCCTTCCTATCAAGAAGATCAGCCCAAGGTGAATGCAAATGGCAGGATCCTCTCTGCATTTTCTTTTTTTTTTTTTTTTGGCTGGGCTTGTGCTTGCTCGAGGCCTTAGGATTTCCTCCGTTTACAGGAATTTGAATGTCGTCTTTATTCCCTATGAAATAGACTTTCTCCTCCTCCTAGGTGCTCTACTATATGACTTAAAGCAGGTAATCCTTTGTCCCAGGCTGTTTTGACCTATTTTTTAAAATTATTATTACATTACTTTAGTTGTCTGCAAGCTGCTTCTACCTGTAGGGCAAGTTCTACAGTATGCTCACTCTGGAACAGGACCAGAGACCCACAATGGGAGAACTGGCTGGCTCCACACTGCCCTGGGGAGTGGATTGGGGTGTGGCCGGCAAGGGCACCAGGAGTTTCTCCTACCATTTTTAAAGATGCATTTTCCTGATTCAGCACTTGCCCAGTTACTGCAACCCTTTAACTGTTTTCTGGAGTTTTGAGGAAGCTGGCTTTGCCAGTATTTGGCTAGCTGTTCAAAGATTCTGAGGGAGAACAGTACCCTGGAGCATCTTACCCCAAAATCTTGATCAACTGGCTTTCTTTAGTCTAAATATTTTTTAAATCATAAAGAAATTTAAATATTTTCCAATGTGTTCTTATAATTCACTTTTCTTCATTAATTGGATCATCAAATAATCTGAAAGCCTATTTATTACTTTCATAGCAATGAATCTTAATGATTTACTACTTTTGGAATGACCTACTTTTTTGCTGTTACAATTCATATCTAGATGTCAGAATATTTTCTATTGATTTCATACACAAATAGATGAAAAATAATTGTACTGTACAGTGCAAAAGCATACACTGCATCTTAATGTGTATTCCCAATAAGAGAGAACGTCCTTTTGACTAGGTGTCAGTAAAAAGCAAATCCTCTGTTTACAAATGATTGGAAAGAATTTTCCATAGATTTGCTTCTGGCTCCATATATGTTAAGCCTTGCTTCTCTTCCACCAGGAGCCATAGAGCATGCCCATATTGTGATATTACCTTTAGATTTACAACTTTGTGTTATGACACAAAGATGAGTTTCCAGAGTGGGCTACAGGAGTATTCCTAAAAGCCATTCCTACAATAGGATGGCTAGAAAGAATTATACATACAAGTGACTGGGAATGACATATGTCATCCCACTAAACTCAAACTAATGTATCTCCAATTTCACTTGCCTTAGTTGTACCCCCAAAATGCCTGCAGCCACTTTGATTCCAACTTCTATGAGGGGAAGTTGATGTATAAAGAGGCAGCAAGCTCTATTTTGACTAAAATATCCAGTGGCAAATTTTGCAAAAATATATTATAGGTAAATGCAATGGTAAGTTTCCTCCTAGCAAAATGAGGGCCCCAGAGATAAACTTTATTAGCTTCATGGTAAATACATCTCTGGAGCTTTGGGAGGGGCGCTGGGGAGATAACTGGAGAAAAAGATAAGGATGGCCCAGTGGAGAGTGTAGGCACATGTGATTCTCTACTTGATTCAAATGCTGTCTGTGACTTTCTGTTGTTAGGATGTCAGACAGAGCTTTCCAACATCCTGGCATTGATCTTGTATGAGAATTCAATCAAGGCCTAACCTAAACTAAATGAATTAAGAAAAAAATCACCTTTCCCATTTTTTGTCCATTTCTTTGCTCCTTTCACTTCTTCATGGTCCACTTTTTCCTTTGTTTCTTTCAGCCATATAATGCCTTTTATCTATTTATTTATTTTAAAGATTTATTTATTTATTTCTCCCCCCTTTCTTCTTGCACTTCCTGTCTGCTCTCTGTGTGTTCTTCTTTGTCTGCTTGTCTTCTCTTTAGGCGGCACCGAGAACTGATCCTGGGACCTTCCGGAGTGGAGAGAGGCACTGAATCTCTTGCGCCACCTCAGTTCCCTGCTCTGATGCATCTCCTATTGTTTCTCTTCTGTGTCTCTTTTTGTTGTGTCATCTTGCTGCACCAGCTCTCCACCTGGGCCAGCACTCCTGCGTGGGCCAGCACTCCACCTGGGCCAGCACTCCACGCGGGCCAGCTTGCTTTTCACCAGGAGGCCCTGGGAATTGAACCCCGGACCTCCTATTTGGTAGACGGGAGCCCAATCACTTGAGCCACATCCGCTTCCCTATAATGCCTTTTAAATCTCTTCTTCTCTCCTATTAATGCTTACTCTTCGTGAGAACCAAGATCTCTGCTATTCATTTATTCATTTATGCACAAATGTTTATTTTGCATGTACTAGGGATTAAATAGTGATCAAGACAGTAACATCATGGGCCTCACAAAGCTCATATTCTAGAGCTAGTGAGACAAAGTAAACTACTGTTCAGTTTAGAGTGGCCAAGATTTTAGTACCATATTGGTACTCTCGGTGAAATTTCTCTTTTATTGTTAAGGGACTCTCTTTATTCCCCAGTTAACATCATTTCAAACATCAGAGATTTGGGGGAGGTATTTCAGAGGTGCTAGGGATTTCAGATTGGGAGGAAACACTTTCTCAATTCCTTGAAGCCTTCCATTTTTATTTATGCACAAAACTCATCTTGGCTTCCATAGATTTGATTGACCTTCCTCCAGCCCATGCCCCTCAACTGGGAAATTTATTGTTATTGTTAGCATGCCTAGAAAAGTCTCTGGACTTTTGAGGACCATTTAAAACTGCACACTAGGTTTTATCTACTTCATTCTTTTTGAAAGGACCTTTGCTAAGTTTTATATGGTAATGGTAGATATCTTTTTCTAACACTTTAAGACATTTTTCCTGGTCACGTTCAAACTACCCTGAGTGAGGACAATGCCTTGGGTTCAGTATTAAATTATTTCATAACAATCATTTTCACCATAGCACAAGCCATTTCAGTTATATTACAATGCAATTTCCCTTCTTTTTATTTCTCAACATTACATTCCTTTTTCCTATACACAAATATTTTCATCTTTGTTATTAGCACCATTTAAAAGTCTTTAGTTATTTTTTTTTTATCAGTTTGTATTAGTTACAATTCATTTGTGGGTAAGCAACAGAATACTCAAACTGGCTTTAAAAATAAGATAATGAGAGGCTCATAAACCTCAAGTTCAGAAATAAACCAGGCTACAAGGTTGATGGAATCAAGCGACACTGGCTCCATTTTCCTATAACTCTTTTCACTCTTCCACTCACA
Organism: Tolypeutes matacus; assembly: GCA_026826555.1. Lineage (NCBI taxonomy): Eukaryota > Metazoa > Chordata > Mammalia > Cingulata > Chlamyphoridae > Tolypeutes > Tolypeutes matacus. Next base: position 15,185,144 of record JAKSZT010001178.1, read on the forward strand.
GTTTCACCCTTAGCCCAGGAGCAAGGAGAGCTGTAGCAGTTGACCTCACGTTCAAGAATAACCATGTTCAGAGAGACCCTTCTTTTGGACTCTCTGAAGAACCAGGCCATTTTCCCAGAGGCTCTCAGAAAACCTCTCCTTTTGTCTCATTGGCCGAAACTATCACATGATCCCTTCTGAACTGGCAAAGGCCAATCAGGCCTTCTGGAGTGGAGTGGGTAGGGGGAACGTTTATATCAGCTTTCCCTGAGGCACATGGTTCTTCCTGGGAGAGGGGCCAATGCCAGACAAAGAGCTCTGATAAGAAGGAGGAAACAGGAACAGATGCTGGGTAGGCAAAGGGTTATAACATCCTTCTACTTTGGAAGTTATTCTAGATGCTCCAATGATACTTTGTTCATTTCTGAATGTATTTCTCCAGTTCCCAGGAATAAGATCACTCTCATACATTCCCATTGTTGACCATTAAAAAGTTAAAATTATGTTCAGTATCTTCTGTTTAAGAAAACAAGGTTGATCCTAAAATCCTCAAGATTGAGGAATGAACAAACATAAGGGGGGAAAGCAACTATGGACTAAAGTAGACTTATTATTATTCTAGCAATGGAAGATCTTTTATTATTGATATAAAGACAGTGGTCACCAGAGGTTCTGAGGGGAAGGAAAGGGAAGAATAACAAGGGACATTTTTGGAACATTGGGATTATTCTGAATGACATTGCAATGACGGATACAGGCTATTATACATTTTGTCAAAACCTATAAAAATGTGCCGAGCAAAGTATAAATGATAATGTAAACTATTGACAATGGTTAGTAGCAATGCTTCTGTATGTGTTGATCAGTTGTAACAAATGTACCATACTAATGAAAAATGTTAATGGGGGAAGTGGGGGAGGGGTAGGGGGTGGGGTATATGGGAACCCTCCTATATTTTCGATGTATCATTTATGGAATCTAAAGCTTCTTTAAGAATAGAATTAAAAAAAAAAAAAAAGAAAACAAGGCTGTATGTTGTACATACATGATTAATGCAAATGTTTTCTTTTCTCTTTTCTTATTTTTTGCTAAAGGCATTAAGTTTTAGTTATTAAAAATGGCATAACACTGCCTTAGCTGCCAAGCTTTCCATGGAAAGACTGGAGAACTTTTACTGCATACACTAACGATACAGAAAATCTACCAACGCCTCACTTAAGGCGTGCATAAGAGGTCATCAGTTGTTGGGTTAACCTTCATTGTGGGGAGTCTTGGGCAGGTGAGGGTTTATTTGGGGGTTTGGGCATTTGGTTCTCTGCTTTTGGTCTTCAGAGGCATTTTCTTTCCTGAGTCAAACCTTAAGTGGCTATTTGCCGGTCTCCATCTTTTTTCAAGGAGATTTACCAGTCTCCCTCTCTTTTCTTTGAGAAGTGAGACAAGAGTGGGGTGTATGGCAATCCTTAATTTTATGTAAATGACCCACATTTACATCTCTCCCTGGAGTGTTATGAAAATTAGTGTCCTAAAAACATTTTAACAAAGTGCTCTCTTGAGATGGGAAGAAAGTGCCATTAGCCCAGCAGGTTCCCTGTAAGTGTTTCTAAGTGGGAGGAGGGAGGAAGGAAAAGTACCACACATACGTCCAGCATTTTTCAGGTTTTTGGAAATTTTTTTTGAAGACATCATTATAAAAAATTTTGGGGGGGTTTTACCATCAGCCAGTTCACAGACTGGGTTTGCATTAACTTTTCCCACTTTGCTGGTTGTTGACATACATAGGATGTCTGGCTGGGAAAGGTTAACACATCAGAGCGGTGTTTGTTGAAACTGACAAAGTGATAAACTAGGTTTGTATTTACCTTGCTATTACCCAAGGATACTTTTAGCATCCTTTTGATATGCTAAATAGTCTTTCCTGAGGAAAACTATGTAAACAAACAAACTATTAATTAAGCCAATATCAGCCATCACCACAGATACATGGGGTGCAGATTTGTTGACTAGGATGAACTAGAACCAGGCAGTGGCCTTTGACTTCAAAGGATGAACCCAGGGCCAGCTCTCTGCCTGCAGATTCACACTTCCCAGTAAGGGCTACTTACTGACACCTGGGCTTCTCTGAGAGCTTCTCCCCATGAGGTCTCTGGGTACACTATTCCAACTTACCTGGGAAAATCCACTGGAGAGCCAAATGACAAGCATACATGACTCAGGCAGGCAATATAACATTCTCCAAAGACCCTACGAATTCATAAATTGTCATTAGAGTTCCGGTGTGACTTACAACTTTCTACTTGTATGGAAGAGGTTTTATTCCATTCAAAAATAAAAAAAATTATGTGGTGTCCTCTAACCCAAGTCTTGGTTGGCTGAGTGCATGTCACCCATCAGCCACTTGTGCTCCTATCAGCCACAGTCTATAACTAGGCATGATCATTACTATTATTGGGTTATTAATGTTAATTGTGGACCAAGTTGGACCTGGCGATATGTGTGCTGACGCTCAGGTCACGCACAGAGGGACCATGATATTTCTTGGTCCCAGATGTGCTCTACTTTTATTCACAGCCCAAATCAGCCTTGGCTCTCCTTGTTGCTTTTTTGCCCTGGCAGTTTCCGTCTCACTGGCTGCCCATCTTCCCGTTGGGTGACTTTCAGCAGCACAGCTGCCTGCAGACATTGTGTCTCACATGATGTTTTTTTCTTCTCTCCAGCTCTAGGTTTTTTTTTTTTCCTCTCTCCCAAGAGTAATCCCGGTTTGCTTTTATTTATTTATTTTTCTGCCCAAGCTTTTTAACTGTTTAGATCAATCTTTTAATCCCATTTCCTCCCTAAAACTTTACTGAGTGTCATGATTTACACTTTACAATGTTAACTTCACAAAGTGCTTTCTGATGCAAAACCTCATGACTCCCAAGTCTTAAGCTTGATTCCTGGGCAGACTCATCTCCTTCTACCCCATTCTCTTTATGATCCAGCCACATAAGTAGATGGAAAATGCTCTTTCCTCCTCCCCTGCAGTGTGACAATGAAAATGCCATGGAGATACACCTGTCCCTCCTCCTCAGGTATTTTATTACTTTGGGGAAATCTAAAATGCTACCAATGAGGATGTATTCTTTTGGCCCAATTAAGGGATTTTCCCTAGTCAAAAAAAAAAAAAAACTTTCTGAGAGGCAGATACACAATAAGGATTTATCATTCATTTGCACTTCAGTGTAAGTGAGGTCATCTTGGCCTTCTAAGGAGAAGGTTCTGAAGAGGTAAAGGATTTGGGGAGAACATTATGGGTTTAGTTTGTGAAAAGGGAACAAGGTAGGAATGAGGTGTATGGCAAAGGAGGGAAGTCTGTGTTCTCTATTGATAAGCCTCAGCCGCTTGCCCCTTTGCTGAAGTCTACCCTCCATACATTGGCTTCCAGAGCCAGGTAGTACCTGTGACTCAGAGCAGAGGCAAGACTCACCCTGGGCCCCTGACTAACCTCAAGTCACATGGCCTCTGTAGAATTCGTGGATTCTGCAAAATAATAAGTTAACCCAATGAAAAAGCTGGGCTCTCTGGTTTTAGGGAGTCGTTCCATTTCCATTCTCTTGTTTGAGCTGACAGGTTGTTTCTTGCAACTGACCACGGGCATCACTGAGCAGCCTGGCTGCTTTGCTGAAAAATCACCAATGACTGGCATGACCAGTTCTTTTGCTTTTGAGTAACCATAGCCTTGACAAACCAGGCTCTCTTAATGTACAAAGAGGGCCTCTGAGAATATAAGCCACTGGCTAAGAGGCCACCACTGAAGTCACAGAAGCCTGGGGTCAATGCCTGAAGCCGTCCTTTGTTAGCTGCCGACTACTCCAATGTGCTAACATTTTCATCTGCAAAGGGGGAAAATAGTAACACCTTCCTTGTAGGGTTTGGCAGCCACTGGTCTGTTTTCTGGTCTTATAATTTTGTCTTTTCTTGAATGTCATTAAATGGGATAATACAAAAAAATAAATAAAAATAAATGGTAGGGGAGCAGGAGTAGCTCAGTGGTTGAGTGCCTGTTTCCCATGTTAGAGGTCCTGGGTTCAATCCCCAGTGCCTCCTAAAAATAAATAAATAGGGGAGTGGATATGGCTCAAGCCGTGAGCACCTGCTTCCCACATGGGAGGTCCCGGGTTCGGATTCCCGTGTCTCCTAAAAACAAAAACAAACAAACAACAAGCAAACAAACAAAAAAACCAACTCAGGGACGCTGGATGTGGCTCAGTGGTTGAGCAACAGCTTTCCACATACAAGGTCCTAGGTTCAATTTCTGGCCTGGGTACCTCAAAAAAATTTTTTTAAATAAAAAGTAAATAAATGTTAATGCACCTGAAGGGCTTACACAGTACCAGGCAAATAATAAGCATTCAATAGACACCAATTGATATTTTTAATATTAGTATAAGACCAGCGGACCAGTTATTTATTAACTAGCATCTTGACAATGGGAAGATTTACTGCATCTTCCCAACAAGCCTAATTTATCCCCAAAAAGTAGTACCCAGTGAAGTAGATGCATCTGCAGCTTCCTAAACCCGCCATGTATAAGGGATAGGAGGAGAAATGTCCCTCTCCCCAGAGTCCTGCAAACCATCATTGCACATGTAGAAATCAGCATCCACATTGAGTGTGGCCTTCAGGGAAGGAGGGAGAGGACTGGGGAATTTGGTGAATTCTGAATTTGGTCGATTCCCAGTCCACTACTCTCAGGAGAATGATTTGTGTCCACAATGCACACGTGTGTGCATGGCCTTAGCACAGGTACATGCTCACACAGACAGGCTGCACACTCACCCACTCCTAGGTTAGAACTCCACGGCACTGGGTGTATTTTTTCTTGTCTCTCTTCTCCTCTCTTGAATCCTTTTCAGTCCATTCGGGCATAATTATTATTGCTTTGCTTGCTCGTCTCTGCAGCTCTCTAGAGTAGAACAGATGTCGACAGCTCTGAAAGATCCCATGCTATTACACAGCAGAACAAATGAGGATGTCAAAAAAGGCTCTTCAGTCTAACAAGAAAACAGAGGAAAGAGACAAAAAGAATAAAGCCTTTGGAGACCGGCAGACTCACTCTGATTAGATCTTATGCTAAAACGATGCCCATTCTGTGTACTAACAGTGATTTAATATGTTTAAAACGATGCAGGGGAAATAAGTCTTGGGGAAGAAAAAGAGAAAGGAGAATTTCTTCCCTGGCAGGCATGATTAAGATGGTGTGGGCTCCTGTGGAAAATGTGACTGCAGCAGGAGCCTGTGCTTGCAGGCCCAGGTGAATTTACCTGGGAAGCTCGACATTGTCTCATTACACTGGGCAGGGAGTGATCTGCGCTCTACAGATGAATTAGGCAGCTAGGGGCAAAGCGGAATGCCAGCCTCACTGCAGGGTCATTGTTTCTTCCATAATACGGAAGACTATAATTTAAAGACATCTTGTTTATGGCGCCACGAATCTACAAATCTCCATTATCCAGAACAATGATTAAAAAAAAAAAAAAAAAAAACAGCTCTAGAATTATGGAAGGGGGAATGGGAGGTCTCCAAGCAACCAAACTGGATGTACCAAAGTCCAGGTATTATGAATCATATAATTGACTGATTGAATATGTCTTCAGCTCCTTTCTCTGAACCTACTTACTCATCTTCTATTTATAATTCTGTTAATGTAATAGTTCTCTCTCTCCCTCCCTCTCTCTCTCTCTCTCTCTCTCTCTCTCTCTCTTTTAACCACCCCACAGCAGAAGAGAAGAAACAATTTTGAAAGGCCAGCTTTGGGATAAGGAAAATGGAGGGAAAGGCTGTTAGTGACATTTATTTATTTTATTTTATTATTTTATTTTTTTTAAAGATTTTATTTATTTATTCATTTATCCCCCCCTTTCTGCTTGTGCTCGCTGGGTCAGCTAACCACGCCGTACGGGCGGGCTTGCCTTCACCAGGAGGCCCCGGGAACCGAACCCGGGGCCTCCCATATGGTAAACGGGAGCCCTACTGATTGAGCCACAGCCGCTTCCCTGTTAGTGACATTTAAACATCCTGATAATATAAAAAAAAAATTGACTGCAAATGAGAGGGCAGAAAAACTATAGCAAAGGAGAGCACATTCTATATTTGTTTGATCACATATTTGTTCCTTAAATCCTTCCACAATAAATCTGAGGCAGCTGTCCAGGGGCTTTCGTTATACCAGTAGAAGGTAGCACATTCTTCAAATATCCCCCAGGAATAAACGTTTAAAAAATCCTCAACAAACTCCCTGAAGGGGAGGCAAGTTCTCAATGTTCATTGTTGAAGTGCTTCAAACTGAAAATGCCAGGAATTACCCCTGTATCTGAAAATGCCCAGACTCTGCAATCTAGAAGTTAGAACTTTGCAGTAGGATGAGAACTTAAACTCCTGGTCCAGTGTTCCAACAAGTGACCGCTCAGCCTGTGGCTGAGGTCACCTAGTGATGGGGCCTCGCCTCCTTGTGAGATGTGAGTCCATCATCAGAGTGTATTACAAAGTCCAAGCTTGCTCAAACCCAAGTCTCTTTCTTTGTATCTTCTCCCCACTGGCCAAGTTTTGCCTTCCAGGACCCCAGCGAGGAACAACCTAAACTTGTTACTCCTATAAAGACAGATATCATGATACCACCTCTATCCCAACACACCAACATTCCTCCCCGGTGGCCCAGCCCCAAGTCTTTCCCCATTCCACATGTGGCATGATTTCAAGTCCCCAACTCCTTTAGTTTATAAATGTTCACTTTAAAGTCTGATATGCCCAAACTAGCATAACTCACCAGGTATGAGTTGAGAGTCCAAACATAGTACCAGGAACTGTGGTTTAGCATACCACATGGGGTCAGGACACCTGGGACCATATCTGGCTCTTGTTATGTGACTTTAGACACATGACTTAATCTCCTTAAGGCTCAGTTTCCTTATCTGTAAAATGGGGTAACAGTAGATCTCAAAGGTTAGTAGTGAGAATAAATGAGAGAATCCATCAAAACATGTTTGCCATACAGTAAAGCACTTTTTAAATATGAGCTGTCATTTTGGAGCCAGGAAGGAAAACCATCTCCCTTATATTCAACTCCATACTTCTGTTACAGTCAGCTTGCAGTGCACTGGTGATTCATTTTGAGCTTGCAGTTAAATAAAACATCTCTATCATTTTCACATAGGCTACTACAAAACCACATCTTTCCCATCTGCTGCTTATTCCATCTTATTTGCTTGTTTATTTTAACCAAATGTAGGACTTTACATTTATCCCCATTAAACATAATCTTGTTAGATCTGGTCCATTGTTTCAGGCTGTCAAATCTTTTTTGCATCACAGTTTTGCTGTCCAATGTATTAGCGCTCCCTTCCAGCTTTGTGTCACCCACAAATTTTATCACCAAGCCATCAATGTCTTCATCCAAGACATTAATAAAAATGCTTAACAAGGCAGGACGGAGGCCAGAAACCTGCGGTGTGAAAGTAGAGTTCCTTTCTCTGGATTGACATCAATGCATTAATTAATACTTTGCATTCAATCCTTTACTCGTCTACCTGCTCTGGCTACCATTGGCCCTTGTCCATAGGTGTATCTGGTCTTCAAGGATAGAGGCTTGATCTGTCAAAAGCACTGCTACAATCCAAATGCATTCTGTCTACACAATACCTGGATAAACCAGTCTAGTAACTCTCAGAAAGAAATTTAAGTCTGGGAAGCTGTCTCTCATCTGGGAACTCACCAGCTTACCGGCAAAAAGATCATCCAAATCACCTGCACTTTATATAAAAGATCAAACTCTGCCTATGGCTGAGCTTCTGGCACCTTTCTTCAAAGCCTCAGTCCCTCAAACTTGGCAATGCAGTCAGTGAATCTCCTGGAGGAAAACTCACCTGGACCCTGGATGCTCCGTTGAATCTATTTTCTTACCTTGGGCTTCCATTTGTTGTCACCAATATCTCTGGGAGCCTTTTCAACTTGAAAGTTACTCACCTTGATAGGGAATAAGGAAGGAACATAAAAGTTGAGCGGATCTGTTTTGCTTCTATCATCTGCTAATAATATGCCAATATTGATATTGATCTCAAGTAATAGACATATTTATCCTTTGTTATTTTTGTGCCAAATATAACCAAAAACTTTATTTTTGTTTTCTTTGTCTTAAAAGCCCAGGTCCCTTTTAGAAGCCCTGGGCTCAGGATCATTGGAAAGCTGGATTGATCAATACAAGCCTGTTGGAATGGCAGTGGCTTACCACGTGGAGTCTGTCCCAGTCACTGGATTCCTGACCATCCCCCAGGCCCCTCTCCCACCTTCAGATCTTAGTCTGTAGCATCCAACTACCCTTAGAGAGACACAAGAGTTAAGATCCTGAAATTCCAGATTCATCTAAATCCACCACATGTTATATATGTGATGTGAGCCCATTTATAAGAGGGGACAATAGTAATTATTTCAGAGACAGTGTGAAGATCACATGAAGTGGCTATAAAGAAGTGAGCACAGTGCCTGGCACATGGTCAGTGTTTAATTCTAGTGAGCTATTAGTGCCTTCTGGTACCTGCCTTGGTCTTGTCCCCATCTGGTTCTGTACTTGCCCTTAGTCCTTTGTCAATCCACTCTCACTTCACGTTAGCTCTGTCCCAAACTTTAATTTTCTGTTTTCCCTTCACAAGCTAGCTTTTGTTGTTGTTATTGTTTCTTCACCGATTGGCTTTTGAGAATGCTTTGTGTACATTGAATATCCTTGCTGACTCTATTGCTGGCAATACAGACCAAACCTAGGTGCAAAATCCTGCCGCCAACCTGACAGGACCCAGGCTCCTATTTATGACAAGTCCCTGTGAATAAAGGATAACAGGCCTCAGAATTTTTTCATAACTCACAAAAGCCATACTGTTTGGATTCAAATCCTAGCTTCTTAACTTTCTAACTATGTGATCTTGGGCAAGTCAATTAATCTCTCTAAGGCTCAGTTTCCTCATGTATAATAAGGTGAGCATAATAATATAGGGCTGTTCAGAGCATAAGATCCTTAGCATCATGCTTACTACTTAGTAAGTGCTCAATAAATGTTATCTGTTATTATTATCAGCATCATTGTCATCATCCTTCTGCACTTGACCTTTCCTGATACATCCATTTTCTTAATGGATTTTTGTGGCTCTTTTATATTTACTTTTGGTTATACACACTTCTTTCTTTCTTTTGTCCATTAAATTTCTGAAATCAATAGTGAGGTCTCAATATGCCATATGGATCATTCTACATTACCCTTCTCTTCTTTGAGATAAGAAAAATAAGCTATAAAGTATACTAAAAATAGGTAGTTACTATATAAATACAAATTGAGATAAATTTAAATCACATTGTTCAGATACCATTTTTAGAGTCCATAGTCACCCTTCTTCTGTCTTTAAAAAAAACCGTGTATAGCCATATATTTACATATTGTCTTCTATATTACATCCCAACTTTCTTGAGGGCAAGTCCCTTTGTTTCAATCTTCTGCATTAATTAATAAATTAATTCTTATATTTACTGAGTTTCTGTTATGTGACAAACACTGATTATCTCCTCAATTTAACTCCCTGGGAAAGCCAAACAAATAATAGTATATTCCTGTATCTACTATTCTTCAGTACATACTATCTGGCATACATAAAGAATTATAAGATATGTAAAGAAGCAAAAAAACAATATACAACAAAAAAATTCAACAGAAGCCAATCCATAAGTAATCTAGATATCAGAACTAGAGGACACAGATTTTAAAATAACTGTTATAAATATTTCCAAAGATTTATAGCAAAAGATGAAAAATTTTACAAATTTGATGTAAATATCAATTTACAAATCCAAGTAGCTTAGTATATCCAAAGCAGAAAAAAATATACAGAAAATCATAATGAGACATATTATAGTCAAATTGCTGAAAACCAAAGAAAAAGAGTAAAATAGCTAGAGAGGATATAAAAAGACACATCACATAGAGGAAAGCAATGATCTGAATGACAGCTGATTACTTACCAAACAATGAAAACCAGAAGATAATATAATAACATTTTAATATGTTGAAAGAAGAAAACCTGTGTTAGTAGAGTTCTAGATCCAGTGGAAAAATAGCCTTTAAAAAAAGGCAAAATAAAGACATTTTCAGATAAAGGTCAATCAAATTTGTTGCTGGCATATCTTCACTCTGTGAAATGCTAAAGAAAGTTCTTGGAACTGAAAAATAATGATACTTGGTTATTCCAATTGGATCATTGGAAACTCAGATTTCCAGAAGACTAAGAAGAACCAGGAAAGGTAAATAAGTAGAATATATATAATATTATATATATTTAAAAATACCTAATATATTTGAAAAACATTTAAATGCTTAAAACAAAAATAACAACATTGTAGTATAGTGCTTATAGCATTTGTGTGAATAAAATAGAAGACAAAAAGAACAAAAAGTCAGGTGCAATGGAATTATACTTTTGTAAGTTTCTTATTTTATTTGTGAACTGCTATGATATTAATTCGCTGTACTTCCTATAGAAATGTCTAAAATATAATACAAAAACATATCATTAACAGGCAATAGGGAAATAACATGGACTACTAAGAAATACTCAATTAGTTAAAAGAAGGAAAGGAAAATGAAAGAAACAAAGCAAAGATGGAACAAATAGGAAACAAACAGCAATATAGTAAATTTAATTCTAACAATATCAATAATTACATTGAATATAAATGGACTAAACAATTCAATTAAAAAGCAGAGATTGTCAGGATGCATTACAAAGACAAGACCATTTTAAACACTGCAGAGATACACTTTATATAAAGACTCAGACAGGTTCAAAGTAAAAGGATGTAAAAAGATATGGCATGAAAAAAGAAATCATAAGAAAGTAGTATGGCTATATTAATATCAGACAAGTAGAATTCAAAACAAGGAGTATTCCTACAGAAAAAGAGAACATTTCATAATGATAAAAGTCCCAATTAATCAAGACATTATAACTAAATGTGTATATATTGAATAACAAGGCAAACACTGACATAACTGACTGAAAGGAGAAATAGAAAATTCAATTGGTATAATTGGAGATTTAAACACTCTTCTCTTAATAATTGATAGAACAAGTAAACAAAAAATCAGAAAGGATATTGAAGACTTGACCATCTGTCAACCAAATTGGCCTGATAAACATCTATAAAACACTTCACCCAACAAGCCAATAAGAGCAGAATACACCTTCTTTTCATGTACACATGAAACACTCAACAAAAACCATATATTGGACTATAAATCAAATTTTAAAGGATTGAAACTCTGAAGAAATTTTAAAGGATTGAAATCATACAGGGTATATTTTCTGACCACTGTGAAATTGAACATATATACATATATGTGTGTGTGTGTGTGTGCTTATATTTATACACACACACACATATATCTGGAAAATATGAAAATATTTGGAAATTAAGCAATGTACTTCTAAAGGAAAAAATCTCAAGGGAATGAGATAATTTTTTAATTGAATGGCAGTAAAAGCACATCATAAACTTTTTGGGCTGTAACGAAAGTGGTGCTAAGAGTAAAATATAGAGTTTAAATGCTTATATTGGAAAACAAGAAAGGACTAAAATCAATGATCTAAGCTTCTGCCTTAAGAAATAGAAAAGGAAGAATAAGGTAAACCCAAAGTATGTAGAAATAAGGAAATAATAAAGGCAAGAGTGGAAATAAATGAAAGAGAAAACAAATAGTATGGAATATCAAGACAGCCAAAAAGTTTTTTTTTGTTTGTTTGTTTTGTTTTGTTTTTTGAAAAATAAATAAAACGATTAGTCCCTAGTTAAGGGGGAAAAAAAGGAAAAATTAAAGAGAAAACACAAATTATCAATATGAAGAAAGAAATAAAGGATATTTCCACAAATCCTATAGACATTAAAAGGACAATAAGGTGATATTATAAACAATTTTATGGCAACAAATTTGACAACAACTCTCTTGAAAAACAGGCCTTTTTGAAACTGATACAAAAGAAGTAAATGACCGTAATATCTGTTAAAAAATTGAATTCACAATTCTTCTTTTCACAAAGATTGGTTCTGGCCCAGACAACATCAACAGTGAATTGTATCAAGCAATTAAGGAAGAAATAATAGCAATCTTGCATACTCTTTCACAGAAGCAGGAGGAGGGACCACTTTTCAACCCTTTCTAGGAAGCCAACATATTAAAAATACCAACATCTGACAAGTACATTATAAGAAAAAGAGTTATAGATCAATATTCCTCATGGAAAGAGATGCAAAAATCCTTAAAACATTAACAACTCAAATCCATCAATATATAAAAAGGATAATGCATCATGACCAAGTGGGGTTTATCACAAAATAATGCAAGTTTGTCAAAATCTGAGAAAAATCAATCAATGTAATTTGTCCTATTAACAGAATAAAGGAGAAAAGTCATATGAACATCTCACTACATATAGGAAAAGAATTAGACAAACTTTACCACTTCATGACAAAATCTCTAAGCAAAGTAGGAATAGAACAGAACTTCCTCAATCTTATAAAGGTGTCTATGAAAGGCATTCCTAACATCATAATTAATGATAAAATATGGAACACTTTCCCTCTAAGGTCAGAAACAAAGTAAGGATGTTCCCTCTCACTACTTCTATTCAACATTGTACTGGAGATCTTGCAATTAGAGAGAAAAAGAAATAAAAGTCATAAAGACTGGGAAAGATGAGACAAAATGATCTTTACTTACAACGGCACGATTTTGCATGTAGAAAATTCAAAGGAATCTACTCCCCAAATCCTATTAAATCTAAAAAGTTAATTCAGTAAGGTTGAAGGATATAAGATTAATATAGAAGAAATTGGCTTATTTCTATGTACTATTTAAAAAAACAATTGGAAAAAGAAATTAAAGCTCAGTACAATACCATGCAATTTCGGTACAATCAATATCATAAAATACCTCTTTCTCTCTCTCTATATATATATTTTTAAAGAGGTGCAATGCCTACAAAAACTACAAAATATTGCTGAGAGAAATTAAGAGACACCTAAACAAATAGAGAAAGATATAACATGCTATGGGTTGATAGAACTGATATTGTAGAGGTTGATTAGACTATAGATTAATGCAATTCCAATCAAATTCCCAGTAAGTTTTTTTGGTAGAAATTGATAAGTTAATTTAAAAAACAATAATGGGAGGATCTACAGACCTTATTTTAAGTCTTACTATAAAGCTATATAGTATTCTTTTAGAAACCATTTTGGTCTTTTACATTTCCATATAAATGTGAGTTTAACTTGACAATTTCTATGTATGATATTGTTGTAAGGATAAACAAATAGGTCAGTGGAAGAAAGTAGAGTCACCATTTATAATCAAATGATTTTTGACAACGTTGTCCAGGCAAACCAGTAGGGGTAAGGGCAGACTTTTCAACAAATAATGTTAGAATCTCCTCAGCAACCACAAGGACTATACTACTGATACTTGAAACAACATGGATGAATCTCAGAAATATTATGTAGTAGATCAAAAGAAGCCAGACACAAAGGAATACATACTTAAAAATTCAATTAGTCTGAAGTTCAAGCAAGGCCAAGCTAGTGTCTGTGGATAGAAATCAGAATAGTGGTTGCCTCACAATGGAGGGAGTATGGCTAGGAAGAGGCACAAAGGAATTTTCTTGTAGGAGGCAATGCTTTATGTCTTGTTTGGGGTGTTAGTTAAATGGGCTTTTACATTTAGCAAGACTCATCAAATGGTACACTGAAGGTCTATGCCTTTTACTGAATGTTATTATACTTCAATAAATAAATATTTTGAAGGAAAGCAAGGGGAAGAGGGAGGAAAAACTCTCATAAAATTATAATGCAATGCTGCAAGGGTAATGCGAGACAAGCACAGCGTGTTATGGAAGAACATGAAAGGATCATGTAATGAAGCCTGAATTGTTCCCAATTCTTCCAGCCTAGATGTAGCTACATGTGAATTGTACTTATCTCTCCCTTCTGATATTCCTTGTCAACTTGTTTGGAGAGTATTTCATCTTCCAGTGGTTGATTGAGGCCTTGTCACTCTGAAACAATATTGATCTACCTCAATTCTTGACTATTTGAACTCAGGACAAGTCATTATGGCAAAGGAAGATCCTTCAATTGTGATGAAGGGGAGAAGGAAGGACTGTCTTGAACATACCCAATCACGGTTGAGTCCTTGTTTTTCCTGACAGTTGTCCCATTGCTCACCCAGCAATCTGGGTGATTACCAATCAGGGTTCTGAACACCTTAAGGCTGCCTGTGAATCCCTCCAGCACCAAATTCTCTCATTCCTTTTTTTGTTTTGGAGGGATTGGGGATGAGTGGGTGGGTGGTCCAATTTAACATCAAGATTCAGACCACCTGGAGAGTGTCTGCAAGCAATACAATTCCATCCATTTGCCCCAGAGGATCTAAGCCCCTTCTCAATTGGAGACAGGGTGGGCATCACCATCCCAAAATCCTCAAGATTGAGGAATGAACAAACATAAGGGAGGAATGCAATTGTGGACTAAAGTAGATTTATGATTATTCTAGTACAGGAAGAACTTGTATCATTGATATAAAGGCAGTGGCCACTAGAGGTTCTGAGGGGAGGGAGAGGGAAGAAGAGGTGCAACATGGGGACATTTTTGGGACATTGGAATTGTCCTGCATGACATTGCAATGATGGATACAGGCCATTATACCTTTTGTCAAAACCTATAAAATTGTGCAGTGCAAACTATAAACTATAATGTAAACTGTAGACCATGGTGAGTAGCAATGCTTCAAAATGTGTTCATCAATTGTAACAAACGTTCCACACTAATGTTGTTATTGTGGAAAAGTGTGGGAGGGGGAATGGGTTATATGGGAATCCCCTGTATTTTTTATATAATATTTATGTAATCTAAACCTTCTTTAAAAATAAAAATAAATTCAGCCCATCCAAATCTGTTGAAAAATCTATTTGCAAACAAATAGATTTTTCTATTTGTCTCATATGCCATATACTAAAATAAATACAGATAAATAAAAGAGAAAATTTAAAATGAAACAAAAACTTTAAAAAATCAAAATGAATATGTATCAGAACTCTGAGTCTCTGGGTGGGGAAGGGTTTTCCAAACAGATAACCAATAGAAGGAGCCAAAAAATGAGAAGAGCAATAGATTCCTTAATGAAAAAAACCTGAGTGTATCAAAAAGCCATGACAATATTTAAAAGCTGTCAACAATCTGGAGGAAAGCATTTGCTACAAATATTTTATGAAAAGGATTTATGGGAGCAGATGTGGCTCAAGCAATTGAGCCCCTGCTTCCCACATGGGTGGTCCCAGGTTCAGTCCCTGGTGCCTCCTAAAAACAAAAACAAACAAACAAACAAAAAGCAAACAAATGAAAAAATCAACTCAGGTGAACCAATGTGGCTCAGTGGTTGAGCGCCTGCTTTCCACATACGAGGTCCCAGGGTTCAGTCCCCGGCCCTGGTACCTAAAAAAAAAAAAAAAAAAAAAAAAAAAAAGTCTTTATATCTTTACTAAATAAAGAAATTAGAACACTAAAATCACAATAAAAAGTAGGCAAAGGACAACATAAATGTCTAACACACTTGAATAAAAAAAGTTAACTTCACTGGTAGGTAAACAAATAAAAATAACCTTGAGAAACTGTATTAAAATCTATTTACAAACAGTTTGAAAAATGACAATATTCAAAATGTAGTAAGACCAACTTTTTTATTCACTGTGATGGGAATGTAAATTGGTGTAGTCTTTCTGGAAAAGACTTAGGCAATTTTGTGTTAACCACCTGTGGGAATCTATCCTAAAACAGAAGTGTGGACACATTTTTATGCATGATGATGTTTAAAAGCATACTCGGATTAGCCAAAAAAGGAAAGCTACCTAAGTGACTAACAATGTGCAACTGTTTGAAGAAATTGTTGTATATCAACATGATGGAATATTTTAGTCTTTAAAAGTCAAGTTTTTTTTTTAAATTTTAAGAACTCAAAGATGCCCAAAATATGTTAACTTACAACAAGGATACAAAACCGTATACTGTGGTTTCACTATGTAATGAATAAAATCCAAATATATACACATAAAAAAAATACTGGAAGAAAATATACACGTTTACTGAATCCTGCCTCAGGAGAAAGGTAGAATTTCTGGTTTAGGCCTATCTGGGAAACTAATTCTACATCGCCTGTTAGTTGACCATCAAAGCAGATCCGGTTAGCATTGCCATGGATTTATGTAGAAGGGAAGATTGTCTTACTGTAGGTTACAGAAAGTCCGGTGATAGAGGAAAGGTGTGCCCTCAACTCACATATCCATGAGATCTGTAGGACCACTCAGGGACAAAAAGTGTTTTTCCCCAGGGTCAGAGGGTTCTAAAGACATTCCTACAGGACTCTTCTCTTTCAATCTACAATGTAAAGAAACCTGGTCTTAGAAAAGAGCCAGACTTAGTTCTGCTTCTGCCACTTTAGAGCTGTTAGGTTCAAGCAATGCTTGTTAAGTGGCGATCTGAATTTAAACCGGGCAAGAAAGAATTAAAGCAGAGTAGATATCAGAATTTTGATGGGTGAGGCTGTCTCACCTGCTCAGTTCATCTATGCTTTTCTAGGAAATGAACCCTTTCTTAGAACAGAAAATCTGAGAAGGGTGTGTGTGAAAAGAGAGTGCCTTTCCCTGGGGGCTTTAAAAGACAGAAACTAAAAGGGAGGTGTGTAGAGAGGTGAAGAGAGCACCAGACTGAAAATCAATCTCCATGGCTATAATTCCAGCTCTTCTTTCTCAACTGCACCGTGACTTTGGACAAATCACTCTTTGGGGGGGCCTCACTTTCTTCATTTCTAGAATGAGCAGAGTGATACCTACCCAGTTTTCTTCCCAAGGTTTAGGAGGATTAAAATAGCTAGAAATGCACTGTGAAATTGCTTTGTTAAGGAATCAAGCGCTCTGCAAGTCTAAGGGATGATTATGTATCCGCTATATGCTGGCTTGTTACTAAGTGAAGATTAAAGTCTTATGTGACCTTGTCTCTCCTCTGCTGTGTGGTTTTGGGGTGCAGGGCATATCAAACTCGCAAATGAAAACATTTCCTTGCTCAGCACGAACCTGGCTGAATGGTGTGTGCCACATTTAACGCATGATCAGTAAAGCCACGTAAACATAAAGCAGAACAACTCTCTGAGATGAAATAAGATGCTGGGAATCATAGCCCTCTTCTTAACTTCTCTCTCTCTCTTTTTTTAAGATTTATTTAATTTATTTATTTCTCTCCCTACTCATTGTTTGCACTCACTGCCTGCTCTCTGTGTCTATTTGTTGTGTGTTCTCTGTGTCTGCTCATCTTCTTTGTTTTTCTTTTTAAGAGGCACCGGGAACTGAACCCAGGACCTCCCATGTGGGAGGGAGGTGCCCAATTGCTTGAGCCACATCCACTCCCTGCTTGTTGCTTCTCTCCTTGTGTCTCCTCATTGCATCAGCTCATTGCAAGTGGACGTCATCTTCCCAGTCCCCTCAGGATTGGGGGAAGAGCTATGGACTAGAGTGGACTTAATGGTATTCTGTTGTTGGCATATTGTGATTCAAGCAATGGAAGAAATTATAACAGTGAGGTGGAGCCGGTGGCCACTGGACACTTTCGGGGCAGGGAGGGGAAAGGCAGTTGAAAAACAGGGGCTTTTTCAGGACTTGGGGGTTATCCTGAGTGGCGTTGCGGTGACAGATGTAGGCCATTTTACATCAGCATATACCATGCAAAACTGTGTGGGAGAGAGTGTGGTCTACGATGTGAACTGTGGTCTATGCTTGGTGGCAAGGCCCCAGGATGTGTATATCCATTACAGGTGATGTGCGAAATTGATGAAGGATGTTTGTGTGGGATGCTGTGGGAGGTGTGGGAGGTGGGGAACATGGGAATCCCTGTAATTTCTGTGTAATAGCTAGGTAATCTAAGCACCTTAAAAATATATATATATATATATATATATATATATAAAATAACATTTAT
This sequence comes from Tolypeutes matacus, assembly GCA_026826555.1. Taxonomy (NCBI): domain Eukaryota; kingdom Metazoa; phylum Chordata; class Mammalia; order Cingulata; family Chlamyphoridae; genus Tolypeutes; species Tolypeutes matacus. Next base: position 15,203,210 of record JAKSZT010001178.1, read on the forward strand.
GTAAGCAATGCACATATATGCATATATATTTATATATCATTTTACAAATATTGGTATGTATTGTGAAAAATTTGATTTTTACCCACAATAAAAATAAAATAAAAATAAAAAAAATTTAAAAAGATGCCATTTGGGTACTGGAGCCTTAGGAATGCAGAAAAATGATAGTTTTGTCAACCAAACTTGTCTGGTTGATGTTTGTTTTGCTACTTTTGTTGTTTCCCCCTAAAGATAAAGGAGACTTAAATGATTGCTATAAGAGTTGGGAGTGAGCACTTTAGAGTCAGAATAACTTGGGATTGACTCCTAGTTCTTCAATTTTCTAGCTGTGTAACTTTAAATAAGTGCTTCAATCTATTTACCCCTTGGTTTCTAATTTGTTACTTAGAGTTATTTTCAAACTCAGGTTAGTGTTGAGACTAAAGGAGGAAAATGTATGTAATTATTTAGCACCATGGTCAGCGCATAGTCGTGCTCAGTAAATGGAAGCTAAAAATCGTGAATAAATGGTAGCTATTGTGCTCAATATTTTAACCAGAATATTTTTCTAATATAAAAGGCAATTACATTCTTATACAGTAGTGGTTAAGAACCAGAAAATATAATGTAAAAGAAGATACTGTTTTCAATGACATACACACAATCAGGTATCTAGCAATAAATTGAATAAAATATGTGAAATACCTCTGTGAAAAAAATTATAAAACTTTATTAAGAGATGGTAAGGAAGTGCTAAATAAATAGAAAGCTGTATCATATTCATGGGTTGGAAGTCTCAATAATGCAAACAAAGATGTCAACTCTTGCAACTCCAATCAAAATCCCAAGTTTTCATGGAAGCTGAAAATCTGATTACAAAAGCTATATAGAAAAATAAAGGGATCAAGATAAGTCATGATGTTTCAAAGAATAGGAATGAGCAAGAGGTACTTGTTCTATCAGATATCGGGACTGAAAAGAAGCTGTATAGAGATAGTGTATTGTTAGTGTAGAGACAAACTGTCGAGTGGAATAGAATTAAAGTCCTAGAAATAGACCCTTGAATATATGGAATTTTGATGTTTGAGAGGGGTGGCATGGAAGATTAGTGGGGGTGGGGTTAAGGGGAGGAATTAAAAAAAAAAAAAAGACAAAAAAATGAACCTGGAAAAATTAAAAAGAATATCCATATGGGGGGAAAGTTCTTAAGTTTACCCTATGCAAAAAAAAAAAAAAACAAAACAAAAAAACAAAAAAACTCCAGAAAACTCAAGACAAACTTAAATGACAAAAACAAAACTATTTTTAGGGGAAAATATAGGTGAATATCTTTCTAATCTTGCTGTAGGAAGACATTTTTAGACAACAAAAATGCTAACCATAAATTTAAAATGATAGGTTTTATTATACTGAAACTAAGAACTGCTGTTCACAACGGACTTCTTAAAGAAAGTAAAGACAGGTTACAAAGATTGGGAAAAGGTATTTTCAATACACGGAAGTGACAATGGATTTGAAATTAAGACCACGTAAAGAAGATCTTCAAACGAGTCAGAGGGGAGCTGCAGGGTCTGCGGGGCCGGGCGGAAGCCATGGGTTGCCCGCACTGCGAGCGGGGGACCCGGTGCCCGAGGCCATGGGCAGTGACACGCAACAGCTAAACCAGCTGGGTTCGGGGCAGTTCCCCGCCCTGACAGAAGTGCTTTGCCACTTCTCAGCCGAGCCAAAAGAGGTGGAGAGGTTTCTTCTGGCTCAGCTCTCTGAATTTGCCACCACCAATCAGGCCAGCCTCGGCCCCCTCAGAAGGACGGTGAAAAGCCTCCTTCTGGTTCCAAATGGTGCCTTGAAGAAGAATCTCACAGCCCAGCGGGTCCAAAGCCACTTACTTTCCTGAAAAGTGGAAGCAGACTTGCCCCACGTTTGCTCGATGGGCCATATAGGTCAGACTCTGATGATTAACCAGCTTGTGGATATGGAGTGGAAATTTGGAGTGACATCTGGGAGTAGCAAATTGGAGAAAGTGGGAAGTAATTTTTTTTTTGTTTTTTTTACAATTAAAATTGATTGTTTAAAAAAAGGAAACCAAACTGAAAATTAGTATATAGCTGAACTTTCTCTCCTCAGAATTAACCTTGCCTCAGGTCTACAGCTTCCTGCACTAGATGAGCGAGTCAGAACCAGCATGGAGTGCTTTCAGCTGGTTTCTGTCCACCTTGCCTCATTCCTTCCCTGGGTGATTGCTGTGAGAGCCAATTCACTCTCAAGCATGTTGGGTGTTCCATTTTGCCTCTGTTTGTTCTTGGGCACCCAGGAGCAAAGGTTTCTGGGGGAAAAAGATCCACAGGATTAAATACTTTAAAAAGCCATACACAGGGAGAAGCTGTAGCTCAAGTGGTTGAGTGCCTGCTTCCCATGTACAAAATCCTGGGTTCAATCCCTGGTACCTCCTAAAAAAAAAGAAGCTATACACAATCACCCTTTAAATGTCCTTGTTAAGGGAACCACAACCTAAGTCCCAGGACACCTTTTAGATATTCATACAGGCTTCTCTGATTCTGGAGAGAAAATAAGTTGAGTAGCTTTGACACCTCCCCATCAAAGCTCCAGAGTAAACAAATGATGCCATCACTTGGAATAGACGCAGAACACCTTCCGTCCAAAGTAAGCAAGAGCTCATTTCTGGAAGAGGCAGTCTATATGTGAATGACCCCTATAAAGAGCCCCAGCTTCTACCCGCTCTGTATTTGTGGGAGTGGTGCATTGCTAAACATTTTTTTTTTTTTTTTTGAGGTACCCAGGCCAGGGATTGAACCCAAGACCCTTGTATGTGGGAAGCTGGCACTCAAATACTGAGCCACATCAGCTTCCCTGAGTTGGTTTTTTCTTTTGTTTTGCTTGTTGTTTGTTTTTGTTTTTTTTTTCAGGAAGCACCAGGAACCGAACCCGGGACCTCCCATGTGGAAGGTGGGTGCTCAACCACTTGAGCCACATCTGTTCCCAACAACCAGTTTCTTATGGGGACATCTGTGTATTACACATGATTGGTGTTCTCTGAAAAGAACTGAGGCAAAACTGTCCCCAGTTCTGGTTTTGCCCTGTTGTGCTGTAATAAAGCAGGCCTCTTGAGGCTAGTTTAGCTTACTTTGGTTAAAGCTGACCTTCTCTGTTGGTAGGTGATGAATAAAAAAGGTTCTGAAGGAAAAAAAAATCAGTCAGAAAAAAGAGCAAACATCCCAAAAGATAAATGGTAAAAGACATAATAGGCATTTTACAAAAGTGAAAATACATATGGCCAAAAAATGTGAAAAGATGTTCATCCTGTATGAAATGCAAATCAAAATCATGAGATATATTTTATTTCAATTTAATTAGTAAAAATTAAGAACCCTAACTATACTAAGTATTGGAAAGTATGTGGATCCACACGTTATCTTTTTTTTTTTTTTTTTTTTATTGTAGGTAAAAATCAAATTTTTCACAATACATACCAATATTTGTAAAATGATATATAAATATACATGTATATATGTGCATTTGCTTACATAAATGTTTTATATATATATATATATATTTTTTTAAAAGATGCTTAGTTATTACAGGGATTCCCATATTCCCCACCTCCCATACCTCCCACAACATCCCACACAAACATCCTTCATCAGTGTGGCACATCACCCTCAATGGATATACACGTCCTGGGGCCTTGCCACCAAGCATAGACCACAGTTCACATCATAGACCACACTCTCTCCCACACAGTTCTGCATGGTATATGCTGATGTAAAATGGCCTACATCTGTCACCGCAACGCCACTCAGGACAACCCCCAAGTCCCGAAAAAGCCCTTGTATTTCAACTGCCCTTCCCCACCCTGCCCCGAAAGTGTCCAGTGGCCACCGGCTCCACCTCACTGTTATAATTTCTTCCATTGCTTGAATCACAATATGTCTACAACAGAATACCATTAAGTCCACTCTAGTCCATAGCTCTTCCCCCAATCCTGAGGAATTTGGGATGGTGATGTCCACTCCACCTCCAAGTGAGAGTGGGCTTATATCCCATGGATACAGTGGATGGGATTATCCTGCCTGCAGCTGCAGGCCCTCTCCATTCCCTGGGATGGCCATTGCCCATTGTCATCTCCTGGCCAGGTGACTTGGATGAGTCCATTGAGCTGTAGGGTAGAAGTTGCAGCTCCACCGAGATTCCAGGCACAGCTGGCACATAGGTAGGCCAGAGGCTCCAGTCTCTGGAAGTACACCTAAAAACTCCTGCATCACATATAGGTTTGAATAGAAGGGACTGATGGACCATGTGCAGGGAGGACTTATTTGAGTCCAACTCTGTCACTCTCAGGAGCACAGATTCCAAAGTAGAGCCCACTAATAAGGCATCACTCTCTAGGGCTATCCCCCCTTATGTAGGACCTGGGTGTCTCCAGAGCCCTCAGGAGCCCCTCTGTGTGGGGTGATATCCACTTTGCTGTTCTATGAGATCCTACTGAGGTGTGCATAAGCATTACCTCTGGGATGACCTACCAACTCTCTTTGAAGTCTCTTAGCCACATGAATTCATTTCTCTTTACCTTTTCCCCCTTTTATTCAAGGTCTTTTTACAGTCGTGTTGCCAGTTGGCATATGGTATTAATCCCTCGTTGCCAGGGAGGCTCATCCGCAGGAGTCATGTCCCACGTTGGGGGAAAGGTAATGTATTCATATGCTGAGTTTGGCATAGAGAGTGGCCACATTTGAGCAACAAGGAGGCTCTCCTTAGGTACCCCATAACAGTAGGATAAGTTTCAAGTACAAGAACAAAGACTCATAAGGCTAGTCATCAATAACAAGAACCCATCAGTGGGCCATCCTCTTTTGCAAGACACTGCCCCTGCACTCAGGGGACTATTGCTGCTCCCTTGGAGAATGTGGCAGAGCTCTCCAGGCTGGGAATTCAGATTCCCTCATTTATTGAGTGATTGTCTACCCACCGTGACCATGCCCCATCCCTTGATCATTTGAACAATTTTATATATCTTTCATGTATATTCAGATTAACTTACTCACATGAATCCCCCCTCCCAGACACCCCCCACCAATGCTCCTCTGCAGCCCCCATTGTAACCCTTCTGTGATCTAAACCTTCCTTGAACATGAAGCCCATATAATAACCAAATACAATTAATAGGAAAAAGAAATCATAATGATAAGCTTAAATGCAAGAGATAAATACAAGGAAAGTCAGAAGGAAAAAAAACTAAAAACAAAATATAACTAGTGGATTGGGACATTCAAAAAAATGGGAAAAAAAACAAAAAAAAAATTCCTTTTTAAAAAAAATTATTCTTTTTTCCTTTTATCACTGTATTATCGGATGTCCAGTGTACCGTGACACCTTCCCCCTCTCATTTCCCAATGTCTCCCAAATTTTCATTTAATTTTCAAAGAAGTTTTAGGTCACAGCAAAGTCACACATGGAATACTAGAGACTCCCACATACCCAACCTCCCTCATGCTTCCCCACCCCATATTAAAGCCTTTTTTTTTTTTTAATGGATGTTAGCATTGTTATAACTGTTATACAGATAGTAAAATATAGCAACTAAACATTGTCAATGGTTTACAGTATAGTTTACAATTTAGATGGTACAGTTTAATAATTTTTGATGATATTTACCATGTCCTGTGTCCATTACTGTAAGGTAATGAAAAACCTTTCCCATGACCACTAAATACCCCATTTGATCTTTACTGTTCCTTCCTCCCCATCCCCCTGGGGCATATGACACTCCCCTGTCTTGACTCATGGAATGTCAAGATTCATAGTTACATGCCCTGGGTATTCCAATCTGCCCTTCCTAATCTACCCACCTGTCAACCCTGCACCCACAAACCTAGTAATATCACTACCCATCTGTCCTATCCTTCAATATGCAACTATACTCTATCCCTTTACCATAGATTATGTCCATATGGATGATGGCTCATAGCCTGCTCTTCTCTTTCTCTCCCTTGTTAAGCTATCTTTCAGACAATGGTTCTCAGAGACTGCTCACTTTCCTCAGTTCAAATCATCCTTCAATGCCTGGCTTGCTTCACTCAACATAAGGTCTTCATGGTAGGAGTGTAAATTTGAACAAGCTCTCTGGAAACAGTTCAGCATTATCTGAAATGCTACCACTCCCCTACCTTATAACCCATCAACTTCACTTCTAGAGATCTATCCAAGATAAATTATTGAACATGTACAAGGATATTTATAGTAGTACCCTTCATGATCAAAAACTGGAAACAACCCAAATGTCCAGTTTCAAAAGAATGGAAAAATACAAATTGTGGTATATTCATGTAAGTGAATTTTATACAGCTGTCAAAACAATGAATTTCAGTTATATGCAACAGAATGAATGCTGTGTTGGTCCATATCGTCCAAGAAGAACAAGTGAAGGTAGGATTAGATATGGAAAGTTTTTTAGGGGAAATGTTTGTGAGAGAAAATGGAGAAGAAGCCTGTGAAGACTGGAAGAGTTATCAGACTGTGGTGCAAGTCTGACATTGAGTGAAGGAGAGAGGGTTTGAAGATTGGATGGAAGTGAACTAGACCACTCTTCAGTCCAAGGAAGGTTCAACAAGGCCATTGGGGAGTAGTTGAGCCAATATTGGCCATCAGAGGGGTCTTGTGTTTCCCCAAAATGGACCTGTCTCAGTATCTCTGCCGCACTCAGGCATTGGCTGGGGGCAGGCCATGGGATGGTGGCCATGTGGCAATGGGTTTCAGAGCACAGAAGCTGGGGCCCTTGGTCAATTACATCCTAGAAGGTGGAGGTCTCAGATATTCTCACATCTGCCACATGTCCTAGCAATGCAATATTGAGTGAAGAAAAAAGACAGCATTCAGCATAACATCTTTTATATAAAACTAAGAATTGTTAAAAACAAAAACTAAAAACAAAAACAAAAAACATCTTTTAGGAATATATAGGCTAAAGCTATATGTTTAAAAAGAGGGGTTAAGGCATAATATGCGCAGGATATAGGGTAGTGGGTGGGGATGGCAAGAGGAAAAGAAGCAGGAGGAACATGTAAATGGATGTAAGATATTACCAATATTTTAGTTCTCATGTTGGTGGAGGGCTTGTGGATTTTTAATTATTATATTATTTCATTTAAGAAAAATGAATGAATAAATATACACTTGTATATATATATATATATAGAGAGAGAGAGGGCCATATATAGACCAAAAATGAGTGTTTTGTGAGTAAAGGAATTTGATTAATCTAATTCTGTGAATTTAAGGCCAAAAATATTGTCCATTTTCACTCTTCTGTTCCTATGAGTTTATCTCTAGCTGCTTGTGATTGTATTATTGATGGATGAGAAGCTGTATGGATACTACAGATTAAATTATAGGTTTGGCATAAAAATTAAAAACTTTTGTGCCTCAAAGGATTTTATCATGAAAGTAAAACGACCACCTACACAATGGGAGAAAATATCTGGAAACCACATATCCAATAAAGGCTTAATATCCAGAATATATAAAGAAGTCCTTCTGCTTAACAACAAAAGACAATCCAATTAAAAAATGAGCAAAATACTTGAATACACATCTCTCCAAAGAAGATATACAAATGGCCAGAAAGCACATGAAAAGATGCCCAACATCATTAGCCTTCAGGGAAATGCAAATCAAAACCACAATGAGATACCATTTCACATCCATTAGAATGGCTGCTATTTTAAAAAGATATGGAAAATGTTAAGTGTTAGAGAGGATGCAAAGAAATAGGAACAGCTGCTGTGGAAGACAGTTTGGCCATTCCTCAGAAAGCTTGTATATAACTACCATATGATCCAGCAATCCCACTACAAGGTATATGGCCAAAAGAATTGAAAGTAGGGACTCCAACAGATACTTGTACACTGAAACTCATTGTGGCATTATTCACAATTGCCAAAAGATGGAAGCAACCAAGTGTCCATCAACCAATGATTGGCTAAATAAAATGTGGTATATATGTACAATGGAGTATTATTCAATCATAAAAAGATATGAAGTCCTGATACATGCAACAACATGGATGAACTTTGAAGACATCAAGTTGAGTGAAATAAGTCAGATGGAAAAGAATAAATACTCTATGATCTCAATGATTTGAAACAATTAGAATAAGCAAACTCATAGAGTCAGAATCTAGAATATAGGTTACCAGGGGATGGGGTCGGGATAGGGAATGGGAAGTTAAGGCTTAAAATGTACAGGGTTCCTATTTGGAATGATAGAAATGTTTTGGTAATGGATGATGGTGATGGTAGCATAACATTGTGAACACTATTAATGGCCTGAAATATACACCCAAATGTGAGTAAAAGGAGAAATGTTAGGTTGTATATATGGTAACAGAATAAAAATATTTTAAAAATCTGTGAAACTACACTGCATAGGCAACCCTAAGCTCACTGGATAATACTGAATAGTACAATTATAGAAATATGCTATCATCAATTGTCACAAATATTCCATACCAACGCAAGGTGTTAATAATAGGGTGGTATGTAGGAATCCTGTATTTTATGAATGATTGTTCTGTAAACCCAAAAATTCTCTAATAAAGGGAAAAAAAACTACCACAAAAATGATGTGGTGAAAAAAAGTATAAGTTTGTTAGTCTCTACCCTAGTCTGGTAACCTGATATTTGGATGTCATATGTTGTGGCATCTTAGATGGAGTGTCCAAAGTCAGGGTGCTTAACTAGGGACAACAGAAGACAATTGAATGGTAATGTCTTACTGCTCTACTGGTAATGGAAATGGTACTGCTTTACTGGCCTTTCTCCAAAGATTGTTTGGTTATCTCCCTTCCCAGACAAGTTAGGAGCCTGGGATTCAAAGTTCTAGCAGCTAGAACCTAGTATCTGAGGCATGAGGTCCAAGGGAGCAGAGAGACAGCAAAAGAAACAGGATGGTTTATCATGAGACGCTATAGCATTGTAGTTAAGAACATGGATTCTGGAGCCAGAGTCCTTAGGTTTGGAGCCCAGCTCTGTTACATACTATGTTTTGGTTTTCCCATCTGTAGAATGTCTTCTTGTAAAGATTAATGATTTTTAAGATACATAAAACAGAGCCTGGGGCATAGTGTACCAGTCAGGACTGGCTAGGTTATGCTGCAGTAACCTCTTAAATACTAGTGCCTTATAATAAAATGTTTTATTCCCCATGCAGACAAGGTCAAGTGATTCTGTTCACAAACTGTGGAATGCCCCTGATCCTTTACACAGAGATCCATAAAACCAGAGAGGAAAAACTGTGGGTAGATTTTTAATGGCTTTTCTACCCAGCACCACAAGTTCTGCCCAATGGATGTTTTTTCTGCTGCTCACCTATAAAGCATCATCTGAGGGCTCTGTTCCATATCTCCTCTCTCCAGGACCTAGAAGTATGGAGCTTCCACTATTGGGAACAGTGGTGATTGCTGTGGCAAGGGAAAGAGATAACAAATTGTGCACATGGTCTTAAGGTTCCTTATCAGATGTGTCACATGTCATTTCTTGTCACATTTTGTTGACTGAAGTCACATAGTCATGCCTTACTTCAAGGAAGTGCAAGCCCACTACATTCCTGGAGGGAGGAGAACCAGAACATTTGTACACAGCCTAATTGACTATGACACATGTCTGGTGCTATCTAAGTGTTAGTTATTATTTTTATTCTGGATGATTTCCAGCTCTAACTGAAATATGTTAATAAGATCTTTAGGAGGCACCAGAATGCCAGTTCTGACTATGTATATGTCCTTCTTTACCTATCCATGAGGTTTCTAAAGGGACCAAGTCTTACTGATATTGGTATCCTAAAACCTAGCAGCACCTGGTCAGCCTCTGATAAATAACTGAAACACTGGTGACCAACTGACTGAAGAATGAAGGCTGACTTTTGGGGGATGCTCTTAAGGTGACTTTGCCTGGGCCATTTCCAGTATTACTAGTTGAAGCCCCACACCACATGGGCATCACTTGACCATGTACTTTCTGATGTCAGAGCTCAGGAAGGAAGAGTTACCTGAATCACCATTTCTTTTTTTTTTTTTTTCCCAAAGATTTTGTTTGTTTATTTATTTATCCCCCTCCCCTTTTGCTCGCTGAATCCACTCGCTGCACGGTTTTCTGTGTCTGCTTGTCTCCCTTTGTTGCGTCATCTTGCTGTGCTAACTCTCCGTACCGCATGGTCCATCAGCTCTCCATGCCATGCAGGCCGGCTTGCCTTCACTAGGAGGCTCCAGGAATTGAATCCGGGGCCTCCCATATGGTAGACAGGAGCCCAATCACTTGAGCCACATCCTCTTCCCATTTTCTTTTTTCGTAATTTTTTTTTTTATTTTTAAAGAAGATTTAGATTATACAAATGCTACAATAAAAAATGTAGGGGATTCCCAAATGCCCCACTCCCTCCCTCTCCCACACGTTTCCACATTGACAATATCCTTCATTAGTGTGGCACATTTGTTAAAGTTGACAAACCCATGTTGAAGCATTGCTACTAACCGTGGACTATAGTTTACATTATAATTTATACTTTGTCCCACACAATTTTCTAAGTTATGACAAAATACACAATGGCCTGTATCCATCACTGCAATGTCATGCAGGACAAATCCAAATTCCCCCAAATGTCCTCATATTACACCTATTTTTCCCTCTCCCATCCCTCAGAACCTCTGGTGGCCACTGCCTTTATATCAGTTGAATTGCTATTTTTGCTATGTGGATCATTGCCTTGCCCTCTTTGCTGCCACTGAATAATAACACAGCCAAATGACATATCTGCTGTGATGTAACAAAAACGTGTGTGAAGGACATAGAGGAATAAACTTCTTTCAGATCAGCAAGAAAACCAATGAGATCATTGATGTCTTATGTAGGACATGGGGCTCTAGCCCGTTATTCCATCGTAAGACCTGTGGCTATCTGAGCTATGTTACTGGGCTGCCTCAAAGCTCCAAGTCTCTTTCTAATGACTTTGAATTAATCATTCAGAAACCAGCAGATACCATTCGTTCACACTTAGCAAACATTGCCTATACGAGGGTCATCAAGCAATAATGTTGTCCCCATTTTCATGGAACTTTCAGACATTAAACAAATGAATATGTAAGTGAGTATGTCATTAAAATTGAGATATGTACTTTGAAGGAAAGGATCATCATTCTGTGAGAGCATATAAAAACAGAACCTGATCTAAGTGGGGAGGAACTGGGGTTGGATGATTTGGGAGTGGGGCTCTTCTATCCATATCGGACGGAGAGTCCCCTGATCCCAGTTTCTCTTCTTGTCTTATTCTTTCTTTCTCATCCGCGGCACCGTTTTCACGGACCCAGGTCCTGACCGGCACCTGACCGGCAACATATGGCATTAATCAAAGCAAGTCGGAGGAAAAGAGTGTTTTCAGGCAGAGAGAAACAAAGGGGCAAAGGGCCTGGGGCAGGAAGGTATATGATGAGATTGAAAATGAAAAAAAAAAAAGTAGGCTCGAGTGTGGAGATAGATGATGAGAGTGATACACACTATTATTGGTCATATTAAGGCTATTGTATTTTTATCTTAAGAGTAACAGGAAGCCTTTGAAAAAAGGAGCCTTTCCTAATATTGTGTGAATCTTTGGATGGGGTCTGGGTGGGGAGAGGATTTATATGAAAGGAAAGCTGTGAGCTTTGGTGACTTAGCTCTAGAAGATAGAGTTCTCAGCCCCTCAACTGCTGTATTCTGTTAATGGGGAGGAGACCCCGAGAGTTGAAATTGGGTGGTTCCCAAAATGAATTATTGAGTATTTTCCTTTTGCCAATTCATTCATAAAAAATTTATATGGACTTTTGGTTTTGGACAAGGTGAATTAAGCACACTTAATCTTATGTCTCTTACAAAGTACAACTAAAAACCTTGGACAAAAACCCATAATTCACCTACCAGAGGGCTCTGAAAAGTGGATGTAAGCAGGCAGAGTGAGTTAGGATCGCTGACTCAAGACAATGTGGTGGTGAGTTGTTTTTTTTTTTTTTCTTTTTTGCCTCCTATATGTCCTGACCTGAGTGCTAGAGTAGCCTGAAACCTGGAACTGCTGGTGCCACAGGCAGAAAAAGCCCCAAGGAAAGCCTGCTCAATCTAGTCAGAGACTCTGGGAAAGGGAGAGCCCTGTGGGACCAAACCCTTTTGAGTTTACCTGCCCTACTCAAAGAAAACACCTGCAAAGTATTAGTACCCCTCCTCCACCCACTGGTGCTGCAGTGGCCCCTAAGGGGCAGAGCCCTACTGATGCTCCCTGACCTACACCAGGTAAGTGCTGGCAAAGAGACTGAGATCCTACCCCTCCCCACTGGTGCACGCTAAAGCTCCAGCTTTCCAGCCAGAACACAAGGAAGTAGAAACCCAGGGAACCAGAGACTGTGGGGTGGGCGATCATGATGATGAGGGAGCTAGGGAAGGGACCTTTAAAACTGTATATGAAGTTTAGAGACCCTCAAACTGAGCATGTATAAAACTAACCAGAATCAGCAGGTAAAGACTTTGAGCACGGAACCATGGGGTGGACTGCTGCTTTGGCTTTAGCCTGGCAGCTGGGTGGAGTCTAGACAGGGTGGATCAGAAGAGCACTGAAAATGCTTTGAAAGTGAATTGACATTGGAATCACAGCCTACAGAAAGCAGACCAGATTGTGCAATGTGAACCTAAATGGGTTGCCTGCCTGGTTAAAAAAAGAAATCAGTCCTTTTTAGAAGACGTAAATAGGATTCAGAGTCCCATAGCATGATATTAACAATGTCCAAGATACAAGCTAGATGATTCAACATACAAAGAACCAGGAACATCTAAACAACTCTCAAGGGAAAGGGCAATCAACAGAAACAAATACTGAGATGACTCAAATGTTGGAATTATCAGATGGAGACTTTAAAGTAGCTATTGTAATCATGCTTCCAGAATTAAAGGCAAACATTCTTGAAATGGATGGAAAGATGGTTCTCAACAAAGAAATAAATGCTTTTAAAATGGAAAAATTTAGAACTGAAAAATACAATAACAGAAATTTAAAAATTTACTGGAAAGATTCAACAGAATGGAGATGACCTCAAATTATGCCTCATACCGTATGCAAAATGTAACTCAAAATGGATCAAAAGACCTAAATGCAAAATGCAAAACTAAAAAACTCTTGAAGAAAATATAGGAAAAACACTTTATGGCTTTGGATTAGGCAAAGTGTTCTTATATATGAGGCAAAATAAAAGAAAAATTGTTAAACAGGATTTCACCAAAATCAACAAACTTTTATTCTGCAAAAGACACTGCTAAGATAATAAAAAGGCCACAGAGTGGGAGAAAATATTTGCAATCACATGTAAGATAAAGAACTCAAAATTCAACAATAACAAACCATTTAAAAATGGGCAAAAGGTTTCAACAGACACTTCACCAAAGAAGATATATGGATGGCAAATAAGCACAGGAAAAGATACTCAAATATAACTTAAATGAAATGTCATGTAAGTAAAATGACAATTCTAAGTGCAGACAAGGATGCAATTCAACGGGAACTCTCATACATTGGTGGTAGGATTGCAAAATGGTGCAGCCATTCTGGAAAAAAGTTGGGGAGCTTCTTTAAAGTTAAACATATATTTATCATATGACCCAGAAATATCAGTTCTAGGTATTTGTCCTAGAGAAATGAAGCTTATGTTCACACAAAAATCTGTGCAGAAATGTTTATAGCTGCATTATTCATAATCCCCCAAACACTGGAAACAACCCAAATGTACTTCAGTGGATGAATGGATAAACAAACTGTGGTCCATTCATACCATGGAATATTACTCAGCAATAAAAATGAATGAACTATTGATACACATAATAACATAGGTAAATCTCAAATGCATTATGTTAAATGAAACCTCTTAGTTTCAAAACATTACCTACTTTATGATTCCATTTATATGCATTCTGGAAAAGGCAAAAGTATAGGAATTGAGAACAGAACAGAAGTTTCTAGGGATTAGGGGTCCTGAGAGGGTCTGAATAAAAAGAGGCAGTAGGAGGGAATTCTTTGAAGTATTTACTTTTTTCTGTATCTTGCCCATAATATTGGGTGCAAGCATCTATGCATGCATAAAAATTTGAAGAGTTGTCCACTAAAAAAGTAAATTTTACTCTATGTAAATTAAAAAAAAAAAAAGTTTATGATGCAAAATCATGCTGTCCTGATTTTGTGATAATCAGGGTAGGCTAAACATTCATTTGCCTTATTAGAAACCATGCATGTGTCCCCAGACCTAGTTTCTCTTCCTAGGTCTGGTTTAAGAATGCTGGTGATAAACTAAGCCTGATTTATTATATGACCATCCTGTATGGGAAATGACTAACTCTAGGTATCTTGGTCAACCTTAAGAGATATAGCAGGGGGATGGTTGTGGCTCAAATGGTTGGGCGCCCATCTCCCATGTGGAGGGACCTGGGTTTGATCCCTGGGACCTCCTGGTAAAAATTTAAATATAGGGAAGCGGCTGTGGCTCAATCAGTAGGACTCCCGTTTGCCATATGGGAGGCCCCGGGTTCGGTTCCCGGGGCCTCCTGGTGAGGGCAAGCCCGCCCGCACGGCGTGGTTAGCTGACCCAGCGAGCACAAGCAGCAAGGGGGGGATAAATGAATAAATAAATAAAATCTTAAAAAAAAAAAAAAAGAATAATATAGAAGGTGTGCGGGCTGCCAGGCCCTGTGTGCAGGTGCGCCACCAGGCCTCTCGAGCCACACAGCAAGATGATGACGTAACAGGAGAGTGACACAAAGGAAAGCCAAGATGAGACACACTGAAAAACCAGGAACTAAGGTGGCATAGGCAGTAGGACACTTCTCTCTCACATCAGAGGTTCCAGGGATCGAATCCTAGTGAAGACAGGAGGAGAAGGATGAGAAGAGAGGGCAGGAAATGGATATAGAGAGTTGCCCAACGAATGACACACACACAAAATAAAATAAATAAATCCTTAAAAAAAAAAAAATCCTTAAAAAAAAGTATAGGGGAGTAAGATACGGACTATGATTAGTGGTAATACTTTGACAATGTTCTTTCATAATTTTTTAACAAATGTTTCATAACAATGCAAAGTATTTGTGGTGGGGTGATGTGTGGGAACCCTGTATGATGTTATGCATGTTTGTTTTATAAGTCCACAACGTTAAATGAATACTTGTTGTTTATGTATGTTCATGTATGAATGATATACTCCAATAAATTGTTTAAAAAATAAAAAAAAACAGTTTATGGAGTTCCCCCTCTGTACCATAACCTCTAAGAATAGAAAGGTGATCCAATGTTCTGAAAGGGAAATTAAATTGCATTATGTGAAAATGTAACTTCTGAGAGTTCTTTGAGTCTACTTTTTATTCAAAAACTTTCCTCTCATTCTAACCAATTTAATCTACCCTAAGACTTCATATTTGCTGGCCTATAATGAGAGTGTAATGCTCAAGGGAGAAAGAGAAAGGCAACAATTCAGAGGAAAGGTGTTTTATTAGAAAATTTTTTGAAAATTTCACTTTTCACTCCTGGCTGGTGGAGAGAAGTAACCTGAAATTACTAAGCAAATGCCTCAACTAGGACCAGCTGGGGTCCGGCCCTTGAGCAATAGAGGCGGAGTTTAGCCCAATCCTGTGGTTGCAAAACCTCCCTGCGTGTGGTTCCCACTGGCCTTTTACTTTTGGGTGGAAGGAGGATGGGAATGGTAGGAATCAAAATTTATATTTGAAAATGATTAAAGGCTCTTCATGACTGAAAACTACCAAATGGTGGAAAATGAGTGGTACTAATCAGATATGGGAGAATAGGAAAATGGATCTAAAATAACGGAGTAATGACCTCATTATTGAATTGAATTCCTACTAGACATTTCTCTCTCTCAAATGGGATCAGTCTCCAGCAATTGAGTTCACTACATGGAAATCCAGATGGGTCCAGGCTGTAAATACAGTATGTTTTGCTTTCACTTAGAGTAAGACCTACCTCACTGAAGAAAGTTCCTTGGAAATACAGGTGTGCTTGCCAAACAACTCACAAATGTCTCCCTTCCTCACACAATCAGGGAAAGCAAAGTCCTACATCACCAAAGAGATAAACACCGCTGCGATTATTTTCATTTCAAAAAGAGTCATTTAAAATATTTAGTCTGGTAGTCCCTTCAAGTGCGGCCCACCCCAGGGACATTTGGATCTCCTCCATAAATCATTAACCACTGAGCTGAGGGTGTGCAGTGAGGGAGAGGTTGAGTCCTTGCCAATTGGAGATCAATAGAAGGAAAGGTAAATCATCTCCGAAATGATGATGTGAGAATGATTCTCATTCACACCCAATGTTTAGGAAATGCGTCTATGGGGTGAAGGGAGTTGTACCTAAAATGTGGAGGTGGAAAAGCGCTCTTTCCATGACAGAATCAGGAATGTCTGTTCACCTCTGCCTGTCTGTTCTTTCTCCACTCAAGGGACCTGTGACTGGAGGTATTGGTGAAGCTCAATCCATTCTGCCTTCTAGACTTTACTCGCTCATTATAGAAGGCTGCGATTTCATTTCAAATTGGCGGTGTAAAACCTGTTGTCATATTTTATGTGATCATCTTAATTCTGCTATGAAATTATACTCTGAGAATACCCCAGAGCTGGCTCAGGACATATAAATAGCCATTTATCAGATGCAACCTATAATCTCTCCACTGCTGTGACTCATTCTGTAATTTTCCCTCAGCTGACAAGCTTCAAATGAAGAGTGTACTTAGATTTCAGTTATGAGGTTTAAAATATCGATGTGGCTATAAAAAGCTAGGCCCTTCAAGAAGATTTTTCCCATTAAATTCTAAGGACCTGCGCCCATCTGCTTTATAACCACACAAGAATCCTACGACCCCTTTGCTGACCTCTCGCACGGTTTCTTGCCCATTGATTCTGTATCATGCCCCTATCTCTCTCCCTTCTAACTGACCCATCACCCCTTTATGTGCCCATTCCCTCTCCCACCCCTCAGTGCATGCACTTTTCTCAGAGAAGCTTATATACTGTCTCTGAAAGCCTCAAACCTCTTTGTGTTTGTGTATGTAGTTAAAGTAAGCTTTAACCACTGGATCATTCTGTTTTTTTTCCCATTAAAAACTGAAATTTAATGGACTATTACTGTGTGCCAAACACTGTGTGCTATATACCTTACACAAAGGCTCCCATTTTATACATGAGGAAACTGAGGCTGTGAACTGTGTCTAAGATTTCACCGAGTTAACAGCTGAAGTCAGGATTTGAATCCAGGACTAATATGGCTATTGTACCAAATGATTATGAACTCTGTGGCTTAAAACAACAGAAATTTCTTCTCCCACTGTTCTGGAGGTTATAATACTAAATTGAAGTGTCGGCAGGGCTGGACTGGTGAGAAGCCATATTTGGCCTCTTCCAGCTTCTGTTAGTGCTGGCAGTCCTTGGCTTGTGGCCACATCTCTCTCTTCTCATACCCTTCTCCTCCGTGGAAATCTCTCTCAAAACTCCCTGTGCCTTTCTGTTATAAGGATGCATGTGATTGCATTTAGAGTGTGCCACATAGGGTAACACAAGTTCCAGGGATTTGACTTGGATATCTTCTGGGGGGGGTCATTTTTTTTCAGCCTATGCCATACCCAAAGCCATCAGAGTCCCAAGGGACTGGGGCCCCTGGTACTAATTATGCATAAGAAAACCTCCAGCTGGAGGAAATGGGAGGTAGGGGCTGTTTTAGCCAGCCTCCGCTTATGTGAAATTTCCAGGGACCTGCAATTCCCACATTCCTTTAGTTTCAAATATGAAAATATCATATAAAAAAGAAGATATCTGAGAAGAATAATGAGGCGTCAATAGCCATTATCACCTTACTGCAGATCAGTTTATCAGTTGTTCACAGGACTGGAGAAATGAGATACAAACAAGCTAATGGCTTATGGCCAAGATAGACTACTGATACTTTTTTTTTCAGGTATAACTGATGTAAACAATAGTTTTGAAAAGCCAGTTGGTTTTTTGAAGGTCTTATCTGCTGGGCCCCAGGACATCTGGATGGAAAAAAATGCAGTATTTAATCAATTATATAATATATGCTTGGGTATTCATAGAAGTTAGCTCTCCGGCCATTCTCTTATACAATTTTTTAAAATAGTTCCCCCCACCCCCCCCACCCTGGTTGTTTGCACTCACTGTCTGTTCTCTGTGTCCATTTCCTGTGTGTTCTTTCCGTGTCTGCCTGTCTTTTTCTTCTCATCTTTGTCTTTTAAGAGGCACGGGGAACCGATCCCACTCCCTCCGGTGTGAGAGAGAGGGACCTCAATTGCTTGAGCCACCTCATCTTCCTGGTCTGCTGTTTCTCTCACTGTCTCTCCTCTGTGTCTCCCTTTGTGGTGTCATCTTGCTGTGCCAGCTCTCCGTGGTGCAGGCCATCAGGGCCAGCTTACCTTTACCAGGAGGCTCTGGGAATCAAACCAGGGGCCTCCCATGTGGTAGACAGGAGACCAATCGCTTAAGCCACATCTGCTTCCCCTCTTATGCATTAAGATTGTTTCTCAAGTTGGCATTTCTTGAGCCATGTATTTGCTGTCCCCCTGCTCTCAACTCCTTTACTACTGCTGGGAACTCTCCAAAATATCCTCTTTTTTTTTCCTCCTGGAAAAGACCTTTTGGCTAACCTTTTGAAAAATGCTTGTTTTTCAAAGAATTTTGTGTCAACATTAAAAAACATTTTTGAGAGGAGGAAGAAAATCACCCATAATCCGACCAACCTAGCAAACAACAGTTTTCATGAGAGAAGAGCTTGTTCTAAGCTCATTGAACATCATCGTGCTCCTCAGGCAACAGCTTGAGGCCGTATGCAAAAGAGAAACAGGAAAATATTTGCTTTTCAGCTGTGAGGCATAGAACTATTTCATGAATTGATTAAAGTACCCTAGCAACAGTTTTAGGCGCAAATAGATACCTATCAAGGTCCAACATCTGAAAAGGTTAACAGACGTGATAAAAACAGGCTGGACAAGTCCTAGTAACCATAAGGTATCACCACGCGACTCACTCACTAGTCAGTGCTAGAACTTTGTCACAAAAGTCAGATTAGGTCCTAATAGAGGTTTTGGATTATCCAGTGCAAAATGTTCTTTCTCAATTTTTTGCTACCATTCAGGCTGTCTCTTCCCACCATCTGTTGAGCCCAGGGGATGCACACTTACTTTTTTTTTTTCAGGAGGTACGGGGGATCGAACCCGGGACCTTGTACATGAGAAGCAGGCACTCAACCACTTGATCTACACCCAGTCCCCTGCACACTTACTTTTAGGACTACCCAGAAATACAAGGGGAACAAATCTCTCTGGGGAAACTACTAACATGTACAACAGAGCAAAAATTCAAATGAATGGTGAACATTTTGAGAATTGTCATGAGAACATGAACAAAGATACTTATGAGTTAACTACAGGGTAAATGATAAGGTTGGTGAAATCTCCTTTGTGGACTCCCATATTTCACCCTTTCTTCCCCCTCAAACGCTGCCCAGTACATGTTCCTGCGGTGCTGTCACCAAGAGGAACAAACCAATGGCCCTTCGTCAATCTAGATTGTGAAGATCTCAATGCTGAGCCCTTACCAGGACTCTCTGGGGAGTCTGGAGAGGGCATGCCAGGAATGGATCTCAGATGGTGGCATAGGGTCCTGTGGCAGGAGAAGAAAGTGGGTTTCTACGGCAAGTCAGGGGAGTGGCAACTTTCCCAGAACACGTCAGCCTTCAAATCACAGGGACTGAGTGGCTCCTTCCTTTGCATAAGCAAAAGGCAGACCTTCTTGTTGGGATCTGTGTGTGTGTGTATGTGTGTGTACTGAAAAGTAGAGTATAAGTAAATTCACAAATAATTGCACGCAGGAAATCACAATCAAATGAGCCTTGTAAGTAAATGCAGTGAAAAGAGGTTTGTTTTATTCCTCTGTCTTTGTTTTGTGACACTGAATAAGATAGCAGAGTGGTTTAGCGGAAAATTGCCCTCAGTTGTAGGGAATAGGACTGTCACTGCAGCTCTGGCAGGAAGCCTCTGTGCCACTGTGAGTGAGGCAGTGAGCCCCTCTCCACTAGGTTTCTTCATCTGTAAAAGCGGGGCTGTGACTGATGAGCTAAAAGGTGTTTCTAGCTCTAAAATTCTGATTCAACTACTTTATAAGTTCAGAGCTTCTTAAAACTTGGATTTGGTTTATAACTACATGAACTAGCACCACTGAGCACCAACTATGTACCAGGCTCCATGTTGGCTAACCTGCAACAATTAACACATGGAGGAAGTGATTATGTTTTCCCTGACATTTCTGTTCTCAATCTGATGGTTTACTTTCAGAGAGTCAGAGACCCTCACATATTGTAAGGAGCCTTGGGGATCACCTGCTTGGCCAGTCTGCCCACCAGGGGCTGGCACTTCCTGACACAACCCTTGCAATGACTGCAAGCTTACTAAGTCAACTACTCCATTATTTGACAACTCTTATTTAGAAATATTTTGCTTCCAATTAAATGAACTCTGGTCCCCATTGAGTCCTCTTTTACAAATAAAGTGCTCCTTTCTTTCTCTCCATTTCCCTATTCTCTTAGATATCTGAAACTACAAATATCCATAAAAGCACAATTATTATGGCTTATATGTATCTGTAGTACAACAATTTCCTTATCCCCTGTATTAGATGTCTCTGTGTCAGAAAGCCCCTCCCTCTTAATCAACTTCTGGAGGTTGGAGAGCATTTTTTCTCATTTTTCAATCTCTCACAGCCCTCCATACATAGCACAATTCTTTTCACATGACAGGTACTCAGTAAATGTTTGTTCGTTGTACAAATGTCAGTCATTTAAATATTTGAAAGCTCTTAGGTTTTGCCAAGCCTCCTCAGGCTAAAAGTTTTGAGTTCTCTCAACTGCTCTGCGTACTTCAAACATTTTGCCTTCCAGGTAAGGTGTATTGGTGGAGACCAAAAGTCCCCAGTGTTTTCACAGGACCTTCAGTTAGGTCAGGTCACCCTCGTCCACCACTTGTGTAAATGGAAGGTTTGAAACTAAATTCAGGGTTTCACATTAATTTCTCTTAAAATCCATTTCATTCCTCTCAGCCCATCATTCTCCAAACTGTAAAGATCTTTTTGAATCACAGTTCTATCCCCTTTCTTATTAGTTATCAATCCCAGTTTTGTGTCACCTGAAAATGTTTTAGAATGCCATATACTTAACTGTGCAGGTTTTTTGACACAAGTATTGTCCAAGAGAGGAGCAAGGATTCGATTCTGCTGAACCCTATGAAATGACCATTTTTATAGGTCAAAAGTACTCAAATACCACCAGTATTTAACCATACAACTTAATGTATTGCCCCAGTACCTTCCAGGATGACAGGGATGCTTCAATCAAGCTTCTTTTGCTCTGAATGTTTAACTAAATGCTACTCTGCCTAAATGTAATACAATGTGGCAGTTCCTCATTTTGTGGGAAGAATGTATTGATGCTCATTAACAATTGCTTTGATAAAAGCTTCACAGGGTATAGCCAAAGAGCAGAGGCTCCAGCATCAGCCTGGCTTGTTGAGCTCCAGCTCTGTCACAAGTTAGCTGTGTGACCTCTGGCAAGTTAATTAACCCTCCTGTTCTTCCTCTGAACAATGGGGATAATGGTTGTTCCAGCCTCAGAGGATTATTGTGGGGCATGAAGGAGTAGAGTGCTGGGAGCGGGCTTGGTGTGTGCTCTGTAATTGTTGAAGGTTATTTAGTATCACAGCTTTCTGAGGAAAATCTTGTGGAGTGCAGGCCTCTTTTTACTTCTTTATCTCACCAAGTCCTGGCAAACTGCCTGTTAATTAAACTTCTGAGTGGTAGTTTCTGAAACATATGTACTCCTTTAAAAAATAAGCCCAATGTTCATCCTTCTTAAATCTTTCAGCACAGCTCCCCACACCCCATTTGCCACAAGATTTACTTACCTGTAAACGTTTCCCAATCACTGTGAGCATCTTTTATCCAGCCAGCAGATCTGAATTCATTTAAAGTGAGTAAGGAGGTCTTGCTATTGACTCAACTAGTTGGTGCTCACATTCTTTCCTAGCCAATATCAAACTATCTGATAACATTTGAAGATCATTTTCCTGGAGAGAGAAGATTGAAAGGAGTTGTTGTTCGTATTGTTAACATTAAAATTGAGCGGCGGCCATATGCTTCCTTGTCCTTCTCCCGGCTCCAAACATACTTAAAATGCCTTTTCCATTGTTTTTAGCATGCTTCACAAGCCTTGCCTAACTCTGTGCTGTAGCATTCCTCAAATAATGTGCCCATTTGTGCCATTCTTTGTGTTTCTCTCTGGCTGGATGTTCCTTATTTACCCTCTGTACCTCTTTCCAAGACGGAAACTCATCAGGAAGCTCCCTCTGTGGCTACTCTGACTTGTTTCCTTAGGCATCACCTAGTTTTCTTCCTGATCTTGATCATTTATAACGAAGCATTAGAATTTCTATTTTGAGCCTACCATTGCTCTTAAAACACCTTCCCTTCTTAAATTCAGACAAGGACAACACAGCTCTTCTTTTCATCAAGGCTTTTGAATTCTGCTTTCTTGAAATCTAGGGTATATGTGGCGACTTTGACAAATATTTTCTTCCTAAACTATTATGTGATGGTCCCTTGTATATAAGATTACTGTCAATACCACATCTTTTCTTCTAGTTCCTCGTGTTTTGGTCAGTAGAGAGTAAAAAGTAACTGTTTTCCTTCTTTGCATCTTCTACCTTCTGAGAGAGTAAATCACTACCTAGGGAAATCAAGAATTTATTAGATGTTTTGTTTTTTGGGGGGTGGGCAGCATAGGACATTCATTAATTATTTTTAAGTAAACTTCTTGAACATATGAACAGAAAAGACTCAAGTCATAAGTGTAGAGCTCAAGGAATTTTCACAAAGTGACCAAACCCATCTAACTACCTTATCGAAAAACCTACTAGCCCTGCTGAAAATGCGCTTTTGCCTCATAAATTAGTTTTAATGGAAGTAGAATCTGCACTGGCAAGATGATAATTACCATAATAGAAGCTAATGCTTGGGAACTGGAGCAATGTGCCCAGTGCTGTGCTAAACATCTTACAAGCATTGCCTATTTCAATCCTCACAACAGCTCTGCCAGGTAGGTCTTATTATTATTCCCATTTTACAGATAAGAAACTGAAGCTTAGAGAGATTAGGTTACTTGTTTAAGTACTACTAATAAGTAATGGAGCTCAAGGCCAGGTCTAAGTAATTCTAGAGACTGCACTCTTAACCATTACATGACACACATGATTCATGGCATCCACCCGGACAGCCAGGCTGTAGATCAGGGTTTCTCAACCTCGGTGCTATTAACATTTTGGGCCAGATAATTCTTTGTTGTGGGGGGCTGTCTTGGGCATTGTAGGATGTTTAGCAGTATCTACTACACGGTAGAAGCATCCCTCCCCCACTCCCAGTTGTGATCATCAAAAACGTCTCCAAGCATTGCTAAATATTCCCTGGGGGGCCAAAATTATTGCCCTCAGTTGAGAACTGTTTTTGCAGAATAATTTGAATTAAAAGTTCAGTTGTGGGGAGCAGATGTGGCTCAAGCAGTTGGGCACCCACCTCCCACATGGGAGGTCCTGGGTTTGGTTCTGGTGCCTCCTAAAGAAGACGAGCAGATGCCACAATGTGCAAATGTGACAGCCAGCAGATGACACAGCCAGTGGGGAGCAGATGTGGCTCAGGCAGTTGGGCGCTCGCCTCCCACGTGGGAGGTCCTGGGTTCGGTTCTGGTACCTCCTAGAGCAGACGAGCAGACATAGCAAGCAGACAAGGGAGCCATGGCGGGAGTGGAATAAGTTCAGCTGCATTTGGTCATACAAATGACCAAATATGCCCATTGCATAGTCCTCTGAAGCCACAACCTTACTGCTCTTACCACAACTGTCACAGCTTCTGTCTCTCTTCCCTTTCACATTTCCATAGAAAATCACTGGGCACCTCCTCCTATACACTCCCTATTTCTATCTTGCACTCATCATCTTCTCTCTCTCTCAGATGTATCAATATCTATCAGAGTCATGTAGGAAAAAGCTGGCAGACTCGAAAAGGGCAATTTAGGAAATATTTAGAGTCATTGCTTAAAAGGTGAGGGCATGATTCAGGGAAATTGAGGACGGATAATGCAGCACCATGAGTGTGGAACTACAAGGAGCCATTTCTACTCCTAAGTCTGAAGGGGCAAGAGGAAGATGTGGCTACTTGAACCCACAGAGGATTTCTGTATGGTGGCTTTCATTGATACAGGCCAAATAGAAAGCAAAGGAACTCAAGTGATGCAGTCTGTGTGGTCAACTTCCCAAGCACAGGGAAATGCAGGAAGGGTGGAAAGCAGATCTGGAAAGACAAATGGAAGATGAGCAGTACAATAGCTCTACAGTTTTATCTGAGTACATTTCCCTGCTCCCTTTCCTAAATTTCATATTAAGGTCCTCTTGATCATATCATAGACCTCCTCGCCAAACATGCTCAGCCTGGATTTCCCCCCTCCCCGCTACCAGATGGCTCCCTTATCTGTTTGCTCCTTGGTTGTTTGTTGCTTTTTTTTTTTTTTGCTCGTTGTTTGTGCATTGTCTGCTCATTGTTTTTTGCTCATTCATTGTCTCTTTGTTTGTTTTTTTCTTTAGGAGGCACTGGGAGCTGAACTCGGGGGCTTCATGTGGGAGGCAGGTGCTCAATAGCTTGAGCTACATCTGCTTCCCCTAAACCTAGATTTTGAGCTTGAGCCACATCTGCTTCCCCTAAACCTAGATTTTGAGAGATACTTTCTGTTTCTTACCTTAGCAGGATTTCCCAAGCCTGTCAGTGCTTAGGTATTCTCTTGATTGTTCTTGAGGGAAGACGATGCTGCTTTTTCCTCAGAAGATCTGAATTCATCCTGAGTCGGAAGGTTTTCAGGGTTGAGGACAGAGACTTGCACGGCTAGAGAGTTTCTGTTCCTTTTATTTTCCTCCAAGCCATATGCTTGCTGGAATACCCCATTTGCCTTCTTAAAAATTTCCCTTATCTACTATTTTCTGGGTTATTTTCCCATCCAGTCTAGGGACACTTTGTCCTCTCTGCTAAGAACAGTAGGGGGGCTTTCTTCAAGCCCTTTTACCTTCTCCAGGGAGACCAGTGACATTTATGGCACATCTCAGAGAGAAAGACCATCTAAGCACAGAATCTGGAAGGCTTCCTTTGATGTTCTTGCCACCTGAGAGTCAAGTTGATAAACAAACTCCTCTAGTTCCTCCTATAAATTTCTGCTCCTGTTTGCTTCTGAGTTCCGGGTCTCTTGGGTGCTCTTGGTAACAGTGTCATTAAATTGACATGGCTGCTTTCCTCCCCCCTCCCACCTAAACCCTGATAATCTGTAAGGTACTGGTAATTAGCAGTAAATTGCACTAACTGAGTTTCTCTCAGTTAACACAGTGAGGCAGCAATACAGCTGTCTTTATACAAAGACCCTTGACAGTAACCTTTTGCCATGCATACTGCTTGGCTCCTCACTATGACTGTAGATTATATTATGCCTTTGTTAAGACTTTCCTTCTCAAAGTAATAGTAAGTTTAACCAGTGTCTGTTTTGCTTTTTAAATTAAGGTAGCCTAGCACTTTAAAATGGTGCTTAAAATAATTAGACTAAAGAACAACCACACACAGAAAATGGATATAAAATGATTGACAATCTTTAACTTATATGACATTTCCCATTTTTCAAAGTGCTTTCAACATTTTCTTAATGCTCATAGCGTTATTGTGAGGTAGGTGTGGTGGACTGAAATGTGTATAACCGAGTTTGAATGTGTTCTTGATCTCGGTTTGCATTCTGGTGGGTGTGGACCCATTGTAAATAAGATCTCTTCAAGACGTCTGTTAAAGTGTGGCCTAGCTGAATCAGGGTAGGCTTCAGTCCAGAATACTAGAGTCCTTAATAAACAGAAAGAAATTCAGAAAGAGAGAGAGAGAGCAAAGCCAAGGGGAACAGCCGGAAACTGGAAGTCACCGGGAAAGAAAGGAGAAGGCACTGTCATGTGTGTTGCCATGTGACAGAAAAGCCAAGGACCAAGGACTGCAGTCAGCCCTAGAATGCCACTGTCTTCTGGGAAAAAGCATCGCCTTGCTGGTGCCTCAATTTTGGACTTCTCTAGGCCTCAAAACCTAGAGCCACTAAATTCCCATTGTTTAAGCCAACCTATTGGTATGGTAATTGTTTTAGCAACTAGGAAATCAAAATAGTATATGAGATAGGTATTTACTGTTCATCTTACAGATAAGAAAACTAAATTAAAGATATTTGATTTATTCTCAACTTTTGGCTTTATCAGTTTTACATTTATTATCTGATCAAATTCAATCAACATCTTTAAACTCTGCTGGTCAATATCAACATTAATTTCCTGATTTTGATAACTATATTGTGGTTATGTCCTTGCTCTTAGGAAATATAGATTGAAGTATTTAGGAGCAAAGGAGCAGTCTAAAATAGTTCACGAATACATACATATACAGAGAGACAGAGTGAAAGAAAAAGAATGACAAGGCAAGTAGGGCAAAATGTAAATAATTGGTGAATCTAGTTAAGACTACTAGGAGATGTTTGTAATATTTTTCCTACCTTTCTGTCATTTAAAATTGTATCAAAATAAAAATACATTTTAAAAATGTCATTGGTCACTTCTAGAAGTTGCTAGGGCATCAGTCTATTATTCTGAAAATTGGGAAATAAAGGGAAATAATAAAAGTATTCTGCTTGTCAGGTACTAATGATGAAAAGTTCGTTTATTCCAATAGGTAAGTTTTTTTTTCATGATGAAAAGGTCACTTTTTAAATATTTTGTTTAGAAGGTGTTCTCTAAACATTTTGATCACACATCACCATCAGTAAAAATATTTTGAACACACTACCGAAGTATGTTTGTTTACTTATTAATTATATTTAAGTACTGATGTACTGATACATTCTTTACATTATAAATCATCCATAAAAAGGTAAATTACAAAAGGAATAATTGAATAGTAAATAAGTTATATTTTAAAGTATATTCATTTTATTAATTAAAATTCATATTAACAAATAATATATATAGAGAGAGAATAATGTGATGGAAGATGCTTAGTTAATGTTTAAAAAAAATTGGGGGAGGGTACCAAGGATTGAACCCAGGACTGCATACATGTGAAGCAGGTACTCAGCCACTGAGCTACATCCACTCCCCAATGAGAGTTGGTTTTTTGTTTGTTTGTTTGTTTTTAGGAGGTACCAGGGATTGAACCCGGGACCTTAAATATGGGAAACAGACACTCAACCATTTGGGCTACATCTGCTCCCCATGTTTAAAAATTTATATATGGGAAGCATTAAAAATTTTAGCTTAACACTTTGTGATTCAGAAATTCAAAGTTATGACTCTTGGTTTTAATGACTGCCCTAAGTGAAAAAGATATTGATCCAAATGGAAGAGATGTGTCATTGCCCACACATAGATGGTTTTCACTGAAGTTTGGTTAGTAAAATTCCATTTTCCCTGCAACAAATCAATTGTTCTTGCAAACTAATCAGAAGGCATTGCGTTTTAATATTTACAACATTGGGTTTAAAATTTGTTGAAAGCCCTTGCTCTGGAAAAATTGTAAACTACAATTAGAAAGTTCTTTCTAAATATTTTTAAGGGTACAGATAAGAGATTTTTATAGGTGGCACATTTTTTTTTTTAATCTGGCAATAAAATCACATTTCCATCCTTCAAATATTTCCAACTTCATAATGATTTCTCAAATGCAGTTTCTTTTGAAACATTGTTACTTTCTCACTCTGTTACTTTGAAGAAACAGATTAAGGATGGTTATTATTATTTTTAAATCTGCTTGGTTACAAACTACGTACTGCTCTATGTTGTCAAAGAAAAGATCAGTAAAATTTAGGATACTTTTCTTGTTGTAAAAGAAAACATGAAATTCATCTTTAAGTTCCTAAGTCTTCAAAGTCACTTTTCATGAATTCACCAGAAAACTTCTTCTCTGAGGTACAAAAGATTCTCTTGTTCATTTTTCAGCTAATTTTTAAAATGTGTTGTAAAGATTCTTCTAGGTTTTAAAGATCTTTTTAAAATGAAACTAGCCACACTAGTGATATCTTATAGCACTTACATTGAAATTTATTGAGAGCAAGATGACAAGTGAAGTTCTGCTACAAATTCCTCCTTGCTGTAGTGCCACATGGCTTGTGACTAGCAGACATTGATACAGTGAGCTTGTCAGTGTCAGTCTGTATATTAAATAATAGTAAGACTTATTTTATTTCATTTTCCACTAAGACTTAATTATAAAGTTAGAATATTTTCTTCCTGAACCCCAAAGGATGAATTTGTACTCCCCTTGGAGTATACACACTTCTCCTGAAAGAACAACCATAAAGAATATATTCCAGTTCATCTGTCCATGCTTTCTTTGCTATATCTGCCAGGATGTAGCATCATGTTCCCCAAAATATAGATTTTTCCATCCCTAAGTTTGAGCTGCACACTGCTTCCTATCCCCCAACATTGTCAATGCATTTCAGTGCTTTCCTTCTCTGGACCTAAATGTTTACAACATTTAAATAAAACAGAACACTGTTTTATTTTCAAAAACTGACAATACATAAGATAAAGGCATAAGTATTGCTTATAATTGTAAAGTATTGAAAACAACCTAAATGCTTATATGTAGCAGAGCAAAAGAATAAACTATGGTGCAGCCATACAATGGAGTACTATGCAGCTGTAAAAAGTAAGAAGATCTCTGGGAAGCAAAGTAGAGTGATTTCTAGGATAAATTGTTAAGGCAAAAATGAAAGCACACACATAAAATCTATAATGTGGTCTCTTTCAAGTAAGAAATAAGGGGAAATAAGAAAATATACATACATCTGCTCATTTGTGCTAAAAAAAACACAGAAAATATAAATCAGAAACTATTGAGATTGGTTATTTATAGAGAGTGGATGGGAACAGAGTAGAAAGATGAGAGGAATGGGAATAGAGGGATAAGGGATGAGGGATTCTTTTGAATAATTTTTCTGTCTTGTTCTGACTTTTAAAATCATATATTTAACCTACTAAAAAATTAAATAAATCACTAAAATTAACTGGGATGTGAGGGGACCCCAAAATGGAATCCAAACAGTAACAAATGAACCCAATGGAGTTTGTGGTTGTTGTTTTTTTTTTTTAAGATTTATTTTATTTATTTATTCCCACCCACCTCCCCCTCGTTGTTTTGCACTCACTGTCTGCTCTCTGTGTTCTTCTGTGTCTACTTGTCTTCTCTTTAGGCAGCAGTGGGTACCGATCCTGGGATCTTCTGGAGTGGGAGACAGGCACTCAATCTCTTGTGCCACCTCAGCTCCCTGGTCTGCTGTGTCTCTTATTGTCTCTCCTCTGTGTCTCTTTTTGTTGTGTCATCTTGCTGCACCAGTTCTCCGTGTGGACCAGCACTCCTGCGTGGGCCAGCTCACCATGCAGGCCAGCTTGCCTTTCACCAGGAGGCCCCAGGAAACAAACCTGGGCCTCCTATATGGTAGATGGGAGCCCAATTGCTGGAACCACACTGTTTCCCACCAATGGAGTTATAAACGTATAACATAATCACAGTGAAAGGGGCCAAGAAGAACTAATCAAGTGACTATGGAAAATATTATTTTTGATTGGATAGTGCATCAGTCAGGGTTCAACCAGAAAAACAGAACCAAGTAGGATATATATATATATATATATATATATATATATATATATATATATATATATCGAGAGATTTATTGCATGGAAGTGGATTATATGAGTGTGGGGGGCTGGCTAGGCAAGTCTGAAATCCATAGGGCAGGCTGTCAAGAAGGGCAAGCGGAAACTCTCCGGCATGAGCTGAAGCTGCAGTCTGCAGGTGGAATTTCTTCTTCCTCAGGGAAGCCTCAGTTCTGCTCTTAAGTCCTTTCAAATGATTAAATCAGGTCCACCCAGATTATCTAGGATAATCTTCCTTACTTAAAATCAACTGCTTATGGACTTTGATCACATCTACAAAATACTTACACAGCAACACCTAGATTAGTGTTTGATTGACTACTGGGGACATAGCCTAATCAAATTGTCACATAAAATGGACCATCACAGATAGTATAAGGCTAAAAGCAGAAAGAACTCAACACAAATACTATAGTCTAGTTAGCAATTTATTCTTTTACAAGGGTAAGGTTTAGTAATCTAGGAACTACTTTATGTGTGTTGTAGGATTCAGCAAATAAATAAATTTATAGTGCATAATGTGAACCAGGTTTCTCACTGTCAGATGAAGGAATGACAAACAAGGTAAAAGAAAAGGAATGAACGCTTTGGTATTGGATTAAAATAGGAGGTATTAGTATGATGCTTTTTTTTCTTTTTTTTTAATTTATTTTTTGAGGTATTGGGGCCAGTGCCTCAAAAAATACACTGGCTCCAAAAACTCATGCTTTTTAATATGTACAAAAAGATAGATTAGAAATAGATATATATGAATATGTTCATGTATACATAATTATATTTCCTAGCTCGGTCCACCAGGAGGGCGAAGGAGCAATGATACCCTAGTAACAACGAATATACCTTGAGCTCAGATCTTATTTTCTAAATCCCACTCTCTGAAAAAGGAGCCAAGGATCCTTGGAGGAATAACCTGTTCTGGTGCTGAGGCATGGGAAATATAAGAAGAGCCTGCTAAAAAAGAAAATGATGAGGACACGTCAAAAGGACATGGGAGCCAACTTGAAGCAGCTCCCAATGGCCAAATCTGGGAAAATTTGAGTAACAAAATCAATATTGATGGAATGTATTATAACTTTTAAAATAAAATAAATATCCATGAGTCCTTACTGATGTAAATAAATAAATAAATAAATAATTGCAGAGAAGGGAAAGCTCTTCCACACAGTAGAATTCCAATTAATAAATGTATAAGTAATCATGAAATAGAAAGTCAACATATGGTTCAGTAATAATTTTTGCAGGCAAGAATCATCAAGATATACAAAAATTAAAGGGAAAACATTTGAGGAGAGATAGGATATTTGCATAGTCTCAAAGTAGCTCTCCATAAGACACCTATTAATTACGAAGGGAAAAATAATAACTTTACATTAGAGAAATCTAGAAGATAACATTTAAACCAAGTGACTAAGTTAACATCACCAGTAATAAGGCAAATAGTTATCATGGGCCTCTTATATGATGCACTTAAGAAAGGCCCAGTATCATTTTGAGGCATTTTTGCCAAAAATGCATAACCCCAATTTAATCATTGGGAAACAGAACACAAACCCAAATTGAGGGTTACCAAACAAACTAAATGGACAGTGTTCTTCCAAAGTCAAGATCATGAAAAACAGGATGTGAGGAACTGTCCCAGAGACTAAGGTGACATGTCAACTATATACAATGTCTAATTCTGGATCATATCCTGTAAAAGGAGGAGGAGGAGGAGGAGGAGGAGGAGGAGGGAGAGGAGGAGGAGGAGAAGGAGAAGAAAGAAAACTTTGGCAACATATGAATAAAGGATGTAACTTAGATAATATTATTGTTATCAATGATAGATTCCTGGACTTGACCATCATGATTACAGAAGATATCAACATTTGGGGATGCTGTATAAAGGGAAGGAAGAAATTCTTCGTGCTATTTTTACGTTTTTGGTAAAATTACGTTTTTGGTGAAATTATTTCAAATAAAAAGTTAAAAAAAAAAAAGGAAAAAAGTAAATAAATAAATAAATTTTTTTAAAAAATAAAGCAACTGCTTAGGAGAAGCAGGACATACCAGGCACAGACAAGTAATAAATGGAATAAAGAGAAGAAAGAGAAAAATAGCAACAAAGTGGACCAGGAACCATTAAAGTGAGGCTGTCAGGCACTATATGGTAATACAGCACATGGGCTGATGTTGGACCATCTCAGGAATTTCTTGAGCATCAACATTCTATAACATGACATGTAATTGATGCCAGTAATGACAGCCCTGGTCACCATCATTCACTTGTTTATTATTTATATGCTGCCTCCTTTCAAAGCAGACATAAGTCTCTGAGTTGTTAAGAACAAGTCATGGGAAGTAGATGTGGCTCAAGCGATTGGGCTCCCATCTACCACATGGGAGGTTCTGGGTTCAATTCCCCAGGCTTCCTGGTGAAAGGCCAGGAGGCCCACATGGAGAGCTAATGCAACAAGATGATACAACAAAAAAGAGACAAGGAGAAAAAGACAATGAGAGACACAACAAACCAGGGAGCTGAGGTGGCTCAAGCAATTGAGTGCCTCTCCCACATCAGAAGTTCCCAGGATTGGTTCCCAGTGCCTCCTAAAGAGAAGATGAGAAGAGAAGACAAGCAGACACAGAAGAACGCACAGCAAATGAGCACAGAAAGCAGTCAGCAAGTGCAAGTGGCAAGGAGGGGAGCAATAAATAAAATAAATCTTAAAAAAAAAAAAGAACAAGTTATATCATATTTCATATGGTCCTTTAAGCAAGCTATTTCCATAAAAAACCAAAATCTGTAAAACAAAAAATTTGGCTAAATTCAATTAAATTTTCTTTCTTTTTTTAAAAAATCTGTATATTTATTTTACTTTTTATCCACTTTTAACCTCACCCCCCATTTCTACTGTTTTTGTGTCCATTCACTGGGCAATTCTCTATGTCCGTTTCCTGCCCTCTCTTCTCATCCTTCTCCTCCTGTCTTCACCAGGATTAGATCCTGGGAACCTCCAATATGAGAGAGAGGCGTTCTGTCTCCTGCACCACCTTAGTTCCTGGTTTTTCAGCGCATCTCGTCTTGGCTTTCCCTTGTGTCACTCTCCTTTTACATCATCATCTTGCTGCGTGCAGCACACCCACACACGGGGGCTGGCAGTGCACCCGTGCATGGGACCTGGGGGTGGGACCTGGTGGCTGAGCGCCTTCTGTATTTTTTCTTTATTTTACCAGGAGGTCCCAGGGATCGAATCCAGGTATCTCCATATGGGAGATGGACGCCCAACCATTTGAGCCACATCCACCCTCAAAAATTCAATTAAAATTTAAAATATAAAATTGTCTCTTGTTTGACTAAGTTTCTGTCATCTGGAAACTGGATTTATGGAAGATTCTTTTGTTTTCCTTTGTAGTGCCAGTGTTACAAGATGTCATGGATGGTTCCAGGTGGTGGTGGTGATGGGCAGATGGGGGAGGAAAGAAGGGAAAAAAAGGCACAAAGGATCTTGGGTAAAGGAGGTAGAAGGAAAATCAATGTGGCAATGTGGACGTTGAGAGGATTGGGAGTTAGGACAGCTGTGAGGAACTGACTTCCTGGCCTCTTCCTGCCTGCCTCAGCCAGGACAAATGCCTGTGGGACTACAGTTGAAACCTCTGCTTCTGGGGGTGCAGAGATTCTCCAGCACACAGGCTGCCGCTCCCAAACTGGATCCTCATCCCAGGGGCCTCCTCTCAGTACCTCCTCACAACCTGTCCAGCCAATCCCCCTAGATCTCCAAGCCTGTGATCTTTGCCATCTGCCCTGGCTCCAAGCCTTCTTAGCAGTCCAGCCAATCCCATGCTCAGCCCAACATGCTTGGTGCTTCCTCTTCTCTGATTTGATCTCCCACTTCCCCCTTCCCTCTCAGAAACGCCTGCTCCATGGTAGGCACATTCAAGGTACACTACCCACCTCTCTTGACTTTCAAAAAGCCTGTCTCGGGAAGCGGCTGTGGCTCAATCAGTAGGGCTCCCGTTTACCATATGGGAGGCCCAGGGTTCGGTTCCCGGGGCCTCCTGGTGAAGGCAAGCCCGCCCGCACGGCGTGGTTAGCTGACCCAGCGAGCACAAGCAGCAATGGGGGGATAAATGAATAAATAAATAAATAAATCTTTAAAAAAAAAAAAAAAAAAAAAGCCTGTCTCTTTCCTGAGGACACTTCTTCCCCCTGGATCTCTCTCTCACAGAGGTTGGTTGTTCTTCACACCCCCAAACCTTCAATGTGTCCTCATTTCCAGAGGCTGCTTCTGGATCAGTTTCAGGTAGATATCCCAGCTCAATTAAGACTCTTGTCATGGCACTCTACCATCTTCCACCTCTCTTATCTCTATCATTTATTAATCTCCTTTCATTCCCCCCAATTCACTAAAAAACTCAGGCTTGCAGTCTTCCTGTTCATTTATATGGTAGATGGAATAAGGATCCCCTAAAGATGTCCTTGTCCTAACCCTTGAAACCTGTGACTATGTTACCTTACCTGGCAAAGGGACTTTGCAGATGTGATTAAGTTAAGGGTCTTAAGATGGGAGTGATTATCTGGATGACCCTTAACTTATCGCAAGGGTCCTTATAAGAGGGAGGCAATAGAGTTAGGTGAAGGAAAAAGGTGATGTGACAATGGGGGCTTTGAAGATGGAGGATGGGGCTACCAGCAAGGAATGAGGGTAGCCTCTAGAAGCTAGAAAAGTAAAAATAGCCCCCAAAACAAAAAAGGATTCTACCCTGGGGCATCCAGAAGAAATGCATCCTTGTCAACATAATGTAAGCCAGAATTTTAGGATTTCTAACCTCCAGAGCTGTAAGAGAGTGTGATAATTTGTTACAGCAGCAACAGGAAAACCATACAATTCCCTAGTGCCTTTAGTTTCCACATGGACAGCCAGTCCAGCTCCCCAGCTAGACTCTTCCTTGACCTCCTCAATGTCACTGTCAGTCTTCTCTGGCCACCCTCCCATGACGTCAGCAGAGGAGTGGCTCTGCTCTCCTCTGCTTCTCTTTCCACTCTCCTGCTAAACCTTCTTGTCAATCTCAGAGCAACCTCAAATACCTCTAGTTTCTCTCAGTTTATTGGGATCCTCCTCCCTTGCTTCGTCTCAGCCTGCACCCAGGAGAATCTAGTTTCTGATTTCACCACTGAAATTGCTGTAGCTAAGATTTCTGGTGACCTTGATATTGCCAATTCCAAGGAACATTTTTCACTCTTTCTTTAACTGGAATTCTCTGCTACCAAGATCACTCCCTCCTCCCTGATATGCTTTACCATTTTGACCTTGGTGATCCCACCCTCTCCTGTTCCTCTTTGTACTTCTATGACCATTCTCTTGCTGGCTCTTTGTGGAATTCTCTCCTCTGTTCCTGTTTTAACTGTTGCTGATCCTACAGGGAATTGTTCTTGGCTCTTAGTGAGATTGGCATTCACAGGAATGTGGCTCATTTACCTAGTTGTTCATTGTTCATTCCCCAATTGTAGGCTTACCATGTGGGAAGTATCGTGACCATTCCTTTTCTCTCTCCTTCTTGGGTTCATTTTCTGCCAGCTCCATAAATGTTGGTATTCTATAGTGTCTGATATTTACCCCACTGCTTTTTATCATGCACACTTTTCTCTGGATTGTCTCATTCACCTCTCATGATTTCATCTCTCACACATGTACTGAGGATAATTTTCAGTCCTGTCTGCTCTTCTGAGACCCAGGATCTTTAATATAACTGCTTGATGTAAACTTTCACTGGGTATCCCACTGGTCCCTCAATCTCATTATGTTCAGAGCCAAATATATTATCTACCTCTCAATCTTTTTTTCTTTTGATTATCTCTAACTTGTTATAAGGTAGAGGTTTTAGGTTCATCTGTGGTTTCACATCCAATCAGTCAAGTTCTGCTGTCATCATCAAATATTCTTAAGATATTGTATCTATTCCAGAACATACTGTGTCTATCACCTCTTCACCTTAATTCAAGCCCATATCATCTCTCAGCTAGATTACCATACCAGTTACCTAACAGGTCTTCTTTCCTCCAGTCTTGGTTTGGTACTGCCAACATATGCCCTTTTATTAAATAAATACACAGCAATGTTTTTTTAAATAATAAAAAAAAATAAGTGCATTATAATTCAGATCTTGTCCCTTGTGCAATTTTATTCTAAACTTTTTAATATGTTGTTCAAGATCCTCAGTGAATAGGTCCATGCTTACCTCTCTTGTCTCATCTCCCTCTACTACCTGCCTTATGCTTTTCAATCTAGTAGCATTCTTTTTCCTCTGCTTAGAATAGCTCCCTTATTCCTTTATTACCTAAATAACTCTTACTCAACCTTTAAGACTCAGCTCTGTTGTTCCTTTCTGTAAGAATCAGTGTCTTCTGTGCACAATTCTTCTTCATTCCCCCAGAACTGGATTAGTTATTTCTCCTCTGATTTTCCATAACTTTTGTGCAAACTCTACCTTAGTACTTAGCACATGATATTTAAACATTCCCTTTATATATCTGTCTCTCTCATAAGACTGTTTTTTTTTTCAAGATTTATTTTAATTTATTTATTTCTCCCCACCCTCCCATTGTTTGCTTTTGCTGTGTCTGTTTGTTATATACTGGTCTTCTTTTTTAAGGAGGCACCAGGAACTGAACCTGGGACCTCCAGTGTGGGAGGGAGGTACCTAATTGCTTGAGCCACCTCTGCTCACTGGTTTGTTGTGTCTCTCATTATGTTTTCCTCCATGTGTCTCTTGTTGCATCATCTTGTTGCTTCAGCTTGTTGCGCCAGCCCATCACGTCAGCTTGCTGTCTTGCTCGTCTTCTTTGGGATGCACTGGAACCGAACCTGGACCTCCCATGTGGTAGGCAGAAGCTCAATTGCTTGAGCCACATCTGCTTTCCCAAGACTGAATTCCTTAAGGGCAGAGATTACATTTTTTTCTTCTTTAGTCTTGATGCCTTGTATAGTACGTGCCTTATTTTTATTGATAAATAAATATTTGTTTTCCCAGGTAAATAAACTGAACAGGGACAAATTTGTGCATTAGGAAGTGATATGGAAGATGACATGATGACATATATTCTATGTTGGCTTCTGTGGTTCTGTGGTTGTCTCAAAGTATTGGCTTCTACTGAATCAGCTAGGAGGCATTGGAGACCAGAAATAACTATCACAGTTAGGGCCAAAGAGGGACAATCCCTTTCAAGGAAACAAGAGACAAAAATCTCATCTATGACAATACATATGAGAAAGAGATGCAGGCCATGAGATAAATGGCAAAGAAGAAGAAATCAGATATAATTCTGAGGAACTACCAAAGGCCAAGTGTGGGCTAATGTTTCCATCCAGATCAGTGAGGGGGCAACCATGGGAAGGTCACATTCTTTCATAAGCTCTTATCCTTGGGCCTCTACAGAGTGCTTATGAAAGACTAGGGGCAAAACAGTATTCAGGAGCTAATTGGCAGCTGAGGGTTAGGCATAAAACACCATCCACTGCCCCAGACTTCTCTTACATGAAGCGACATCTTTAATCTGCTGGGGGAAGGGCAGCAAAGATGGTTGCCCAAGGCACAGAAAAAAATGCCTTGTGAGGAGGTGTGGTGGTTTGGAGCCATACACCCCAGAAAATCATCATCTTAAACTTAATCCATTCCTGTGAATGTGGACCCATTGTAAGTAGGGCATTCTGATGAGGTTATTTCAATTAAGGTATGGCCCAACTCAATAAGGATGGGACTCAATATTATTACTGGCGTCTTTTATAAGTAGAATGAAATTCAGACAGAGAGAGAGAAAGCCATGAGGAGCAAGAAAGTGAAAGTCAGCAGAACCTGGAAGAGAAGAGAGAGTCCAGGAGAGGCTGCCATAATCATTTTTATATGACAAAGGAGCCAAGGATCAATGATCACAGGCAGCCAGCTCCAGAATGCCAGTTTTTGAGAAGAAACCATCATCTTGATGAGGACTTGATTTTGACTTCTCCTAGCCTCAAAACCATGAGTCAATAAATTACTGTTGTTTAAACCAACCCATTGCAAGGCATTTGCTTTAGTAACAAGGAAACTAAAACAGGAGGGGAGGAAGAAAGACTATTTCTGGGGGAGAAGCACAAAACCATCTTGGCCTGAGATTCTAAACTAATATCAAGCAGAGATTTCCTTCCACTGTGGGAGGAGAAGAAAACTCCTGCCTAGGATCAGCCACAAATACAAGACAGAATTGGCCTTCTAAAAGGAGGAGAAGCAGGAATGCAGAGAAAGACCCACATCTGAGATCCAAGTACATAGGCCTTCCCTACAACTCAGTCTACAGGATAACATAGAAAAACTCTCTTAATCATAACACAAACCTAGCACAAAGTAACAAGCAACAGCAGTCTAAAGCTGGGGAGGGGTCAGGCACGTGGTACAGGCAGGTAGGAAATCTGAAAGCTGATGGTGGAGCAATAACTCTGAGAGAAATCTCTGGCACACCAGCTCCTACTCTAAGAAGAAGGAAAGGCAGCCCACCACCACAAGAATTAAAAACTTGTGGTGGTAAAGCAAGCCAGACACAAAGGAACAAATACTGTATGATTGCGTTACTATGAACCAAATATATTGTGTAACATATTGTTTGATTCAAAAAAAAATTTATATGTATCCAGTACATTTAATTGAGGTATGTATATATTTATTCATCTGTGTTTACTTTTTGTTTATATATTCAATTATTAAATGTACAAAATAAAATTAAAAAAAAAAACAAACCTGTTGTGTACTTATAACAATTATAGCAACAACAAACCCCAAATCCTACTCAACTCCTGACTAGATCATCTCAATTCTCCATACTAATGGATTAAGAGAAGAAGAATCATTTTCATTTCTAGGCATAAATAATGTTTACCTCACTCTCCATTGCTCTATATCCAATGTCTGGAATTCACTCAAAAATTATATCACACACGTGCAACCCATTGTGAAGAGACAAAGCAATCAACAGAAGCAGATTCAGTAAATACCCAGATGTTGGAACTAGCAGACAAGGACTTTAAATATAACTATGATTAATATGTAAGATGATATATTGGAAAAGATAGACAACATGCATAAACATATGGGACATTTCAGAAGAGATGGAAATGATAGAAATGTTAAAAATCCTATATCAAACATGAAATGTACCTTCAATATTCTCATCAGTAGACTGAACCCAGTTGAGGAAAGAATCAGTAAATTTGATAGTAGAAATTACCTAAAGAACACAAAGAGAAAAAAGGGTAGGTGAAAAATAACAGATCATCCAAGAGATGTGAGACAGTATTGTACATTTAACATACATGTAATTGGAGTTCCAGAAGGATATGAAAAAGAGAATGGTACAAAAGAGATATTTGAAGAAATAATGGCCATGAATTTTCCAAAAATAATGAAAGACATGCAAATTACAGCTCCAAGAAGCTTGGACAACCCCAAAAGGATATGCACTAAACAAGCAAACCAACAAACACCTTACACAGACCTAAATACATCATAGTCAACCTACTGAAAATCTAAAATAAAAGGAAAATTTTGAAGGCAGCTGGTGGGGGTGGGGTAGGGGGCATATTACATACAGAACAAAGATAGAAGTACAACAGACTTCTCATAAAAAACTATGCAAGCTAAAAAGAAATAGAGGAAAAACTTTAAAATATAGTAAGAGAGAGGAGGGAAGAAGGGAGAAAGGGAGGGAGGGAGGAAGGAAGGAAGGAAGGAGGGAGCGAGGGAAGGATATTGTTAACTTAGAATTCTATACCCAGAGCAAAACTTTGCATGGTCATAGCAGCTGTGTTCTTAGTATCCAAAAACTGGAAGCAACTTAAATGTTCATTAATTGGTGAAAGGACAAATAAATTGTAGTACATCCATATATTGGACTACAACTCAGCAATAAAAAGGAATTAACTACTGATGCAAACAACAAAACAGATGAATCTAAAAAGCTTTATGTTAAATAAAAGAAGCCAGACTCCAAAGACATATTGTATGATTCAATTTTTGTGACATTCAGGAATAGGCAAAACTATAGGCAAAGAAATCAGATCAGTGTTTGTGTGGGGTTAGGTGTGGAAGAAGGGATTGAGTATGAGGGATACAGATGATTTTTTAGGGTGATGGATAGATGTGTCCTATATTTTTATTACATTGATTACAGGAATGTATGTATTTGTTAAATTTATAGACCTGAACACCCCTGAAAGGTGAATTTTATTGTATGTAAATTATAATTCAATGAACTGATTAAAAAAAAATTAACCCTCAAAACCATGAAAACAGTGATATTTAAAGTCATGTTACACTCAATACAGTACTTTTAAGCATTTCACTAAATATAATGATAAAGGTTTACAGCCCTCTTTTTAGGTTTCTTATTTGATGGGAAAAGCCCAGCTCTTGGAGAAATAAGTTCTTCCTGTTAAGGTTTAAAAAAACAAAACAAACCAGGTGACAAGCTAAAATGCATTCCTATGTTGCCAAATTCTGTTGATAGACACTTGGGAAACAGTGCTGAAGATATGAGGAAACAAGTATTAGACCAATTTATGTAGTATTGAAGGTTTGTTATTTAGTTGGATGAAAGAACAGATATTTCTAACATCTTTCAGCTCATGGTATTTTTATAGATTCTGCTTTAATAATGAAATGTATGAAAAACTTCTGTTTTTAGGGAGGTCATTCAAAGAAAGATGTATGGGAGAAAATATATTCACAACTGAAATGATTTTTTTAAAAATGGATACTTTATGGAAAAATTGTGGAGATGTAACCACTGAGGAAGTAGCTGCTTTAACCCAAATAAATACAAGGAGAATGTATCAGAGATACCGTAGCATCAAAATTTATTCACTAAATAATACCTATGCAAGAATTTACCGTAAGGAAGTTGAAGCAGAAATTTACAGGTTATCATCCATGTAGTTAGTTTTAGAAACATAAGTCCTTTAAAATATAGTAGAATCTTTGCAGTAAGTGAAACTGGAGAGCATGAAAATCTGCTGTCCCACAAAGAAATATGCTGGTTAACAAGTGGCAATGTACTCAAAAAATATTGTTCAACTTTAAGACAAGTGTTCCAAATTTGTTGTCTTTTTCTTTGATGGCAAGGGACTGTCAATAGTATGCTACCAGGAGAGGTTTTTTGTTTTGTTTTGTTTTAAATAAACACACTTAAATGTGTCTTTTTAAAGTAAAGTATATATTTTTCAAAAGAGGTAAGAGGTAACTTTTAAAAAAGAAAATTTGCTATGGAGAAAGCATTTTTGAAAAGAGAAATTTGGAAACTTTTCTACTGTTACATGCTCTTTGCTACTTAGAATAATGAAAACATGCCATATATCAAATCTTATATCTGAGCACTTAAAACCCTTGGAAACAGAAATTTCTAAATTTCTAAAAAAGTTTTCCAGGTAAAGAATTTCAGAGTGTTTTTAAGCCATTTGTCAAAAATGCTATTTTACAGATTTATTTTACAAGAGTAACTAACTCACCTAGGAAGGAAATTTACTAGTCAAATTTTATCAAACTTTTGGCATATTTGGTTGATAAGATAGAAAAATGGGAATCTTAATTTAGTTAACGCAATCAATGATGAACTTCTATCTGAACCTTTGAATTGTTGTGTTTTACCTTTTTCTGCTATGTCAGTCATAAAACCCAGATACCTAAATAAGCTGAGTTTAAAATCAGACCATCAAATCACTTTATCACAAAGAGTTAAATAATGACTTTAACAAAATGAAGATTATTGCTCTAAAAGTTATATATTACCAATAACGTAAACTGTCCTCCTTGTGTTATCAATAATGTAAACTTGTCTTGTGCTGTTAATGGATTTCTGGGCTGTTAATAAATGAAACTATTTCAAAAATATTTATTTTATGTTTATCATACTTTTAAACATCTTTTTTGTGTAAACTTTATAATTACATAATATGTTAGCACAATAGTACATATATAAAGTTTGTTAATAATAAATATGCATACACTGGATCCTATATGCTCAACATTTTTATTGATGGGGTGCAAAATTTAAGAAAATAGATAGGAAACAACTGCTTAGTGGAATTAACAAATAATTTTAATGTCTTTGTTGTCCAAAATGTCTATCACAATGCTAGATGCATAGTAAGAATTTAAAACTGTGTTGTTTTACCGACCACCTCTGAATACAAAGGGTATATGTGACCTTGAATGGATTATCATCTCTGAATCCCAGTTTCCTTATATGCAAAATTGGAACAAAAGTTCCTACATTACAGGTTTGTGGTAAAAGTTTAATGAAATAATATATGCAAAGTTCCTAGACTTGAGACTCATATATGGGAAGTGCTTACTCTAAGTCAGCACCAGAGCTAGAGATTTATAATTACACACACACACATACACACAAACTCTAGGTGAGTGTGTCTGTATATCTGGTTCTTAGTATGCACTTATATGTGAACAATAACAATAGTATTACTAACAATATTAATAACCAATGCTTATTGAGCATGAGTTCTAAGAATTAGTTTATGCACTTTACATAGATTATCCTTGTTCATCCTAGGAAAAAAACATATGACATAATATAACATCCTTTTGTTATTCTCATGTTCCAGATTAGAAGACTGAGGTCCAGAAAGGCTAAATAGCTCACTAATGTCC
Source organism: Tolypeutes matacus (assembly GCA_026826555.1). Classification (NCBI taxonomy): domain Eukaryota; kingdom Metazoa; phylum Chordata; class Mammalia; order Cingulata; family Chlamyphoridae; genus Tolypeutes; species Tolypeutes matacus. The sequence continues at coordinate 15,245,757 of JAKSZT010001178.1, forward strand.
ACACAGCTGTATATGGTAGAGCCACAAAGTCTGGCTTTTTAAATCACTGCTGCACTCCACTAAATTTAGTGGTGTTTAATAATACTCCCATCTCCACAATATGTTAATATGTAGGATGCTTAATATTTTATAAACTATTTTCACATACATTGCATCTTATCACAAGCCTGTGAAGCAAGTGGGGCAGGATTATTCTCCTCACTGTTATAGGAGAGGAAACTGATACAACAGACACCATGAGTTACTTTTGAGAAAGTGTTTCTATGTTACAAATACCCTGGGTACCTCTGTACATACGGAGTCAGTCACCATAACTGTTCTAAGTGCTTATGATGTGTCAAGCACAGAATTGGCACTGGGGCTATAAGCTACAGCCCCTTCCTGGAAGCATCACAGTCCAGTGGGAGAGACAGATATGGTGATATATGCATATTATAACTATCTTGGGAGAAGGATTTAGAGTTTCTGCCTCTTCCTTAGCAAAACATATGCAAACCAAAAACCACAGTCCACGATGTGTATGTATGTAGTCTCTAAGGGAGGTAAGAAAAGAGTACTTAGGAGCACAGAAGGAGGGGCCATCTGTGCCAGAGAGGTCTTAGAAAAGGCAAAGATGGTGGGGGAGGGGGAGTTTTCCTGGAAGAAAGAAGGGCCTGGGTGTGAGTATAAACCCATGTTTGTGACAGTGGCCATGTGTCTAGGCATGGCTCTGTATGGACCAGCACGTGGCTTACTGACTTATTAATTAATGCACATGCAGGATATAAGGGTGCAGTGAATGAGCCTGAATGTAAAACAGGATGTGTCTGGATCCACAGGCAGCATAGCAGAATCTGACCCGCCCTGATATGCCAAGACCCATCTGTATACCCCCCACCACCCCCAACACCCAGGTAACCAGAAAAACCAGCCACTTCCCACTCTAGCAGCTGCCTCCTCATAAGCCCTATGATTAGACCCATCAGGTTTTTCAACTCATCAGCCTGAATGTGTAGCAGTCTAATAAACCAACCACCTTGTGTGGGTTATGGGCAATGAGGAAGTACAGCTATCTGTGGGTGTACACCTGTGTGCACACTCCTGGTTGGATGTAAATGTTTAGTGTTGGCAGATTAGGAAAACCTCCCTTCTCCCTACATCTTCACCCCCTTGGGGAGTTCATCCACTCGCCTGTTTCCATTGCCCCCTGTATGTGGCTGGCTTCTGCCTCCACTTAGACATGTTAGGAATATAGAAAACATATGTCTGAGCTGGCACTGGGTAGAGGCAAAACTGGAAAGTGCCCTAGTCCATGGAGGCACTTCCTATTTGTCCCAGCCCCACCCCATTCTGGTTCAGGAATCTCCCAGAGGATGAAAAATGTGTCCAAAGGCAAACAGTGCTTGTGAGGATCACTCCCAGGGGTGTGCAGCTCAACTCCCCTTCCCTGATGATACAACCTGTTTTTAGGGCAAAATTGGTAAAGGAAGGGAAATAAGGGCTACTCTTTTCACAGATATTCCCCTAGGGATTTGGGAGGTGGAGGGTAAGCTTTATTTCTTTCAAGCTTGCCAAATCAGAAACAAACTAAAATCAGTGTAAATAACGTGTAGTTAGGGAAGCGGCTGTGGCTCAATCAGTAGGGCTCCCGTTTACCATATGGGAGGCCCCGGGTTCGGTTCCCGGGGCCTCCTGGTGAGGGCAGGCCCGCCCGCACGGCGTGGTTGGCTGACCCAGCGAGCACAAGCAGCAAGGGGGGGATAAATGAATAAATAAATAAAATCTTAAAAAAAAAAAATAAAAAATAACGTGCAGTTAATGGTGACTAACAGTGTCTCTGATAATGACAAAATAATTGAAGTAGATCTTTTTGTTATAAGACATATAAATTCAGAGCCATGGGGCTGTGTGAGGCAAAAGTATTATGTGCTGGAATACTGGTGATTTGTGTGTGTTTACATCACAGCCCAATGCGCAGCTGACTGTATCCCCATGATACAAGAGGGGCAAGAATGAAGTGCAATAATCAACACATGTAATGTGCCATATTTTAAATTGAATGAATGAGTGAGTGAGGAGAAAAACAAACATATTCAGAAAGTAGAATGTTGTCATATAGTGGTCCCTGAAATCACAATACCTGGATTCTGTTCCCAGGTCCACCAATAACTTAAATTAATCTGCAGAAAGGTTTTCATCATCGATTTACCTATTGGTAAATTAGTCTGATGGCAGATCCTCTCTAAAATATTAATATGCTTAATCAAGTATTGTTGAAGTATATTTTTAAATGTGTAAATGATCACTAATAAGTATTAGCTGTTGTATATCTGAACACTGTATATCATTGTAGCACCTTATATAGTATATGTTTCCATCTCCCGGACACAAATATTTTCCTACACACTACGGAAATTTGCTGGTTTTATAATATGCCAGGGGAATTTGTCTACAGTCAGTATGTTGTTCATTTGCACTTAAATACTGCATCGATAATCTGAAAAAGAGAAATAGTCTGATTATGGCTAGAGACTCTGTTTAGAGGCTATGGTTTCTATCATGGACTGCTTTCAACTGTTATATTTTATGGCACAGGTTCAGTGGGAATCTGATCTGCTAAAATATTTGGGCTGTGAAAACTCCCACACTGTGACAGATGTCAAGTCCAATTAAGTGACTCATGTCCAGGTTTCTGTCCAATAGGATTTCCCATTAAATATCAATTTAGGGGGAAAAAATTCCATCCCCCTTCTTAAGCCTTTATCTCTTCCACCATCTCTAGGTTGAATCAATTGGTACCAGGAGAGCCAAGAAACCACACATGCATTTCTGCCTCTGCTCTGGCTCTCCCACCCTCTCCCGTCTTTCTCCGCTGCTTTGCTGTCACTGTTACTCCGGGAGACGTTCACTTTTCACCAACCTTTCTCCAAGCATCTCCAAGCCACTGACAATATATTTTGCTACAAGGTAAAAAAAAAAAAAAAAAAAAAAAAAAAGGAGGGATTGGGGGTGGGGGGTGTAACCAAGCCTGGAAAGACTTTGAAACTGGAAAATAGGTGTCTGTTTATACAACATTCAAGTAAATGAGAGGCGAGGAAGAGGCAACCTTAGTTCCGAATTACAGTATTGTGTTCCTGGGAACGGGGGAGACATCAGCTGAACAAAGCCTTACCTCAAAAAAAAAAAAAAAAAAAAAAAAAAAAAATCACTTCTGAGCAAGATCGCATCTCTGCCCTGCACTTCCCAGTTTCTGCTCAGCTGTATTAAGGGAAGGAAAGGAGTCCTACAGAAGCGGAATCTTATCTTAACCATCTTTCTTATTGATTCTTCCGCTATTAGAAAGTGAAGGAATCAGCTCTTTGATGTGATTGTGTTTATGTCTGCATCTTTTTTGTTATTTATAGAGACGTAGAAGAGGAAAAAAGGCACGAGACTTTTCAACACATCGTTTAAAAACAAAACAAAACCAACAACGAATTGCTCGCAATGTTTGAAAACAATTAGAAGGAAAAGGCGACTAAGTGAACAAACATTCCTACCGTCCACCTCCTGAGCTACAACCGTCCCTCGCTGTGGACACCAGAGAGATGACAGCTGCTTTTTCGTTTTTTACTGTAATAAATATTTGCTGCTTTTAATACTTTCCGGAATCCCCCCCCCTCCCCCGCGATTCTCTGGAATTTTAACATTAAGAGATTGGAGAAAAGATTATCGAAAAGGCTTTTACAAGGTAAGGATCCTTAAAAAAAAAACACTTTTTTTTTCACAGCTCGAAACTAAGTTGTTTTTTTTTTTCATATTGCATCTATAGCTGTCTTTCAGTTAATTGTTAAAGAAATAAAATGCATACACGGCATGCTATTTATGAGTATCTTTTAAAGATATCTGGAGGAGAATTCATCATGCTTTAAAAGGGCAACCCTGGAAGTTTTTACCCGAACTACAACTATGTCGTGGCTTATTGTGATTTTCCATTACTCGCACATTTATTTATGTCTTTTCGAGCCGAATGTGTAGGTGCAAGTTGTTCTACTTATAAACCATCAGTGAAAAGCCCGTAGGGAGTCACAGTTCACTTGGAGCTTTTGTTTTTATTTTGCTTAGAGGACCTATTTTCCTCGCAGGGAATGAAAGCCGTTTTGAAGCCAAATTCACTCAAAAAGCAAGTGCGGTGCTGGGAACCGATCACGCCTCCCGTTGCTTTTGTTTCTTTAGGAGCAAACCCTCCTACACCTCGCAGACGCGGATTTCTCCCGCGACGAGCGGCGCTCGGGCTGCACACGCCGGGGTCGGGGCTCACTCCAGGCGCCCGCGGCCAGCGAGCTCAGCCTCGCAGGCACCTTTCCCCACTTCTTGAAGCCCGAATCCCACCCCCGAAGCCCAGCGGTTCCCAGCGGACCCCTCCCAGGTGGCGCGCGGTCGGGGCCGGCCCTCCAGGCGCCCAGGAGCCGGGCAAGGTGGCCTTTCCAGCAGGGCATCCTTGGAGGCTAAGGACAGACGCGCTGGCCTTGGCCAGGCCGCCCGAGGGCAGCGGCCGGTTTCCGAACTTGGGTCCCGGGAGCGCCTGAACTTGGCCGGCGGAGATGCAGCTCGGGCCGTGGCAACACGCGCGGAGCCCGCCTTCTCCCAGCCGGTCACGCCGCTCGCCTGGGCCCTTCCCTTCTCTCTCGGGCCTCTCCTCCAGCAAAGACCCGGCTGCCGGCATTTTCCCGCGAGGTGGCCGGCTGCCGGACGCATTGTTTTATCCCAAGTCGCCGCGTCTCTAGGTCCCCGATGTGTGTGGCTGTTTACGTGACAGATGGTGTTCCGGGAGCCTTCCAAGGGCATGAGAGTCAATTTTCTGTTGAAAGGAGACTCCACATTTGTTTAGTCATTTCTTTATTATTTCGGAGAAGGGCGAGGGGGACAAGGAAGCCGCTGGTTCTCCCCTGCGCTCAGGGCTAGGGTTCCTCTCCGCGCTCCCCCAACGCGGGGGGCCCTCCGCGCCCTTGCGGTCCCAGACCAGCACCAGGTCCCGGAGCGCCGGGCCCGGAGGCCCTCGGGGCTGGAAGGGCGCCCCCCAAGTCTCGACGCCCCCGTTAAAACCTAGTTGTATTCGTCGTTCGGAATCTTTCGTTTGTCAGGGAAGGGGAAGACGTGAGGAAGGCTGAATAGCGAAGTTGGTAGTTGGCCGATGGAGGCACAGGCCGTCCTCGGCCTCCTTCAGGCCGAGGTGTGGGGCCCAGGATGCGGCTGGTGCGAAGCCGTGACCTCACCGGTTACTGCGCCGCGGGGAAGCGAGGGGCTCGGGCCCTCAGGCCTGCGCCTGTCGGTGCCTTCACTCCTGGCGCGGCCTGCTCGGTGGGGCGCGGGCCGGGGGCGTGCGGGTGCGGCGCCGGAAAAGCCCCTCCTCGCGTCCGCGGGGAGAGCTAGGTGCGATAGGCCCTCGGCCGCTCTTCCTCACCTCCAAAGAAGAGCCCGAGTCCCTTTATTGATCGATTTTCTGACTCCCCCTCAGCTTCCAAAATGATGCTGAGTCCGGACCAAGCCGCCGACTCGGACCACCCCAGCTCGGCGCACTCGGACCCGGAGTCACTGGGCGGCGCGGACGCCAAGGTGCTGGGCAGCGTATCGGACCTGGAGCCGGTGGAGGAGGCCGAGGGCGACGGCAAGGGCGGCAGCCGGGCCGCGCTCTACCCACACCCGCAGCAGCTGAGCCGCGAGGAGAAGCGCCGCCGCCGGCGCGCCACGGCCAAGTACCGCTCGGCCCACGCTACCCGCGAGCGCATCCGCGTGGAGGCCTTCAACCTGGCCTTCGCCGAGCTCCGCAAACTGCTGCCCACACTGCCCCCGGACAAGAAGCTCTCCAAGATCGAGATCCTGCGTCTGGCCATCTGCTACATCTCCTATCTCAACCACGTCCTGGACGTGTAGGGCCGGGGGCGCCGCGGGAGGCCGCCTTGCCTGGCGTTGGCGAAACGCGACCGCACCCCCCCCCCCCCGCCACCGGGCGGCCGCCGCGAGGGACGTGGACGAGGAAAGAAGCTCGCAGAATGTTTTTTCTGGCCAGCCGGGCGCTGGGGGAAGATTCCCGAAGCTGGGAGTTGGGGTTGTCTGGTGAGCCCTGGGATTTTCGGGGGGAGGGCGTTTTCCAAGCAGGGCGAACCTCCTGGGGTTCCCCGAGATTGAGAGGCCTCAGGGCCTCCCTTGGCGTTTTAGGATCCCTTCAAGGGTTGTTGGCTTTAGCTCACTGGAGACTGAGTTCTACATTTATCTCCCACAAATCAAACGGTTTTGAAAGAATGAGGCAGAAGCTCAGAGTGCAGGCTCATAGCTTTAGACTATCTAGAATTTTTCTAATTGACAAATCACCAAACATTCTAGGGGGGGGGAATCTCTTCCAATGTAGAGATTTAAGGTATAGAGAGGTGTAACTGGAAACTTTCTGTTCTGCTTTGAAAAGAAAGATAATGTCAGCATCCAAATAAAATAGACAAGCTTTGAATATTTGGTATGGTTTAAATGATGTATTGAGAACAAGTAGACACTGTGGGAAGATTTGAGCTTGGTGAGATTTTAACCCCAAGTTATGACACTAGTGCAGACAGGCAAATCCATATTTAAATGGAAATTTTAGTATCTGATTGCTTTTTCAGGCGAAGTGCCCCTTTATATATCCAAAAACATCTATTTGTGACCTTAAACATGTGGACCCATAGGTGCAGTTAGAAAAAGACAACCTATTTTTATTTATGTTAGAAGGAGTAGAGTATTTTTTTCAAGACATTTATTTTTCAGAGTGGTGATAATTTTACTTTGGATACTCTGTGCCAATTTATTTATTATAGTCAAGTGTTTACACTTTTTCCTGTGGAATAATTACGTCTAACTTTTTAAGTGTTTGTTGAGATTATACTGTGGTCTTTCTTTTTGCTCTAATTATATTGCACTTGTATAACAAATTTCCCACTTCTCCCTGTTTCTAAACATATTTTATATATTAAGATGTTTGTTCTTGAAAGGTTCTTTTGTTGTGAGATCAGCAACACTAGCACTTCACTATTATAGTTTTTAAAAAAGTGTTGTTATTCTTATCTGTAGTTATGTCTAAAAAGTACAAACTGTTTATAAGGAGAGTAGCTTCTTTGTGTGTGTGTGTGATGTCTGTGCGTGGGATGATTTTAGGAAATTGAGTTATTTTCCTAAAAAAAAAAAAAAAAAAAGAATTCAGAACTACTTTCCTCTGTGACAACCAAAAAGAAAAATCTATAACCTGAAAATGTTTCATGTTCTCAACTGTGAAACTCTTAAAACAAGGAGTGTATTTTAGAGACAAGGGAAAAAAACACATCTGCTATCCAAAGATTTTAGTCTTTTTCAGGGTTTTTTTGTGTCTCTGTTGCTTTATATAATGCAATATTTTGTAGTGAAAATAGATATAATCTGGTTTCTATCTGACGAGTTTTTCATATCTCATGAATGGTGCACTGCTTTGCATATAAATAAAGGTATCAAATAAAGTCCTCTCTTTTATTTTAAGAATACTGTCTAAAAATAATGAACATACTGGCTGAGCATGAAATACCTTAATGAACTCAATTTCTAAGAAAAGAATTAGTTAAAAAAAAATCCTTACCATAAACATATATATATGTATTGGGATAGTTGATGCTCTTTCTAAACTTGGACATGGATCAATCTATAAATAATAGATACTAAGACATATGATGGTGATATAGATCATACTGCTCTCAGTGAGGAAAACAATTATAATGTTTATATAAAAATACTACTTGAATCATAGATTCTTTGCTCTAAAGGGAACCTTAGAAACCATCTAAATCTTCTCAAAGTAGAATTGGGAAACTGAGGCCCAAGGAGTTTGTGACCTGCACTGACCTCTGATATGATGACTCCCAGTCCTCATGACTCTTATCAAGAACAAGCTGTTTATTTCTAGGGTAAGACTTGTACATTTAATCCAGACACAGATTCAGGATGTGACACCTGCAAACAGGAAAAAAAAAGCACAAACACAAAGCAAAAAGCTAAGCTCTGGACTAACATTCAGCAATGAAGAATATCATCTGTAAAAGCCATGGCTAGTATAAATATGTGAAATTTCTATCTGTATATAAGCTTAAGACATGAATAACTTTAAATATATATATATATTTAATATTATGCTCCTGTAATATGATGAGCTAGGATACTAACCACTTGAGTCTATGTTATACCAAACCTCTGGCTGCAGAGTAAAACATGCAATTATGTGGATGTTTGGTTTTATTGGTATAAAATAGCTGTGGGATTTCAAGCATTTTTCACTGTTCACCCAGGTATCTTGAAGCCAGGTTCACAAATAATCTAAGTTGGGGCTTCATATGGAGGTGCATATTAGGAAAGCACTTTCTAGGACATGAAAAAGAATGGCACCTTCCTTTGCTTTGCACCTGGATAACGTCTTGGCCACTGTGATGATGGCTGGTTACTCTCTGACCTGTGAAGACACATGCTTTCTATGGCACTGTGTTTGTAGGCCTTCTCACCTCTAGGGAGTAGAGAGAGATGAAGACTCCCAACCCTCATAGCCCTTTTCTATTATCAGACAGAAAAATTGGCCTGCTCTCATGTCAAGGAAATGAAGTCAACTTCCAATTTCTGAAAACCTTCTGAGGGCCTCCCTCTTCTGGTTTATGAGCCCAACTTCTAACTGTTACCAAAAAAGGCACAGTGCTCCCATTCAGGTCTAGGAGGGACTAATAATTCACCTCCATAGAAAAAAGGCTGTTGCCCTTGGAGATGTCTTTTTGGATAGGCTCAGACATGGACAAAATCTCGCTTCCCAGCTACACAGCCCATGTGAGCCCAGGAGAGGATCCTGGCAATGTCATTTCTTTTTTTTTTTTTTTTAAGATTTATTTTATTTATCCCCCTGCCCCTCATTGTTTGTGCTTGCTGTCTGTTCTCTGTGTCTGTTCATTGTGTGCTTGTCTTCTTTTAGGAGGCATGGGGAACCAAACTGGGGACCTCCCATGTGGTAGGCAGGCACCCAACTGCTTGAGTCATATCTGCTTCCCGCAATATCATTTCAAATCCAAAGCTGCTGAGCAACCTCCAAAGAGAGAAATGTGGGACTGTGGGGGCAGTGTTAGACCTGCAGGCAGCTGGCTCACCCCTTGCATGTAGCATGCCCTTAGTGACTGTTGAGCCATAGGATAAGGGAGTAATGATTCTTCTCGGAATAATGATGATAGTGATCTTTCGTTCTGATATTCAACAGATATTTTTGAGGACCTACTATGTGCCAGCCATTGCTCATGGAGAAGTGCAATAGCTTGACAATAAGCAAGTAAACAATATTTAATTTCAGAGAATAAATACTATGAATAAAGTAGGGTAAAGAAATAGAAAATGGCAGCTGGGAGTGGGGGTGGTGAGTATTACTCCAAGGAGGTAGGCGCTGAGCAGAGACAACTAAAATGAGGTGTGAACCTTGTGAAAATCTGGAGAAAGAATGTTCTAGACACAATGAAGGCCCTGAAACAAGAGTGAGCAGATTGAGTGAGGGGAATAGGGGCAAGAGATGGGACTGAAGAGGTAGGCAGAGGCTGGATTATATAGAGTCTTGAAGGGCAAAAAGTTTTGATTTTGTCCCTGACTATGAAGGGAAACCATTGGAGTGTTTTGGGAGGAGAGTGATATGATCTGCATAACATTTTAAGGATGTCTCTCTGGATAATATGAAAAGGATGGGCTGTAGGAAGGTGGGATGAAAGCAAGGAGATCATTTAGGAGGTGGTGGTCCAGGTGAGGTAATGGTGGCTGAGACTAGAGTGGGAGGAGTGGAGATGGTGAGAAATGGTGAGATTTGGGATCTATTGTAAACTTGAGCTCTCTGGACTTCCTGATGTAGTAGATGGTGATAATGGTGGTAGCAAAGACAAGAGCATGTCAAATGTTTTAAGATACATAAAACAGATTTTATTTTCACCTCAAATGTGGGAAGAAAGTGTTATTATCCTTATTTCACAGATGATACTGGGGATAGGATAGCTTAAGTGATTTTTGCAAGACCATGCAATAACAAGTATCAGGCCAGGACTTACCCACTTTACTTTCCTTCTTCGCTGCTCTTTCTTTCTAAGCATAAAGGGACTGGCCAGTGAATTGAGGCTCATGAAGGCTGTCCCTTGCTCCTTTACAGGGGGCACCTTGGCCCAAATGTTACAAATAGAGGAGGGAAACCAACCCAATCGTTCCTTTACTGAGCTTGCGTCAGCCCAGTGGCTAGGTCTTTTTACCTGGGATTTGCTCCCTGGCTGTCCCTCCACCATGTCAGGGAATCAGCAGGTAGCAGCAGCAACTGCCTCTCCCTTCAGCCCAATGACTACTACTTGACTTGCTCTTTCTTCTCCTCCACTCTGGTCCTGATTCCAAAGCTGCTCTCCTCCTCAGTTTAACCAGCAGCCTCCACAATTAATGTCATCTGTCCTGTTCTTTCTTTTCACAGCCTGTTAACACATCCTGTGCCCATGCGTCTACAACAGCTTACTCCAGTCACTCACGTTTCTCCAGCTTGGTCCATCCCCAGACAGACCCAGAACCACAGGCCCTCCTGCTGCTTGTTTCTCTCACTTTCCACTGTCTGCCCCAGCTGCTCAGCTACTTGCCAGGGCACTGCTGCTCCCCACCTGGCCCAGCTATGCCAGGCTTCTCTGACTGGGTGGCCTTCAACCTCGCTTCTGCTACTATCTAGAGACATCCAAAGATCAAGGGACAAAAGTCCCAGGTGGAGAAAACATCCCTTTCAGGGAGAGGGTATGGGAAGGGGCAGCAGCCAAGAGTGTGGGCAGTAAGATGGAGAAGGAAGAGCAGGTTGAGGAAACAGGCATGGAAAGCAGTGGGACTAGAGGTGGGTGGAGGACTGGGGGAGAGAACCCTGTTCCCGATGCTTCCTATGGTGGCCCTGCCCCATAGACATGTGACACCAGACTGCTATGGTGAGGTAAGTAACCAGAACTAACCTCTGTCATGGTGTGATTTATCCAGTTCCCATCACTGCTGTCTGTCTCTGAGCTCAGGTCTTTCTCCCACTGGGTGAGGGAATGGGTGGAAGGGGAGAGGTGGAAGTGAAGGGGAGAAAGAGTGAAGGGAAGGATTGAAATGCACATGTAGCCAATACCCTTTCTCAGGCTTTGCTGGGCCATCTTATTTATTAGGATGAGGAAGAGTAATAGAAATATTAATGGCTAACACATATTGTTCACCATATGCTTCTGAGGTAAAGGCTTTGCATGCGTGATCACATTTAAGTCCCACAACAACCCAATGAGGTAGGTACCTTCATTGTTTCCATTTAACAGATGAGGAAATGGAAGTTAAATAACTTACCCAGGGTGGTGAACCCGTGTTTGTCAGTTTATCAGAACTCCTGTCCTTACCCATCACACCCTACAGTTTTTCCTTTGACAGAGGCGCAGCCATGCACACTCCCTGCCCTTGGCGCCTGGACCGCATCTCTCCATCCATGCGGTTTGGGGAAGCTCCTGCTCAGGCAATGCCTGAGGACTGTGGCTTCTACTCTGCAGATGTGCAGGAGCTGCAGTGCACAAGGGGACGAGTAGAGGCTAAAATTGAGCCAAGTCAAGTGTGTGTCTTGGTGTGGGGTTGAACTGCCTGGAGGAAGGGAAACCTTTTTCAACTTTGCAGGAAGATGTTGTAGGCCACTGGAGGCCCTGGACCAGCACCTCCTGAAGGAGACACTCGAGCTGACCTGACACTGTCTCTCATGGCTTTATTATTCACCACGACCTGGTTTGGCTCCTCAGTCCCCACCCCACCCCCATTCACCTCACCACCCATTCTCACACTGTCTCTAGAGCTATTTCCCTGCCTGAAAACATCTCTTGACACCTCATTGCTTAAAAAATATAAAATTCTTTATCTGAGCATAGAAATCTTTCACAATCTTGTCCCAGATACTCTCTAGCATCATCTTCAGCCACTCTTCTTGAGGTTAAATGTTTCTGCCAACCTCAGCTTTCCTCACTTCTCCAGAAATACCTGTCTCCTTTATACATGTTTTCCCTCTGTCTACAATACTCTCTTCTAACACAATATTTTGCCCAGAAAATTCCAATTATTCCTTTTGGCCCATCTCAAGGGTAACCACTTTGCAATGCCTTCCTCAGTTTCTCTGGGCAGGGTTAGCTCTTCTGAGTCCTGACTTTACTTTGTCCTACCACAATGTATCTGTTTCTCTCACCATCCCTGTGCTTAAGACCAAGACTCTGGAGCCAGTTTCAGATCCTGGTTTCAACTTATTCTCCACGTGTGACATTTAACATAGTATATCTCCTTAAGCCTCCATTTTCAGATGTGTAGGAGAGATCGATATGCATGTCTATTTCAAATGCTTGTTAAGAGGCTTCCGTGGATAAGGTATAGTGCTTACCAGAATGGGGAGCAGACAATAGAGCTCAATAAACGTGAGCTCTTCTTATAACTTTTGCATTTATAGTATGCAAGGGAAGTTATATAGAAGTTCAAAACAGTTTTAATTCATGAATGAATTCATGCTTTGTGATCTCCACTAATTGTATCCATCTGCATACAACACTTTACTAGCTCACAAAATGTCAGACAGGAATAATCCCTGTCCTATAACACAGAAAACATTATAGCTAAGTAGACCGCGGAATAAAGCCTAAACACATATTACGTTCGTGTTTGAAAGCCCCACTTCACTCTACATAGGAGGACTTGTGTATGTCCCTTGGTTTTTCATCTTGGTTTTCCTCATAGCACAGAGTGCTGTGACAGCCACTGTAGCAGAGTGCTCAGAATCATGGTCTTTGACACATATTATTCAACTCCATGCCTCAGTTTCTTCATCTACACTGTAGCATTGTTAGGAAGATTAACTGAGTTAACTCACATCATCTACTTAGGACACATTTGGTGCACGTTAAAAGCTCAGTAGTGCTTATGATATTAGCTCTATGGTAGGCATCCTTTTTAAAAACTGGGATTAAACAGTTACAATAGTTTTGAGGTAATGAAATTGTTGGAATTTCCTGTTCAGTCTTAAGTGTCAGGGGGAAAGTTCCTCTTCTCTTTTAGGAGCTTCTTGAATCACGAGAAAGGTGGTATAATTGGCAGATGTGGGAGAAGGAAAGGTCCTCTCTAGGTTCTCCTGGAGTTAGGATGGAATAACTGGAAGGAAAAGCACATGGTGCCAGTCTGCTGAAGAGGTTCAGAGGGTCAGACTGACTTGACTGCTGAGAAGGCGATGAAGGAAATAAAATGAAGCAAGCTTGCCTGGGATGGGGAAACACCCTCTAGAGATGTCACTGTGTAGCAGTACCTGGTGCACTGACAAAATATAATAGGGGCAGCAGCAAGTGAGCTGTGTTGCAGGGTGGGAAACTGGCAGGAGAGTGGAAGTTACATTAGTTCAAATGTGAGTTGATTCCGGACTGGTGAGCAAAAATCAATCAGCATGAATTGGTTCTGAGCAACTACAGTTTTAAAAACACAGTTATGTAAATTTTAAAAACATCTACAAAAGTCAAGAGAATAGTAAAATGGATTCTTTTTTTTTTTGCATATGTATTCCCCTATTCAATTTTCTTTCTTTCTCATCCTAGTGCAAACCAAAAGAACAACAATTTGTTCAAGGTCTATCAGTGGATGCAGTAAAATGGATTCTTATATACCCAACACTCACCTCCAATAAGTACATTTCATTTATACTCTTATCCACTCTCTACTATCCACTATCTCATCAGACGATGGAAAGCAAATTCCAAATATCACAACCTTTCATCCATAAAACACCAGACAGTATCTCTAAAAGATAAGGACTCATGTTTTTTTTTCTTTTAACATAACCAAAATACCATTATCACAGTGAAACAAATTAACAGTATTTCCCTAATGTTATCAGCGAGCACCCACACTTCTGAGGGGAATTTCACAGCTGGTCTATCTCTCCTTTCCTGATTACCCTTCTCTTCCAGTCAGTTGACTCCTCTCTCTGGCAGTCTTCCTTCTATATTGAAATAGAAAAAGTTACCTTCAGCACTGTCTCTCACAGGTTAGATATGTGTGCCCCTCGCCACGCCCCACCACCCATCTTGGGCGGGCATGCCTGAGGAACTGACCCTTTCAACCCAGAAGGTCCTTCCACAGTCCAAAGTCACCCTTGTGGGGCCGTGCTGAGGCAGCTGGCAGCTGGCGGTTGGGTAACTGCAAGTGAGGGCCGAGAAGAAGGCAGAAGGGGCCACTAAAACACGTTAGAGAGGACATGCTGCCTGAGCCTAACTTAGGCATATTTCAAAGATTAAAAAAAGAAAAAGCAGGCAAATTCTCTGCGCCTTCGCTCATGAACTGTAGTCAGGAGGTGGGCTGGAGTAGAAAGCTCTCTGCTGGCCCTCCCTGACAGCAACTTACAGGTCCCTGGGGATCATCAACAACCATAACAAGTGCCCCTTGTATTGTTCTGTCAGTTGACAAAGCTCTGTCACAGGTGCTGAGTCTCTTGGGCCCTAGCACAGAAGGTACCATGGGCACTCTCGGTGGGTAAGTGACTCACCCACAGTCTCATACCTGTTGGTGCAGAGCCATGAGGAAGGCTTGACACCAGCCCTGTGCTGTAGACCCCATGTTGTCTACCCCAGGCCATAGTCTGGTGACAACATCAGCAAACATGACAACTGCACTGGCATAGCCCTGAACCCAGATCCAGGGCACGTTCCATATAGTGATGCTTGTAACCTTCCAAAAGTTCACTGAAGTAGGTGCCACTAAAATTCCTCATCTACAGATGGGGACACCAAGGCACAAGGGAGGTGAAGACACATCCCAATGTCATAGTCCAAGTTTGTGACGTCGGGATTCAAATGAGAAAATGAAGCTGAATGACTATAAAATCCCAAAGCGGACACTTTGAAGAAAAGGGAAAAATACAAAAGCTTTCATTTGGGGGGAGGGGGGAGACTGGAGGTAGGGGGAATAAGCTATAGCAATTGAAAGATAGAACCGGTTTCTTCTTTTAAGCAGCCTGGGCCCTGGACTAGGCACTTGCCTGGTCCATGGACTTGTCCTCTCATGTCAAAAAGAGACACCCCAGGGAAGCAGGTGTGGCTCAAGCGATTGGGCTCCCGTCTACCATATAGGAGGTCCAGGGTTCAATTCCCAGGGCCTCCTGGTAAAAGGCAAGCTGACCCACACGGAGTGTTGGCCCGTGCAGGAGTGCTGGCCTGTGTGGAGAGCTGGCACGGCAAGATGATGCAACAAAACGAGACACAGAGGAGATACAATAAGAGATGCAGCAGACCAGGGAGCTGAGGTGGCACAAGTGATTGAGCACCTCTTTTCCACTCCAGAAGTTCCCAGGATCGGTTCCTGGTGCTGCCTAAAAGAGAAGACAAGCACAGAAGAGCACACAGAGAGTGCAAAAACAAGGGGCAGGGGGTAAGGGGAATAAATAAAATCTTAAAAAGAGAGAGAGAGAGAGACACCCCAACATCACAAAGAACAGGTGACCAATAGCTCTGAGTCTGATGTTGAAAGGTTCTGGCAGACAGCATTGGGCCTTATTGTTCTGAATCAAGCCTCTAGAGGATTCAGAACGAATCCTGGCAACACACACTGAGAAAAATGTTCAGAAAGGCTTAGTGGTTAGTGCCCCATGGACAAATCTAAATAAATGGAAGAAAGAATGAGTACTGTTCTTAATAGAGAAGCCTTACACAAAGAAAAGGTACCCATCCAGGGTTTGCTATCTACTGTGTCCTCAGTGTGACAGATGACACAGGCCTGCAGCCGTCTGTCTCCCACCCACACCTGCATGTCTCATATCACCTTGTGCTTTATACTTAGCTCTAGTTCTGAACTTTGCTATCAGTGCAGCCTAATGCCAGGCGCTGTTTTTGTTGTGATGTGCTCTGGGTGGGAGGATATATTTTTTTAACTACAATAATAGCTAATTATTATTATTTTTTAAAGCTGAAAATCTAATTAAAGTTCTGGGTGATTGTTAGTAGTTTGAACTTCAAGCGTTATTTGATTTTCTCAGTTTGTGGGCAGGATCTGAGTGAGTAGCCGGCTTGGATGATGTGTGCTCACAGGCCTGTGTTTCTCTCCCCATCGTATTTGCATGTGGGGCCCGGATTTGTCTTTGGCTCCTTGTATGGTTTGGGATGAGACCCTCACGTCCCAGGGGAGGGGGGCAGGTGTTGCTCCAGTCGAGCGAATGGAACCAAATTACAGTCCCGTCTGTCACCTCCTCTGGGAGAAGGTGGAGGGAGGGAGGGAGGGGGACACGAAGGAAGAAAGGGGGAATGGAGGGGGAGGGGAGAGGCCACTCCACGGCAGAACAGAAAGCCCAGCGTCCTGCTGACGCCCGTCAGGGCCCGGGTGCAGGAAGGACAGCTCCTTCCTCTCCTCCTTTGCCTGAAGACAACTGTCAACAATGGACACCAAAAATTCAGGGCTCACTCCACAGTGACTGTGGGTGGCGGAGGAGGCAACAGCGTGGGAGCCATCTGGGCCAGCAACCCTCAGGGGCCTCTCGTGGCCAGGCTGCTCTGCGGCCACTTAGGCGGCATCTACGTGGCACCAGGGCTCACGTCAGACTGGGATTGTTTTTCACTAAATTGACTGATATGTTTTCTGACTGCGTTGACTTGGGGGCTGTATGTCTATTCCACCAAGTGCGCTGGAAACAGAAACATCCAACAGGATCTGTTACCTTAGTCTTTAGAATAGCCGCTTGCTGACAGGTTGATGCCCGCCTGTGTATGCGTGTACACATGCACACCCTCCCCCGCACACACACACATACACACACCCACACACATATAAAATCTGGAGTGACATTTTTTTTTAGGAGGTACCGGGGATTGAACCTGGGACCTTGTACATGGGAAGCAGGTGCTCAACCACTGAGCCACACCCAGTACCCTGAACTGACATTTTAATTAAGTCACACCAGTTTGCACGTGTAGATGTGTCGTGCACCGCTGTGATTTTAGCCCCGGGTGGACACAGGCAGCATGCCTCTGCCACGACTTGTCCTTCAGCGAGGGAGGGTTAACGCTGATACTACAGTGGTGATGTCATGCAGCTTCATTAACGTTTGGAAGTTACTTTGAGGCTGCTAGCTATAACCTGAGATAACGATGAACACTTGGCTGTCTGGGACAGCCTCCAGAGAGCCTCCTCTACCGAAGGCCCCAGCGGGGGCAGAGCAGTGTTATTCCAAGCTACCTGAGAAAAATACAAACATGGTAACTTGGGCCCTTTGTGAAAAACAGTGGACAGAAATAATAAATTGCCATCATTTTGCTTTCTCTTGTAAATAGAGTGGTACAAAGAGTGTACAAGACAACGAGGGGGAAAAGGATCTCAAACCAGACGGAGAGTAGTTCTAATAAGAAACAAGTTCTTGTCAAATTCTGCAGACTTGCATGGAGAAAGCAGTGTTTCACACGCCTTATTCTTTCTCCCTTCCTCTGGGTTAGGAAAGGTTAAAGAAATTGTCAGTTCCTACTAGCTCTTTCAATAAGAAAAGAACTGAGGCATAGAGTGATGATGTACTGTGGGTCCAGGAAGAGACACATTTCTTCCCCTCTCCTTCGACAATAAAATGATTGACAGAGATAATTCCCCATGTGAAAGGAAAAAAAGAATTGCTAGCAGATAATGGGCCAAGCTTAGATTGTGTCTGGTAAGACTCTGTCCATCTGATGTCAAGTGATGACTGAAAAGTGAAAAATTAATTCCATTATCCAGCTGTTGCTGCTGCTGCATGCAAAAACACCCAGATGGTTCAAAACATCTGGGTATTCGACAGCATGTTTTTATTCTATTTCCAGATGTTTGATATTGTGTAGACAAAGACCAAATCTACACATGGTAAAGAAAAGTAACTAACTGGGAAGACGGAAGCCAAGATCTGGTTAAGAGGACAGCAAGAAGGGGAATCGAGGGGTGATGGAGGGAAAAGCGGAGAGCCAGGAGTTTAAGAAAAAACAGTATGTGAAAAGAGGTAAAAAATTCAAAGTCAAATAAATTTTCAGAAAGAGAACAATGTTCTTCTTCTTAATAGCCCACCCATTGGCTTCACTCTTACCTGGCTCCATTAAAAGCACTTCTGCTTGTCTGGTTCTTGGTGATGGGAAGAGAGTGAGCAGGTAAAGAACCCATGGGAGACCTAGAGAAGGGTTCTCAGCCCAGGCATTAGGCTTACCCCAGGAGGGCAGCTGTGTCTGCAGAGAGGGGGAAAGTGATGAAAAGGCTGGGGGGAAGTGGTTATAATATGCAGGAATGAAAAGTAACAATTCCAGTCAAGGACATCCATGGTCAGCAAAACACCGAAATGTCCATATTGGTCAACTTCGTTTTCAGTTCTCAATCAGGACATTGAGCTTTGGTGCACCCAGAGCCAGCGACAGTGTAACAGAAGGAAAAGGGTAATTGAGTGGGGGAAGGTTGTGCTGCAGTTTGGTGACAGATTTAGAGGAGGGGACCTGATGTGATTGAGGTGATGGTGGGAGTAAGTGTTAGATTTTCAGAACAGCTCACAAAGCCTTCTGTAATTCCCAAGCTGTCTGTTATCTATGAAATGCAAATCAGGGGGGGAGTGACATCATGTCAGATTATGGCCACAGGGAGTAATTATTTAGACATTAAAGGCTATTGAAGGGAGTGGTTGACAATATTAATGATGTCCAGATGGACAGAGTGTGATGCTAAAATTATTTTCTAGTACAAAGAACAAGGGAATTTTTATCAGCTTTACTGCTCTATTGGACAGTCTCTATTTCTTGGAGGTTTGCCCCTCAAAGAGATGGTAACACCAAGAGATGGCCTCTGAAATCAAAGCACCATGGGGTTTGTGGAAGGAGCCACACTCCTGCTCCTTGGAGGAAAGGCACAACCAATATGCAAAACATCCATCTAATAATTATGACAATAAAAAGAGGAAATTAGCTCAGGGTGTTGTATATAACAAGCTGGTAATAGGAAACCGTTCTCTGCTAACTGTCCCCCCCTCCCCCCAATTCCTCCTTTCTTGCCCAAACACAACAGCATGCAACTGGTTGGTCTTTATGGCACTCCCCAACTTCCCGCACAATGCAAATGCTGATAAGATACCTTGGCTCTTGTGTCAGTTTGAGATTATTGATGAATTCCAAAAGAGAAATACTGATTATGTTTGTAAACTGGTCTGTTCCTCTGGGCTTATGATACCCTTTGATTGTATTAAATCCAGAGGTTTCACTTTTACTTGATTAAATTAATATTTGGCCTTTGATTCAGCCACTAAGGGGGCGGAGACTCACAGAGAAACCACACAGCAGAGGAGAGAGTTGGAGTTTTGATGTTGGAGCCCCGGGAAGTAAACACACAGGGAAGAACACAGAGGAATAGAGATGGCTCCACAGATACAGCGAGGCCCCAGAAAGAGACAGAGCCTGATAGTCTCCAGCTGACCTTGTGGAGAGAACAGAGCAGCTGAGCCTGGAGAGAAACAAGCCCTGGGAGAAAGATGAGACTTATCCCAGACTACAGCTGAGACCAGAAGAAGCTGGGACCACAGAGCCTTAAGAGGAAGAGGAAGGCTGAACCCTTGCAGACGTCGGCAGCCATCTTGCTCCAAAACATGGCAACAGACTTTGGTGAGGGAAGTAACTTATGCTTTATGGCCTTGTGTCTGTAAGCTTCTACCCCAAATAAATACCCTTTATAAAAGCCAACAGATGTGGCTCAAATGGTAGGGCGTCCCTCTCCCATATGGAGGGACCTGGGTTCAATCCCCTGGACTTCCCGGTAAAAAAAAAAAAAAGCCAACAGATTTCTGGTATTTTGCATCAGCACCCCTTTGGCTGACTAATATAGTCCTTAATACTGGTTTCAACTGCATGACCCCCAAGTAATGGCATTCTCAGTTACTGGTATGCATGGTCTACACGAGGTGAATGCAGCCTGGCCAAGATCACAGTGTGGACTTTTGTTTTTCCCAATTCTACACAGAAAAGGAAGGCACATCCCAGGATCTACATTGAGAAAGAGTCACAGAAAATTGTAGGTGTAGAAAAAAACCTAAAAAACATAAAAACTGTTTCAATAAGATACAGAGGTGGCAAAGTATGCTGACCTGGACTGTAGATCTGACAATGCTACCAGGAGGTCTGCTCTTCCCAGAACAGGTACCTAAGATTTGAGTGGGAATTTGCCAGCACTCCTCAAACCCACTGTTTATCTTCCTGACTCATGAAAATGAATGATGCAGCCAGAAGAAGCCAAAATATGTCTCTGATTTATGTGGCATCCCTGCATAAAATGAGAAGGATCAGGGACACAAGTGATGTTTTAGCTACTTACATTTGAAAGTCATGAAATTGGTTTAAAAAAAGGAAGATTCAGGAAGTGAATAGGTAACTCCAAAGATGGCTTCAGAGAGCCCTTTCCCAGAGGCTATGGCTTACAATACCAAAATACAAGGCTCTTGGCAAGGGTCAATTTACATAGACTGCAATTCCCCTAAACTACATCTGTTCTAAATGCTCCCTTAATCCCTTGTACAGTCTCTAGCACAGCACTGATATCACTGTATTGTACTGGCCTGTTTATTTTTTTGACTCTTACCATAGATTATGAGTTCCTTAAAGTCAGGCACTCTGACTTATTAGCCATTGAGACATCAGCACCTGGGATGTGCCTGGTATATAACAGGCCATCAATATGTATTCGTATAATGAACTGGAAGAATGTTTTGGCAGACTTTACAAACTGTTCAAGAGGGTTTTACATGGAAATGTGGTGGGGAGGAAGAAAAAACATTTATGGAATCATTAAGACCATTATTATGGAGGATAGTAACTATGATGTATAAAGAACAGCAGTGAAGAAGGTACCCAGTAATTATTAAGAGAAAAGATTATCAGGAATGAAATGTGTTGTCTAGTCCATATACCAATTCAATTCAGTTATTTGAATATCATTCATCAGCTATTTGGTGAGTACCTACATGCCATTGTGCATCATATACAGTGTGAGTAATTGTAAAAAAAACCACACAATTTTAAGTCAGGAACATACACATTTTACAGAAAGTGTGCAAGACTTTGGTGTTTGGGGAAACATGAATGAAAATTATTAATAATTCAAATAAGAAGCAGTACAGTATCATTAAGTTAGATTAGACTAGAGGCTTAGATTAGAGGTTAGCAATATTTTGTGATACACAAAAATTATACGAAATTCATCAGTGTCACATAAATAAGGTTTTATTGAAACACAGCTATGTCCATTGTTTTTGTATTGTCTACCACCACACTTGCACTTCAATGGCAGAGATGAGTAGTTACAACAAAAAGTGGATGGCCCACAAACCTAAAATATTTACTGTCTGGCATTTTACAGAAAGCTTGTGAATGCTTGGTTTAGAGCACAAGTGCTACAACAATCAAAATGCCTGATTTCAAATCCCAGTGCTACCAGTTCTTGCTAGCTAACTTTGGGTAAGTTACTTAACTTTTTTGTATCTTGTTTCATCATCTATAAAATGGGCATAATTGTGCCTTCTTCAAGGGGCTTTTGAAGAAATTACCAAAGAGGTTATACACACAATATTTAGAATGGTGATTGGACATAATAGGTGCTCAATAAGTGTTAGTTACCATTATTCAAACGAATCATTTAGACTTCTACTTTCGTAGAAGTTACATCCACTCTCTTCCAAAGTCCTACTGAGATGGTAAGAGAAAAAAATTTAATGAAAATATGAGGGAATTGGAGAATATAAAAGAGAGCCACCAGCAGGCCAGAAAGTCTAAGAAATCTTGGCATTTAGAAAGTAAGTGGAGGGAAGCAGATGTGTTTCAAGCCATTGAGCTCCCGCCTACCACACGGGAGGTCTTAGGTTCAGTTCCTGGTGCCTCCTGGAGAAGACGGACAAGACATCAAGCTGACGCAACAAGATGATGCAATAAGGTGACACAAAAGAGGAAACACAATGACAAATACAGCAAAGCAGGGAGGTGAGGTGGCTCAAATGACTGAGCGCCTCTCTCCCACTGGGAAGTTCCCAGGTTTGGTTCCCAGTGCCTCCTAAAGAGAAGACAAACAGACACAGAGAACACTCAGCAAATGGACACAGAGAGCAGATACCAAGTACAAACAATGAGGGAGGGGGGAATAAATAAATAAAATAAATCTTAAAAAAAAAGAAAAAAGAAAAAAAGTGGAATCTAAGTGATGGAAAAAGTGCAGCCTTAGAAAACAGAGGTAAGAGTATCCTTCCCAAGGAAGCTTGTAGGTGCTTTGTCTCAGACTCAGCAGAAGGCTGGAATAGGCTCTGAGACATTCATCAGGGCAATTAAAGAATTGCACTTGGAACAGCTAAGGCAGTCCAGCTCCTCTCTTCTCTCCCATGTCTGAGGTCTATGTGACTGGTGGCAGCAACTTTTCCCCTCAGGAAAGCAGACGTAGTGGGCTGAATCATGTCCCTCAAAAAGACACACCCCCCTTTCTACCTGTGGACCCCGCTGAGGAAGCTTTGTTAGAGTCTTTCCTCCCTCTGACGTCATGTCTAATTCAGAGTCTCCTAAAGAGCCCAAACATCTGTGGAAGCTCTTCACTGGAAGGTTGAACTTTGAAACAACCGATGAGAACTGAGGAGCCATTTTGAGCACTGGGGAGCACTCATGGTCTGTGTGGTAACGAGAGATCCATCTCCAAACACTCCAGAGGCTTTGGGTTTGTCACGTTTGCCACTGTGGAGGAGGTGGATGCATCCATGAACGGAAGACCACCCAAGTGGATGGAGAGTTGTGGGACCAAAGGGGGCTGTCTCAAGAGAAGACTCTCAAAAGCCAGGTGCCCACTTAACTGTGGAAAAGATCATTGTTGGAGACTTTGAAGAAGGCACTGAAGAAGATCAAATAAGAGATTATTTTGAGCAATATGGGAAATTTGAAGTGAATGAAATTGTGATTGACTGAGACAGTAGCAAGAGGACGGGCTTTGCTTTTGTAACCTTTGACGACCATGATTCTGTGGATAAGATTGTCATTCAGAATGGCCACAACTGTAAAGTAAAGAAAGCCCTGTAAGCAGGAGATGGGCAGTGCTTCATCCAGCCAAAGAGGTCCACGTGGTTCCGGGAACTTTGGTGGTGCTCTTGGAGGTGGTTTTGGTGGGAATAAACTTTGGTCAGGGAGGAAGCTTTAGTGGTCCTGATGACTTTGGTTGCAGCTGAGGTGGTGGTGGATATCGTGGCAGTGGGGATGGCTATCATGGATTTGGTAGTGATGGAAGCAATTTTGGAGGTGGTGGAAGCTACAATGATTGTGGTAATTGCCACAATCAATATTCAAATTTTGGACCATGAAGGGGCTCTGGTCCTTTTGGTGGTGGAGGCCAATATTTTGGTGAAAACACAAAACCATCAAGGCTACGATGGTTCCAGCAGCAGCAGCAGTAGCTATGGCAGTGGCAGAAAGTTTTAATTCGTGCCACAAAACAAAGCTTAGTAAGAGAGGAGAGGGAAGTGGATGTGGCGATTGGGCTCCCATCTACCATGGGAGGTCCAGGGTTTGGTTCCTGGGACCTCCTGGTGAAAAGCAAGCTGGCCTACGTGGAGTGCTGGCCCACATGGCAAGCTGACCTGAGCGGAGAGCTAGCACAGCAAGATGACGCAAGAAAAAGAGACACAGAAGAGAGACAATAAGAGATGCAGCAAACCAGGGAGCTGAGGTGGTGCAAGAGATTGAACACCTCTCTCCATCCCAGAAGGTCCCAGGATCGGTTTCCGGTGCTGCCTAAAGAGAAGAAAAGCAGACATAGAACACAGAAAACAGACAGCGAACGCAAAACAACGAGGAGGCTGGGTGGTGGTGGTGGTGGTGGTGGTGGTGGTGGTGGTAAATAAATAAATAAATAAAGAGAGGAGAGCCAAAGAAGTGACAGGGAAGTGACAGGTTACAACCAATTTGTCAACTCAGCCAAGCACAGTGGTGGCAGGGCCTAGCTGCTACAAAGGAGACATGATTTTAGATGCTACTCATGTGTATGGGCAAAAAACTCAAGGACTGTATTTGTGAGTAATTGTATAACAGGCTACTCATGTGTATGGGCAAAAAACTCAAGGACTGTATCTGTAAGTAATTGTATAATAGGTTAGTTTAGTTTTTGTTCTTTGATAAGTGTAAAACAGTCCAACGAAGGGTATTACTGTAGCTTTTTTTTTTTTGCACCCATGCTGTTGATCGTTAAATGTAATAGTCTGATCATGTTGCTGAATAAATGCCCTTAAAAAAAAATAGACATGTCCTCATCCTAATCCCTAGGATTTGTGGATATTAGCTTATATGACAAGAGGTGTGATTGAGCTAAGGATTTTGAGAGGCGGAACTCATCTTGGACTATCTGTGTGGCCCTCAAGGCAATCACATGCATTCTTTTAAGAGAGAGGCAAAGGGAGTTTTAGAATAGACCACAGAGGAGAAGAGAGAAGAGGAGGAGGCAATGTGACCATGGAGACAGAGATTGGAGTGCTATGGCTGCAAGCCAAGGAATGCCTGGAGGCACCAGAAGCTGGAAAAGGCAAAGAGCAAATTCTCCCCTAGAGCCTGCAGATGGAGCATGGACCTGCTAACATCTTGATGGTAGACTTCTGGCCTCCACACTGTGAGAGAATGAATTTCTGTTGTTATAAGCCACCCAGTTTGTGGTCAGTTATTTCAGCAGCCACAGGAACCTCATATATCAGAGTAGACTAGGAAGCTCTCCACACCCCAGTGGATAATGCTCTTTTTATTTTGGCATCTGAAAAGCTGCCCCCTCCCACCCCCACCCCAGCCTGCCTGCCCACTTCATGCCTTTGTATTCCAAAAGTACAAGTCAACCCTGACCTTCAAGGGAGAGACCTGATCAGGAAACAGAGACACAGCTTCAGAAGCCCACCTCAGCCACTATACCACCCACGCCATCTATCTTTTTATTATTATTTATTTATTCATTTATTTTTAAAAGATTTATTTTATTTATTTATCCCCACCCCCACCCCCCATTGTTTGCGCTTGCTGTGTCTGTTCGTTGTGTGCTTGTCTTCTTTTTTAGGAGGTGCTGGGAACCAAACCTCGGACCTCCCGTGTGGGAGGGAGGCACTAATTGCTTGAGCCACCTCTGCTCCTTGCTTTGTTTTGCCTCTCATTATGTTTTCCTCCTTGTGTCTCTTGTTGCATCATCTTCTTGTGTCAGCTTGCCATGCCATCCTGTTGCATCAACTCACTGTCTGGCTCATCTTCTTTAGGAGGCCCCAGGAATTGAACCTGGGACCTCCCATGTGGTAGGTAGAAGTTCAACCGCTTGAGCCACATCTGCTTCACATACCACCTATATTAACTGGTCAGATCTTTTACAAATATGAAGTGATGATCAAGGATTGCTGGATGTAATATGATGGTAAAATGGAAGCTTAGGCTGAAGATCCTTTAGTAGGAAACTCCACACTCAGAAGCGAGACCAAGATGCCGCTTTTTAAAGAACTACCTTAGAACCAGTTTCATGATCTTTGGACCCAGCACCAATAGAGAGGGTAGAAAAGGGGTTGGATTTTTGGATATTGTGGGAATTTTAGGAGAAGAATTTTGTGTGAGAAGTTTGGAGTGTGAGAGTCCCATCCATCCCAACGTGGATAAGAAGATGTCTTTCCTTCACCTCAAACAAGTGAATTGGGGTTAGGGGAGGGCTTCCATGAACAACCTGGAGAGCAACTTGCATTTGGCAGACACAGGGGACTGGCACCTTGACTCAAACCCCAAAATCTGAACAAGCCAAATAGCAGGAGAGAGAGCTGCATACAGGAAGTAAATGTACTTTCCTCTGATGGCAAGCCAAAGGCATGTGAACCCAGAGACCACATATAGAACTCATTATAAGAATGTTAGTCTGAGGTAATTTCAAAAGGGATCCTCATCAAGTGGGAAGCTTGACAAGGGTGAGCAGAACTGAATGTGGAGTGTCTGTGAGGTAGACCATCGGGGTAAAAACTTAGAGGGGAATAAGAGTGACAGGTCAAAGAAGTGACCCTGCCCTGTCATGGGCTGAATCCGAGGCCCCAGCAGGGAACATTCTCTGCGAAGAGAGTCACCTTTAGACCTCTGCCAGGCCCAGAGATCATGAAGCCATTTTATGACTATCAAACTTTTTTGCCTGCCTTTCCCTTCCTCTCTCCTCAAATTCCAACTTAGAAAAGGTCACTGTCACGGTCAGCAAGATGAGTGAGGAAAATATAGAAGGTGATCAAGCCCCCTTCTCAGAATGCAGTTTCCCTTCTGCAGCAGGAAATAGGAGTAGCTACAATTTTAAATGAAATTAGAAACTTTGACTCTTACTAGCCTGGATGTGCTCAGGACTGAATTGAGACTATGATTGTCATTTTGTTTCTGCTGATAACTGTCTATTACCCAAGATTGTCTATTTCCCAAGAGGGACTAGAAAGTCATGAGAACAACCCAACTTTCTATCCAAGTCAGGAGTGTGTCTCTTCCCACTGAACAGGCTTAAATGATAGTGAATACAAAATAAAGTCACTTTTTTTTTAGGCCAATAAAAAGAATTTATTTGGGAAATGGGGGAAAGAACAGAGCTTATTGCGAAATGGGAGAGAAAGATGGAAATATACACCAAGATTTGGTGTGGGCCCCTCTAGGTAGACAGAGCGAGCTCTGCCTTGTGTGGTTACCTTTTAAACTGTTAATTATTCCTCCCCCTTGCTAATGCTAAGGGAAGGGGTCCCAAATGTAATTGGTTACCCCACCAATGGTGGGGGCCAATGGTGAGACCTGTTTGGAATATCTGGGGGCAAGGGGAGATACCAGAAAGAGAAACTGGGACTTCAAGGTTACACTCAAGGTCCCAGCAAGGTCTTGCAGCCGTGTTGTTTGTTGGCCATGTGGTCTGCTGGCCATGTTACGGTTCATCTTCTCTGTTACCCTGTACTAACCTACCTCAACTCCCCCTTCAAAGAGTTTACACCCTTATTCTAAGGGGTTGCTGAGAGGCAATGATCATTCTTCTGTAGTTACTTGCTGCTGGCTAGGGCAGTAGTCCCTGCCTGACAAGGTGTAAACCTCTCTGGCTAGTCTATTGAGATTGAGGGAAGATGGTTCCAACATTGTGGCTGGAATTGGCTGAAATCCCCGCATAACTAATATCTTGTTTTGGAAGGCGTTGATTCTGGAAGAAATAAACTTAGAATTTTGAAGATATATGGCCCCACTAAAAGGATAAAGATGGTGGTAAGTGGGTCCAAAAAGGGGGGTCAGCTATGACATACTAGATCACAAGAGTGAGAAAGGCCAGGTGCCTTCAGAGGCTGCATTCCCCTGAAGTTGGTGGGTTTGATTTTGCAGGTTTCGAATGCTGTCTAAGGCTATTCCAGAGTGATTTATATAGAAACAACATTTTTCTTGAGAAATAAGCTTGTGCCCCGCTGTGCTGCAGTTAGCATGTTAAGGACTCTGCGAGTTTGCAGTACTACAGCAGCAAGAGAGTTTGTTTGCTGCTTTAGGACTTTGGTTTGTTTATGTTTTTTTTTTAATTTTTTTTTTTTGTTTTTTAGGACTTATAAGGCACAGCTAATTTCTTCAATGCTGTTATCTCTAAGGAGAGATTGTAATATTTAACGGGCTTTGGTATAAATTGCCAATCCCAGTTTTCCATGGTGTTGGTTATACCTAAAACAGCTAAGAGGAGCATAAGAAGAGGCATTGCCCTTTTAGATATTATATAGAAGAAACTACAGGAAATGAAAACAGACAAAGTTTCTTAAGGGGCGTTTGGCTTGCCCTCCCCCTAGCAATAGGCATTTGGGCTAGAGTTAGAGGGAACAGCTGTCTTTGACACAGACATTACCTAGCTTTGCCTCTTGAAGCAGTATTTCAGGCCATCCAGTGATTGGCACTCGTACTTCAGGTGCTTCAGGTGAGCTGGCATTTCCTTGGGCACCTGGCTTCACTCGGTATAAGTGCACCTAGCTGGCAATTCCTTTAACTTTAATAACTGGACGCAAAGTTCCCAGTGTCCGTCCATGGCAGAAACTTTGTGCAGGACCCTCCAGCTTCGTTCCTCCAGGAAAATCTCTGGGCAGCTTCTAAGAACAGAGCTAAGAGGTCCAGAGGAGTCCTGCCCCAGTTTCCGACAGGGGTAGGGGAGCACCACTCACTTATTTTTCTCCAGGCAATGGCTCACCAAATGAAGACAGAGAAGCATTGGATTATTCTAGGTTCTTGGCTATGATGCATAAAAGAACTTAAGAACACGCCAGT
This sequence comes from Tolypeutes matacus, assembly GCA_026826555.1. Taxonomy (NCBI): domain Eukaryota; kingdom Metazoa; phylum Chordata; class Mammalia; order Cingulata; family Chlamyphoridae; genus Tolypeutes; species Tolypeutes matacus. Next base: position 15,274,064 of record JAKSZT010001178.1, read on the forward strand.
TTAGTTAGGCTAGTAAAAGGAATTTATTTAGGAAATGGGGGAAAGAACAGAGCTTGCTGAGAAATGGGAGAGAAAGACAGAAATACATACCAAGATTTGGTGTGGGCTCCTCTAGGCAGAGTCACTCTTATTATTATTCCCTCCCTGAGTTCTGAATGTTTGGCATACTAGTCACACAGACAGTTGAGAAAAAATAGCACACCAAAAGAAAAGGACTAGGATAGAGCAACTGCCTTTGGAGGAGGCAAGTAATATAAGGATGAGAAGAGATCTTTAAAAAAGATTCTTATTGATATCCTTACAGAGATTTTAGAAGGCATTTTACCTATGTACTGTTTAATAGAACCTGTAACATAGGTACTATGATTCCCATTTCACATTTAGGAAATTGTGGTTCCTTAAGAAGTCATTTGCCTAAGTTCCCACAGCTAGTTTACAGCAGAGTCAGAATTCAGAAGCTTTTTCTCCTTAAGTAATATTTGACCTCCACAAGCATTAAAAGCCTAGGATCTTATAAACAGCTCAATAAAAAAAAAAATAGGCAAAAGATTTAGACAGCCACTTCATCAAAGAAGAGCTATGGATGCAAATAAGCACATGCAAAGATGCTCAATATCATTAGCATTAAGGAAATGAAAATTTAAACCATGATGAGATATGATTACACAACTATGAGAATAACTGAAAAACACACAAAAAATAGAACTGACATCAACAAGTGGTGCCAAGGATAATGAGCAACTAGAGCTCTCACAAATTGCTGGTGGGAATGTAAAACAGTATAGGCCACGTTGGAAAACACTTTGGCTGTCTCTCAGAGTTAAGCATGCACTTACCATATGACCCAGCAATCCCACTTCTAGGTATTTACTCAAAAGAAATGAAAACATAAGTCCACACACCATCAAGACATGTACATTAATGTTTATAGCCGTTTTATTCATAATAGCTTTAAAGTAGAAAGGACCCAAATGTTCATCAATTGATCAATGGATAAACAAATAATAGTGCATCTATAAAATGGACTACTACTCAGCATTAAAAAGGAATGAACTATTGATACACACATTAACACTGATGCTTCTCAAAGGCATTATGTTAAGTGAAAGAAGCCTGACACAAAAGACTACATACTGTATTATTCCGTATATATAACATTCTAGAAAAGGCAAAAATATAAGGACAGAAATCTGACTGGTGGTTACTAGGGTTTGGGGAATATGGGGTGAAGATTGACTACAAAGGAAAATGAGGGAACTTTTTGGTGTGATAGAAACCTTCTATGTCTTCATTGTGGTGATTACATTACTGTACATGTTTGTTAAAACTCAACCAACTAGGGGAGCAGACGTGGCTCAAGCAGTTGAGCCCCCACCTCCCACATGGGAAGTCCTGGGTTCAGTTCCTGGTGCCTCCTAAAGAAGACAAATAAACAGTGAGCAGACAACGAGCAAAAACAACGAGCAGATGAGCAAAAACAATGAGCAAAAGAACAATGAGCAAGACAATGAGCAAACAACAAGCAGACAATGAGAAAAAAGGAATGAGCAGGGAGTGAATGTGGCTTAAACAGTTGAGTGCCCACCTCCCACATGGGAGGTCCTGGATTCAGTTCCCATGTCTCCTAAAAAAAAAAAAAAAAGACTATGAGCAAAAAAAACAACAAGCAGACAATGAACAAAAACAACAAGCAGACAATAAGCACAAACAATGAGCAAAAGCAATAAGCAAACAGATGAGGAAGCCGTCTGGTAGGGAGGACTTGTAGCAGTTTGATATTATTTATGAATTCCAAAAATAGATGGGTTATATTTGTAAACTGGTCTGTTCCTCTGGGCTTATTAGATTGTATTAACTTCAGAGATTTCACTTTTAGTTGATTAAATTAATATTAGGGCTTTGATTGGGCCACGTTAGTGTGACGTTTTGTCCTCTTCCCCTTGTGGGCAGGGACTCACAGAGAAAAGGATGTGGCAGAGGAAAGAGTGGGAGTTTTGATGCAGGAGCCCCAGGAAGTAAACACACAGGAGAAGAACATAAAGGAATAGAGATGGCTCCACAGAGATGGCAGAGGCCCTGGGAAGAGAGAAAGCCTGATAGTCTTCAGCTGACCTTGTGGAGAGAACAGAGCAGCTGAGCCCAGAGAGAAAAACTAGCCCCAGGAGAGAGACAAGCCTTATACCAGGCTACAGCTGATTTTGGAAGAAGCTGGGACTATGGAGCCTTAAGAGGAAGAGGAAGCTTGAACCCTTGTAGAGACCGGCAGCCATTTTGCTTCAATACGTGGCAACAGACTTTGGTGAGGGAAGCGATTTACTCTTTATAGCCTTGTGACTGTAAGCTTCTACCCCAAATAAATACCCTTTATAAAAAACCAATTGATTTCTGGTATTTTGCATCAGTACCCCTTTGGCTGATTAATACAGGACTCAACCAACTGTGCATTAAAAAAAGATAAATTTTACTGAATGTGTATTATATCCCTAAATCCAACTTTAAAATATTAACATTCTGAAAGAACTTCCAGATAACTGAAGATTTGATGTAGATAAACTTTCTAGAATCATTAAGGGAAATAGATACAGCACAAAGTTGGAGTTGAGAATATTTTAAGAAGAAAATGCTTGAATTGTAGAATGACCCAAGTGATATGAAGTCCCAATAAAATTTTAAAATGTGTTATATAATGCATGGTCTGAAAGTGCTGAGGAAAGGAAGTGGTGTTTGTGAAAGCTGGCACAGTTTCAGTAATAACAGTAAAGAAAAACTAACTTTGATTTTCTTTTTCATAAATTTGTTTTTTGATGTCCCCATTAAACAAACAAACAACAAAACAAAACACTATCTTTTGGATTGGGCCATTGCTTCATCTACCTCTCTTAACAGATTTACACTGGAAAAAATCAACATCTTTCCCATATCTGTACATTCAAATTAAGAGACTACCTTGGCGAGCTAACTTGATTTTCAAATTCACAAAAACAGCTTCAAGTCTAAGTGTGGCTGGGTCCTAGGATGTTTGACTGATCTCTAGGTAGACTGAGGAGCCAAGGCTTCAGGTTGAAATCTAGTGAACAAGAAGATGTATTAACTAAGTTACATAAGGTACATCCCAACATACATTGAATGGGAATCTTGGGCCCTTTGGAGAGTCTCATACTATTAATAAATGTAGAAGATATTTCTTAATATTCTAATAGTGATTACTTAAACCTGAAGGCTAGAATTTTAAACAATAAGGAAGGCTTCACCCTGTGAGTGCATATTTTCCTCTTACAGACATTTCCCCCTTGTTTAAGAAAAGAAACTAATAAAAAAAAAAAAAAACTTCAAAGAACAGATATTGAGCACATTTTAGCTCAATGAATCATAGAACAATCACTTCTATGATAGTGTAAACTAATCCTACATCTTATGTACTCTCCCTTCCAAGACCTCATTAGAATTATAGAAAAGAAATAAAGCTAGAAAGTCAAAACAGTGAAGAAAACAGGAGAGGTAATAACAAAAAATGATCTCAACACATTTTTGATTGTGGATGGAAGCAGGCTGACAGATGAGCAGACATGTGGAAGCCCAGCCTAAACTACACGCCGGAGTGCTTTCATCAGAGGATATGCCCTGGAAAATCCCCAGAGAGCCTCAAGTCATGAATAACAAATACAATGAAGGATGGGACTAAGAAGTAGGACTGGAAATTGAGGAAGTAATTGAAGATTTATGTATGGAGTAGAAAAATTTGTCTTCCATCTCTACCTTCATGCTTTCCCATATGAAAAGACATTAACTTTGGGCAAAAATTAGCAGGATTCTTCTCAATTTCTTTAGAAAATAATTACCTAGCATGGGTATTAATACCCTAAAGTAAACCCCACTTGTTTTGACATTTAGGGGGACCTTAACATAATATTAAAGTCCCGCTATTTTATTCTGAAATAAAGCCCCCAAGTCAACAAATTTTACCCACAAATATAGAGAGCATGCTCCAAATCTCACCCACAGATATAGAGATTATGATCAACCTTTTTATTCCTTAATTTTAAAAACATGAAAATTAACAAAACACCACAAGGTATTTGAAAGACACCTGCAGCATAAAAGAGAAACACTGATAAATGAACATAAAATCTGACACTGAAATTAATAATGATTCGGGAAATAAAAGATTGCTTTTGAAATCCCTTTTGTTAGTATCCTTGAGCGATTATATTCACGAATACATATTATATTAATTAAAATAACAGGAAGATAAGAAAAGGTAAGCCAGAGAATAATACAACTTTTGAGAATAAAACAATATAACTCTTGTAGGAAAATTAATAGAAAATTATATAGAGAATAAAGACAAGGAAGTCTCTCATGACATTGAACAAAAATATGGAAAATATTAGAAAAAAGGGAAATGATCTAAAATAGTATTTCTAGAAAGAGAAAACCAAATATATGGAGGGGAGAAAATTATATAGAAGTACCACAATAAATTTTCCAATATATAAAAGGATACATGATTATTTAAACTCAAAGGGCTTTGTTATATAGCTCTTCTCTGCTTCAGTTTTCTCATCTTTAAATTGGGGGAGAAATCATATCTACTTCATAGTGTTTTTGTGCAAAGCACTTAGAACAATCCCTTATACTTAATAAGTGCTCAATAAATTTTAGTTCATGATATTATTATGTTGTTACCAAATGTTGAGGAAGATGAATGCAGGAAACCCCCCAAACCCACATGTAGGCACAATATTGGGAAGTTTTAGTTCTCAAAAAATACAGAGAAAGCACTAAAAGTTCTCAGGGAAGAAAACAAAAGTATTGTAAAGAACTAAACTCTTACTGGTATAAGAAACATGTTATGCCGTAAGAAAATACAGTAGTGCCTCTGAAGACTTGAGAGAAAAATGATTTTCAGATTGGAATTCTATACCTAACCAAACTATCAATTAAGTGTAAAGGTGGAATAAAACTGTTTTTTTGTTGTTGTTGTTTTTTTACTGGGAGGTCCCGGGGATCGAACCCAGGTCCCTCCATATGGGAGACAGATGCCCAACCACTTGAGCCACATCCACCCCCCTAAAACTGTTTTTAAACATACAAAGCCTAAGGAAGTTTGCCTCCCACACATTCTTTATTAGAAAATAATTTCAATATATACTGTGTTTTGGCTTAAACCGAAAACCAAGATAACATGAAATTCAAGAAAGAGTGAGTCCAATCTAGGAAAACAAGCGATGTTCCAGGTGACAATAATGGCACAGCTAACTGCAACTGTATTTAGTCCCAATACAATTTTAACTCTAACTTCCTAGAGTTAGGCCAGACTCCACAGGTTAAGATAAATCCTCTACAAAATTGCTTTTTTTTTTTTTTTTTTTTTTTATTTTTTATTTTTATTTTTATTTTTTTTTATTATGGGTAAAAATCAAAATTCTCACAATACATACAAACATTTGTAAAATGATATATAAATATATATGCATATATGTGTATTTGCTTACAAAAATGTTATTTTTTATATATATATAATACACCAGCAGCAAGTTCAGGGGTTCCCACGCCACCACACTTCTAACTACCCAGCTACAAATGTAGGCATTCCCACCAACTCTTTCAGGTTTGTTAATGCACTAGAATTACACAGAACTCAGGAAAGCACTGTACTTAAGATTATAATTTTATTGTAGAAAAAGGACACAAATCAGAAGATGCCCAAAGAAGAGATGCATACGGAAAAGTCTGGGAGGGCCTTAGATGAAAAGCCTCTGTGTCCTTTTCATGTGGAGCCAAGACATATCACCCCCAGCCCTGCCATATCAATTTGTATTACCAGTTATGGAAGCTTTGTGAGCTTCTGGTGTCCAACATTTTATTTTGGTTTCATTATGTGGTCATGACTGATTATTGAATCAATGCCCATGTGGTTGAACTCAATCTCCAACCCCCCCTTTAACTCCTTTCTTCTCCCCTTCCTGGGGTTTGGGCTGAAAGCCCCAACCCCCTAATCACGTGGTTGGTCCTTCCAACATGGCCAGTTCTCCATCCTGAGTCATCTTGTTAGCATAAAGTATTCGTTGTGGTCTGGGACTCACCATGAATAATAAAAGATACTCCTATCATGGGGAATTCCATGGATGTAGAGGTTATCTCTCAGGAACCTGGGACGAAGACCAGAGAAGTTATTTATTATACTACACTAACCTAGAAAGCAAATAGCCCAGTTTAGAGCAAAAAGATGGAAGGAATCAGGATGATGTTCTGGTTGTAAAAGAAATCCCATTAAATTTAGATCTGAGTAAAAAAAAACCTTGAGGGTTGTGGTGAAGCTGTATGTACCCTGGGAAAACATGTTCTTAAATCTAATCCATCCCTGAGGTTGTAAACCCATTGTCAGCATGACCTTTAGATGAGGCTACTTCAGTTAAGGTACCCACCTCATTCAGGATAAGTCTTAATCCTATTACTGGAGTCCTTTATAAAAGGATGAAATTCAGACAAAGAGAGAGAAAACCACAAAAACAAGAAGCTGAAATCAACAAAACACAGAAGAGAAGGGAGAGACCAGCAGATGCTGCCTTGGTATCCATTTGGTAGAGGAGCCAAGGATCACCAGCAGCTAGCAGCTGGTCTGCAGGAAGAAAGCATCACCATGATGATGCCTAGATTTAGACATTTTCATGGCCTCAAATTGTAAGCTAATAAATGCCTATAGTCTAAGCCAACTCAATTCATGGCATCTGCTTTGAGCAGCCTAGGAAACTAAAACAAGGGTCTACTAAAGTGCTAGGGAAGGTCATTACAAATATCAAAAAAAGGTATAGCTGCATAAAAATATCATAGTTCAAATCTGAGGCAACCAGTGCAAATATGAACAGGAAGTCACTGGACTTAAAAAATAATAGAATGTCTCCTGAAAGGTGAAATGTGTAAGAAAGGTATGGCCAAGATATGAAATGTTAATATGTAACAAAGTATTTATCAATTAGTATATTGTAAGAAAGGAGTATCTGTTAGCCTTGGTGTTAGGAACATTTCTCTTGAGAGGCACAGAGATTGGGACTTCGGAGCATAGCACATACTCAGCTTTGGTGTGAATGATATTTGCATGGTCATAAAATGCAAAGGTTTGTAGTTTTTCACTTTTTATTATGAAAAATTTTGAATACATACAAAAGTAGAGTGTATAGTACAATGAGCACTTATGTACTCATCATCCAGCCTCAACAGTAAGCCACCTCATGACCAATCTTGTTTCAGTTATACTTCCCACTTACTTTTTCTCCCTGTTCCCAGTATTGTTTGGAAACAGATCCCAGATATTAAATCATTATATTCAGAAGTAGTTCAGTTTTTAGCTGTAAATGATAAAGACTCATATATTCTTGGGCATATGACTTTTGCTATTTTTGCCAGTGTATGACAGATTCCTAGAAGTGGGATTTTCACCTACATTTTGTTGATAAAAATAGCAGTGGAAGAGGGGTTAATAAGCAGAGATAAATAATTGATTCTGTGCATTCTCATGATTGGATTCTGGAGACGCACCAGAGTGGAATCCAAAGGTGAGCCAAAATATCTGAAATTACTGTCAACCCCCTCTTAGCCCAAAAATGACTTGATAAAAGAGACATGCACTATAAATTTCAAGAGCTGATTGATTAAAAGTAAAAGGATGGTGTCTTAGTTTGTCAGGCTGCTGTGACAAATACCATGCAGTGGGTAGGATTAAACAGGAAGCTTTTATTAGCTCATAGTTTTGGAAGCTAGAAGTCCAAAATGGAGACATCAGCAAGACCATGCTTTCTCCCCAAAGTCTGTAGCATTCTGTTGTTTGCTTGCTGCAATACTTGGGTTCCTTATTTTGCATCTCTGCTTCCTGTCACAGGTCAATTTCTCTCTCCTTGTGCCTGCTCTTCTGGTTTTTGCTGACTTCTGGCTCTGTGTGACCTTCTCTATGTCTGTAGCAGTTTGATATTGTTTATGAATTCCAAAAATAGATATTGGATTATGTTTGTGAACTTGTCTGTTCCTCTGGGCAAATTAGATTGGATTGGATTCAGAGGTTTCACTTTTACTGGATAATGATTAAGGCTTTGATTGGGTCACATCAGTAGGATGTTGAGACCCTGCCCCCTTGGTGGGTGGGGACTCACAGAGAAACTGCATCGCAGAAAAGGGAGGTTGGAGTTTTGATCCTGGAGCCCAGGAAGAGAGATGAATCGTTCACCTGATAGTCTACAGCTGACCTTGTGGAGAGAGCAGAGCAGCTCAGCCCAGAGAGAAACAAGCCTCAGGAGGGAGACAAGACTTATCCCAGCCTACAGATGATGTTGGAAGATGCTGGAACCACTGAGATGAAAGGAAGAGGAAGCCTGAACCTTTGCAGATGTCAGCAGCCATCTTGAGTCAACACATGATAACAGATTTTGGTGAGGGAAGTAACTTATGCTTTATGGCTTGGTAACTGTAAGCTTCTACCCCAAATAAATGCCCTTTTAGAAAAGTCAACAGATTTCTGGTATTTTGCATCAGCACCCCTTTGGCTGACTAATTCAGTGTCCAAATTTATTCTGCTTGTAAAGGACTCCAATGATACAGATTAAAAGTAAGAACATGTCTTTTGAGGGGGTACATAATTCAGTCTACCACAGATGGAAAAAGCTATTCTATGCAAACACTAATCATAAGAAATTGGATGCAGGCCATATTAATATCAAACAAAGTAGAATTTAAGGCAAGAAGTATTACCAGAGATAAAAAGAAACATTTATTTCATCATGTTAAGAGGGTCAGTTCATCAAGGAGACATCACAACCCTAAATGTGCATTCACCTAATAGAACTTTTTATCAAATCATCTGTTAAATTCCCATATGCAATTGAGCATTGCTGGATTTTTAAAAATTTTGTTCCATTTCTTTATTTCTCTACTCATGGGCAAATACCATACTGTTTTCATTATGTCTTAAAAAGACTTTGTAATAGGCTTTAATTCTTCTAGTCCTAGACCCTCAACCCCAAGCCCACTACTCCTGTTTATTAAGGTTTTTACAGATATCCTTGCTTGTTTTTTCCTCAAATGGACTTTAAATTCAAATTGTCCAGCTCCAGAAAAAAAAGCCTGATATTATTTTTATTATATTATATTAAATTTATAAGCTAACCTAGGAAGAAAAGATCTTATAATATTGAGTCTTCTTATTCAAGACAACATATGTTTCTATTTATTCAAATCTATTTTTAAATTTTATTTATTATATTTTTTAGGAGGTACCAGAGAATGAACCCAGGATCTCATACATGGGAAGCAGGCACTCAACCACTGAGCTACACCCACTCCCCAGTGAGAGTTGGTTTTTGTTTGTTTGTTTGTTTTTAGGAAGTACTGGGCATTGAACCCAGGACCTCATACATGGGAAGCAGGTGCTCAGCCACTTGAACTACATCTGCTCCCCTCAAGTTTATTTTGTTTATTGGTTTTTAACTTTTAGAATAAAGCTATAGACATATATATGGCAAACTTAATAATGGTTGCAAAACAGAGTGTTATCAACCTTGGTATTGTAAAAGAAAAAGCATAGCTGATAGCTGATTGTAGTTGGTAGATGGGAAGGGAAGAGAGGTGGAAAGAATTGTAGGCTTTTGATATCCTCATCTTACAAAATAAAAAATCAGAGTTGACAAAACAAAAATGGGAGTTTAACTCTTTTTACTAAAACTATTTTAAAAATAAATAGAGAAGTTAAACAGTTATATTACTATGTTGTAGGACGAAAGCAGAGCTGCAAAGGTGTGTAGAACTAAAGCATAATCTAACTTAATGGGAGTTAACAGGTAATATCTCAGGGTGATAATCCAACAATTTAGAGGTATGGAAGTAACCATCATAAGAACTAAAGACAATCCAAGTGGTTGCCTATGAAGAGCAGACTTGGTTGGAGGCATAAGGGCTTGGGTATTTCATTATAAACTCCTTTCTGTGTTATTTTTCAAAAAACCATTTGCATATATGGCTCACCACGGCAAAAATTAAAACATAAGTTTAAGGTATCATAAATCAAAAGATAACTTTATATTTGCCAGCTGAAGACAGCAAGAAGAAAGTTTTTTTTGTTTTTGTTTTTGTTTTTTACTAGGAGGTCCTGGGGATCGAACCCAGATCCCTCCATATGGGAGGCGGACGCCCAACCATTTGAGCCACATCTGCCCCCCAAGAAGAAAGTTTTGATTTATTAATTTGTTTCTCTCAGCAGGAGAAAGTAGTTGAGTCAATAGTAATTAGACATCTCTTCTGCCTGAATATTAGGAGATAAAAAGCCAATCAGAGATAAACTTCCTGCTTCTGATATAATAGCCTTGGGGGGACCAGATCACAAGAATCTGGTTGTTTAATGGACATTTGTGGAAAGTAGGATACCCTTAATGGTTTGAGCCTCGTTCTTAGCTGCCATCACCAACACTGCTTTCCTTTCTTCAGATCAACACCTACAGACCAGATTTTCTTTTAGAGGATTTCCCCTCTAAACATCAGCAAAGATGGGAAGTTGCATGCTAATTCATGTGCAGAGCTTCCTACCCCTAGGGGAAGCATGTCAGGGTCGGGAGTGGGGAAACAAGAACAGGATGATGGGAGCCATTTCCATCCTTTCCTTCTTATCCCTATACCCTGAGAGGGACTTCTTTTCTTTATATCAAATTTCAGAAGTTAATTAATTTGATAACTCAGGCTTACTAGGGAAAAGTAAGTAGCTGTAAATTATTGAAGTTAGTTTACCAAATTCATTCTACAACCACAGCCATGATTTGGGCCAGTAGATGATGCAGTAAAAGGGGTGCCTCCCTCAGTTCCCTTAGAGAACACCCAAGGCTCCATCATACAACCAGTCCCTAAATTCTTCCATGACCTCTCAAGCAAAGCCTCTGTGCACGTCCATCTGCTCCCCTCTGGGAGCAGGTTGACTGTTTATGCCTTTTTATTTTTACCCTCTAGGGCTGTCCATTTATTCATTTACATTTTGTTATATTTACATAAATATATGAGGAGTAGTGAGTAGAGGGTGTGAGTTAGGGATCAAGTGATAAAATATATAGTGCTGTCTCCAGTCTTCTATCATTTCTCCCCTTTCTTTCCTAAAACACCCTGCTAAGTTTTAAATTTACCACGAGAAATACGATTATTAAGTAGACTGGATTTTCAAGTTTGCTGCCCACCACATCCTCTCCCTGTGGTAAGCCTGCAAGGTAAGCTAAATTACAATCTTAATAATGCCTGGTGATCATGGAATAAAAGTAAGGAAAGCTGGAGAGTGCTGAAGGATAACCCTTTTCCACACATAGAGAAGTCCTTGGCAATAGCAAATACCCTCATATCCCTGAGAGCCGGTTAGTGTCCCTCACCCCTGGCCATAGAGTAGCATCTTAGGTGGTAGCTTTCTGAGAAAAAAACAAAAAAACAAAGTTTCATTAAATAAAACAGAGTGCTAATGCCCTTTGGAAGATTTTCACAGCCAAATTAGTAAAATGGTAAATTTGTGCGTTTCTACTCCAACCATAACAGTTGAGTATGGAACAGTCAACCCAAGGACATTCAAGTCATAGCACCTTCATTGCTGAATCCTCATGGAAAACACCTCACGTTGCTTGACTTTCCTGATATTTGTTGCTGGGGATTCCCATGTGACACTTCTAGGAAAAGAAATTTATGTTTGTAAATATTAGCCTGCAACAAGGAAGCTGTTGGTCTGGGCATTGAAATAATTGCTAAGGACAAGGTGAAAGCTGGATGTGGGAGTGAAGGAGGAAGAAAAAGAGGAGAAAAAGAACCAACAAGGAAAAGGGAGAAAAAAACAAAAACAAAAACAATCCAGCAGGAATGAAAGGAGTCTTGTATATGAGAAGGAACTGTGATTTGGAGTTGAGGGACAGAGTTTTCTAAGGCCTCAAGGCCTTTCCTTCCCTGCCCTTCACAGACCAGTGGCTCTCCTCAGAGCCACCTGCTGGAGGAATCCCATTTGTCTTCCACACTGGGTTTCAGAGCACATCACTAGGGCCCTTTCCTCTCTCTATTCCTCTCCTTCCCCTAACTTGGAACAATGAATAGAGTGGCTGCCTGTACGCAGATCTCTTAACTAGTGGTAAGAAGTGGAGGGAAGCAGTTATAATGTACTGCTATTTCCTTGTGCCTCTGAGGCAACATGTCCATGCTACTCCGTGAAGCTGTGGAGCCAGTTGATTTTAGATCAGTCTTGACTCACATATTGTCCACGTTCTCTGAAGTGCAGAGGCATCTTGCCAGTACCAGTGACTCAGCCAGGCTTCTCGGGTCTCTAGAAGCCAAGTGTGGTTGACTCTGATAAGCTTCCCCTTGTCACATTGTCCCCATACACTTGCTCTAATTCTACTCCAGCAGCCTTTCTTGCAACTTGGTTTTGTGGTCTTGGTCTACCTCACCCACATATTTTCTATTGCTGATTCTCTGCTTACACATTTCTTGTATTCAACAAGTTGGCCAATATTTGTTTGCACTGTGGGTTTGACTCCCTAGCCAGAGGGAGGTAAGAAGTCAAATATGGAACTAATGAATACAAACACAGAGCAAAGAGGGGTAGAGTGGAAATATAAATTAAACCCTATGGGAAACCCAGGAGAAAATGTGATTAATTACAACTAGGGGGAATCAAGAAATGCTTCATGGAAATTGTATTTGCACCTAGTGTCAATGGGCAGGATTCAACAGGCAAAATGGGGAAAACGCATTCCAAGTGGGAGGAATGCATGAGACAAGGATGGAGCTGGAAAAGTTCAGGGCAGGTGGAGTTCTGAACATGGCAGGCCTTGAATGCTATGCTCTGGAATTTGGATTTTTTTTCTGTTTGGTAGACAGTGGGGGCACCAGTGAAAGCTTCTAAACAGAAGAAAGGTATCATCACCCTGATAATTATGACCATTTGTTGAATACTTACTGTGATCCAGGCGTTATGCTAAACTCCTGGCAAGCATTTGTCTACTTAACATTCATAATGACACTATGAGAACTGTGGACTTGGGCAGTAGTTTGAGGATCGAGAGAAAGAGAATGGTCAGGGGTGAGGAAGTGAGAGAGGATGTAATTGCAATGATTTAGGGTTTGGGGATAAGAGCTTGAACTCTAGAGTCCTCTAAGAGCAGTGGTGAGACCTGGAGTTAGAACACTGAGGTGGTATAATCAGAAGACTTGGTGGCTGTAGCAGTTTGATATTATTGATGAATTCCAAAAATAGATATTGGATTATGTTTGTAAACCAGTCTGTACTTGGGCATGATTAAATTATGATTAGGGCTTTGATTGGGCCACATCAGTAGGGTGTTGAGTCCCGCCCCTTGGTGGGTGGGAACTCACAGATCAAAGACATGGCAAAGGACAGAGTTGGAGTTCTGAGTCTGAGTTTTGAGCTGGAGCCCAGGAAGAGAGCACATAGGAGAACAGAGGAATAGAGACAGCTCTTAGACATGGCAGAAGCCCCAGGGAGAGAGAGAGAGCCATTTGCTTGATGGTTTACAGCTGGCCTTGTGGAGAAACTAGAGGAGCTGAACCCAGAGAGAAATGAGCCCTGGGAAGAGAGGAACCCAGGAAGCCTGAACCCTGGCAGACGTCAGCAGCCATCTTGCTCCAACACGTGGCAACAGACTTTGGTGAGGGAAGTGACTTATGCTTTATGGTCTGGTAATTGTAAGCTTCTACCCCAAATAAATGCCCTTTATAAGAGCCAACAGATTTCTGGTATTTTGCATCAGCACCGCTTTGGCTGACTAATACAGTGGCCAGTTAGCTTCTGGAGTCAAGGAAAGCAAGTGACTAGGAGATATAGAAAGGACGGCCCCAAGTAAGCAATGCCAACAGATCCCAGCCTGGGATCCATGACCTAAAACGGTCCCAACCTCCCTCCCCACCACCAAACCCCCAAGCTCAGGAGAATGAGGCATTTTGCCTTCAGCTGAATATGTGACTTGGAACTTCAGGTCAGCTATAGCAGTGAGGACCTTTCTACTTTGTCCAGAGAAGAGACCAGATATGCTGCAGAGGCAAATTAATGAAGAAAAATCAAAGCCCTTCCTTATGTGAAGCACAAACTATGTGTCAGGCACTGTGCTAAATACTTTATAGCCCTCATCTCATTTAATATCAACAATAACCATATGACTACAATCCCCTTTACTCTAAGGACACTGGCTCAGAGACATTAGGTAAGTAGTCTGAACTCACACAGCAATGAAGGGGCAGAGTTGAGATTCTCACCCAAAAGTTATACGTCTCAATGTGCACTAAACTCCTAAGAGGAAGACGGACTTCTCAAAAAGCAGGCAAGACAAGTCTGGCTCAAGTTGGAGTCATTCTTTCATTCATCTCTTTGTGCCTTCATTCATTCATTCATTCATTCATTTCTTCACACACCAAGAAATGCTGAACATCTGCCACCTGGCAGACACTGTGCTACACATTCACTCCTATGATACAACCAAGCACTTTATCTTTTAATTTTCATCTCTCTCAGCAATTCTAATTGCCTTCCCTCCACCCCTTCAGTTTGTTTCTTTTGTCAGGTAGTTGTGTCACATTTGGGCCCTTATCTGCAGTCAATTTTCTGATCCTGTGAAACAAAAGTTACCCTGGACATCAGACGCGAGACTCTACAGTATGCCCTAGAAAATGGAACATGTAGCTGTGCTATAGGTTTATCAGTTATTTGACTAGCCTACTGTGCCACAACAGGGAGATCATACTTGTCGGCAACAGGTATAATCCACAGCCAGAAAACCTATGACTTGACTTTATGTAAACACAAGATTTTCATGTACAAATCATTCACCTTTTCATTACTCTCTTCAGGAAGAAAAGCTGAAGTTGTCTTTAAACAGTATCAGCTTGTTTACAGAACATGAGATCTACTTGTTGTGTGATGCCCCTTCATGTTTATCCAGAAAAGCTCTTAGATGAACAGGGGTTTCTGCTCACCATGCAGTCTGAGCCCGTCCTTGTTCTCAACTCCAAGCCTGGCAGTAGGAACTTTTTAGGATATTTTCAATTTAATGATTTTTCAGAAAACATCCCTGTGCATGTTTGTAAAGTCTTTCCCATCTGTACCCCTACCCCAGGCTAACCACACACACACACCCACCCCCTCCTGGCCCTGCCTCATCCTGACCCAGCTCCCTCTTCTTTATCCCCCATTCCCCATTGCCATCAGATCCCTCAGTGCTGGGCCCAGATCAGTGGTCAGCAAGAGGGCAGTCTCTTCCTCTGTTTATGACCTTGACTAGGCAGGGTTCAATGCAGAAAGCAGACCACTCCGGTATTGAAGCAGAAAGGAATTTCATTCTGGAAATTAGGGAATATGAAGTTATTGGAAGGGCTTCAGGTGTGGATTTCAGTTTGGGCCTCCAGGAGGCCAGCACTGGACCTGTTGAGTCCAAGTTCACATTGCCACGCCTGCTGTTTGTCTAAGGATCCGCTGCCCCTTGCAGCCTCGTGATGCCAGGCAGCTAGAGGCTGACATGGCTGTAGGACACTGAATGTGTCTTTGACCTTGATCGCTAGCAACAACAGCCAATGGAGCAAGAGGCGGGTCCCTGCTTCACTTCCACTTCTGAATCTTGTTCCTGCATCTGAGTGGCAGGACCTTCACTGCATTTAAGATCCTAGTTGCAAGAAAGCTTAGGAAATGTAATGTTGGACTTTCCAGCATCTGCAGTTCAAGAAGCACACCAGGAGGAGAGAATGGAGGCTGAATCAGGCAATTTGCTGCATCCACCACAGGCTACTAGGGTCCCACCGCGATTGAATATTCCATGTATGATTATGATCCTGAACAGAAAAAAGGCAGCAATCTCTAGAGAAGGATATAGAAAAGAGAAGCAGCCCTTCCGCTACCCTCTCTTCTTCTACTAGGGCCATGGTTCAAAGACACTTGAACCTGAGCCCTGACCTAAAATTGGCCCTAGTAATTTGGAGACCTTCATTGGAAGGGTAAGTAGCTTTTAAAATTATGATTTCAAAATTGTAAGGAGTTTTCTGTCTTGCAAGAGGTAGAGAGTGAACATGAAGAAAACTGTTCTTTTAACCTGGGAAAACCATGCAGAGATGAGGAAAGAATATTCTCCCCACTTGTCCATGAAACACAGCACAGCTCTGGCACTTTAGGGACTGGTGGTGACTGGGAGAATTCTGGAGTGGATATTGCCTTCCTGAGGGGGATGGGAGGGTATGGGGATGACAACACCCTTCCTCAAGTAGCAATATTGGCACTCCTTCGAGAGGCTTCATGGTTGTTAGACACCAATTAAGGGGGAGTACAAGAGTAAAAGATGACAGATGCCACGTATTGATCATAGTGGACAGACTGGTTTGTGAGCATATGTAAGGCACCTCTTTAGGGACTATGCAAATTCTGGAAGAAGCGAAGGACTTTGAAGAGGTGAAGAGGGTGGTAGCCTTGTGGATGCAGATGGAGGCAAAAATAGAGACTCTGGGTAATTGGTAGCAATAGAAATTCATTTATATCCATAGACTGAGAACACTGGCAATTTGTATATAGTTCTATAGAGTGACAGGACAGAAGTATTAAAGGCAGGGAACCTACCACGTGGCATTAGCTTTATCAACCTCATCAGGCAGTGAGGCTCAGCTGACCCACCCTCAGGTGGTGATGGTTGGTCTGTTTCCTTGGGCACCCAGGAACTTGAGACAGGTTTTTACTATTTTAGAAGTGCTTCCGTTTCTATTTTACTTTCATCCTAGACCCCTTCCTCAAATACAAATACATCTACCCAGTCTCTCTTCTGCCTAATCTTGAGGAAATTATTTCAGTTCCATTGTCCTTCAAAACTCATTTTGAAAATTGGGGGTTAGTAAGTAAAGCATTAGCACTTGGCAGATGGTAGTGATGATGATTTAAGGAGATCATTATATTCCCAGGAAAAAAGAAGAGGAGATGAGGCAACTCTACTGAAACATCTTCCTATTTGTAACTCAATTTGTCCTGGCTGTTTAGCTTGCCAGCTCTTCTGACTAATTCCAAAAAGGCTTTCAATCTAGACATGTGTTGTTACTCAGAGTAGATACTGACTCTGAGACGGAAACTGGAAGGGATACTGGAAAGAACCTAGAAAGAAGTAAGACCCAAGAGTCTGGGTAACTTGCCAACTCTGTCCCTTGAGTTTTGCATCACTTTAGGTAAAATATTTAGAGGAATTAAGTGACGGCAGAGGTGCCATAGCTTTCTGTTTTCAGATTCGGCTAAGGTTAAAACCTCCTAGTCATTTCTGTCAAGTAAAGATCTATTAATTTTGAATGCAAGTGGTTCCCCAAAGTACCCTGGCTGACTGTTCTGAGAGCTCAGAATTATTGTTTCAACTGGGCTTTGAGGGAATTTCCCTTCTGAAATAGAGGATGTAGGGAGAATACATAGAAACATATTTTAGCCAACAAGATTTTTTTTTTTTCATTTCATTAGTTGATCTGTATGTTTCTGTTCATTCTTCCCTAAAACAATATGAAGTATGAAAGGCAGAGTTTGAAAAAAAATACAAAGGTTTGGGAGAAGGGTGAAGGAGTTTTGTCCAGCAAGAGAAAAATTCATTTGAGACATATGATTTTGAAGGACCTAGAACTGTTTGTCTTTGGATCACTCTGAAGGAAGAGCCTAAGTAATTTGAGGGTGGGATTTAAGGAATTTGGACGGAAGACACAAGACTTATGGGAGCCTAAGAGTCTGAGAGTTCATACAGTGACTTTATTTGGTGAATGGACAAAAGAATATTTTAAGGCAGGGTTTTTCAAGCTAGGCATTACAGACATTTTGGATCAGATAATTCTCTGTTCTGTGCATTGTAGGATGTTTAGCAGCATCTATCCATTAGAAGCCAGGAGCACCTCCCCCTCCATAATGTCTCTGGACATTGACAAATGTCTTTTGGGGACCAAAACCACCCACAGTTGAGAACCAGTGTTTTAAGTTACAAGCTTGAGTATCAGCATGTGGGCCACCATTGCAGAAGGAGTAATAGGGAAGGGAATTAGGTTGCCAGCATTTGGAACCTAGAAAATTAGCTGTTTCCTCTTAATCTTACATATTTCTTTTAAGGGATGGATACAGGACCTCAGCAAAAACTTCCTCTTAGCGTTGTCGTTTCAAAATATCACAGGCATCGATGTTGACAAGGGCTTGCCCTGCTGGGCATGCTGTTATTAACCCTTCAGTCAGCTAAAGCTATGCTCTTGCCCCTTCAGCTAGGATAGCCCATTCCCTCTCCTCTGTCTTGTCACAAATGCACTGAAGAAGTTCTAAGGTCACCCCATGAGAGGAACAGTCTCTAAAGTTCCACAGGAGGACCTTTCCAGGGACTACTTGTTAAATTCAAAGACTTCCTATAAAAGGGAAAAAGGGTACTGTGCAAACATCAGCACTCCGCCCATTCTGAAAACTGGTTATCAGCGATCAAATGAGCAAATGGCCACACAACAAGTTGTTGCCTGGGGCACCTCCTTGCTCCCCTCTTAAGGCAGTAAGTCTCTGTCTGTGAACACGTGCCTGACTCTGAGACATGGTTCCTGTATACAAAAGTTGGGAAAGGCTTGATAAAAGTACATCTCTTCCTTTACCTCCTTGTCTTCTCTCTGGCACTGTAGAGCTTGGGAACTCGATCATGGCCAAAATACCTTGTCTCTGAGTCACATACTGAGTCCAATGGGGGGAAGAATTACTAGAAGGAACGTGTATGACATTATCAGGGCTTTAAAAGTCCCCAGCTTTCCTAAAAAGGATGTCATCTAAGACCCATCCATGGCAGACACCCACTGTTTTCAGGAGATGGTGGGGGAAAGGTCATTCATTCAATGACTATTGAATACCAGGTGTATGCCAGGCACTGCTAGGTGCTGAGGACACACAGAGAGATGATCCTACCTTCGCAGTCAAGCAGAGAAAATTGAGTAACAAAGTGTTGTGACAGGGAAGCATGGAGAGCACAAACAATGGTTATCAATGACTACTATGGTTAATGGAAGACTTTATACTGGATGGTTGAGCTTAACATCACCTGAACCCACTGATCAATCTTACCATCTCTAAAAGTGAAACCACTTTCCAATGTCATGGGGTTGGAAGCACAGAGCACCACTTATGAGTATAAAAACACCTGAATCTAATTAAGCCTTGAAATTGAACCACCTAGTTCCGGGGGATAAAGGAACATGGTAAATGATACCACGAGGTTACAATCAGACAAACTGAGAATGAAGGAAATTTTACCAGGCAATTGAAACAGTTTCCTCAACAAATAAATTGAATGAAATAGAAAAAAAGAAAAGAAAAAGAAGAAGAACTGTTAGAAATTAAAAGAGACTTGGACAAATCAACCAAATGCGATGAGTGGACCTGGTTTAGATCTTGATTCAAACAAACCAACTATAAAGACATTTTTGGGGCAATTATCTGAAATTGAACATGGATTAGGTATTAGATGATATTAAGAAATTATTATTAACTTTGTTGAGAATAATAATTATATTATGGTTATGTTTTTTAAAAAGAGTCCTTATGTTAGAGATACATAAGAAAGAATTAACAAGTGAAATAATGTGATCTTTGGGTTGGCTATAATACTCCAGATGTATTCATATATTACTTGCACAGTTAAAAGTAAGTGAGAAAGAAAAAAATTACAAGGACCAGGTCTTTCTCATTGGCCATTAACATAGAAGAGGGACTTCATTTGATCTAAAGAGTTAGGGTAAAAGTCACATCTATAGAAATCAGGTTCCCACAATGCAGATTATTGCAAGGAAGGCCTTGTGGAGGGGAAGCAGAGGACTCAGCAGGATGTGCTCTAAAACCTTGCTACTCAGAGTGTGGGCCATGGCCCAGCAGCGTTGACATCTCCTAGGATATTATAAGTGCAAAATCTCAGGCCCCACCTCAGATCCACTGAGTCAGAGCTTGCATTTTATCAAGATTCTCAGGTGGCTCCTATGTATATTGAAGTTTGAAAAATACTGCTTTATGTGCATACTCACCTTTTAATAAAGTTGTTTTATTACCCAGTTCTGAAAGTGCCCAGTGACCAAATCTAAGATTTCATGCAGGATCCCCAGAGAGCAAAGATGTGTGTATTAATCTGTTGCAACACCTACACTGGTTCCCCTAGTGATGGCCGATCCACCATCCATTCCTGGCCCCCAGCCACACAACATCCTCCCTGCCATGCTTCCTAATTGGTAATCTGCCACCCATGACCTTGACCAGATGGTGTACTGCCTTGGGACCCCTGGCCTCATCAGCTGATTCCACACTCAGGCAGAGGCACATTACAAAGGGGGGGTTAATGCCTGGAGCATCCAGAGAGATGGATGGGCCCCCAAAGATTGTGGCATGCAATTAAAGGGAAAGAACTCTATTAAGTATTTTTATGAGAGGCCAAAGCCCTTTACAGATAGGGGTCACCAGCCCTGCCATTAGTCTTGGTCTGTCCTCCAAATAGAAAATACTTTACATATGAAGAGGTTTCAGGAGGGTATAAGGGACAGCTGTGAAGTGCTTCAAATTCATTCCGGTAAATGGGACAGACTTTCTTCTACCCTCTTTTTTACCCAAGACAGGAAGGAAGGTTGTTCTCTGTCAGTGTTCTTTTTCCTTGTGGGCAGAGCCAACCTGGGAGCAGCATCTATGTCTCCTTCGCGATGAACACACAGGGCTGCTTAATGAATATTGATTCTGGTGATTGCTTTGATTAGTAGGGTCGGAGGAATTTTGCAGTTAATATCTGAGTTGATATAAGGCATGTGGCATCATTTCAATTCTCAGGGAATTGGCAACCACATCACAGCTTCTTTTATGAAGTGTCTCAAAAGAAATCTCTTCCATGCATCTGAATATTTGGCATCAGGGACACCAAACGTCTTGACTCTTCGCTTTGTTTTGGCTGCCTGAGGAGCAAGTAGACAGAGCTGTGCAATGGGACTGGGAAGGGTTAAGTGTGGGGGCTCTGAAGTCAAATTACTTGGGTTTAAAATCCCAATTTTGCCACTTACCCACTGTGTAACATTGAAATTACCTGTTCCCTCTATGCTATGCCTTAGTTTCTTCACATGTAAAACAATTTCTACCTCACAGTTTTGTTGTGATGATTAAATGACTTAGCACATGTGAAGAACTCAGAATAGTGCTTGGCACAGAGTAGGCATCCTCTAATGTTATTCATCATAACCTATGCAAATACTTAACAAATATTCTGAGCGCTTATCTTGGGCCAGATACTATGCTAGGCATTGGGAAATGACAAGGGAAAAATCTATATTTTCTTTAAAACACAAGCCTAGTAGACAGTGCTGTATCTAGACTGTGAATCAGGACCACCATTCTTACTTCATTATCCTGGCCCTCCATAGAGAACCATCCCTCAGGGGTTTTGAGAATCACAACTGTTTTGAGCTGCAGGGCACCTGAGAGTTTACCAATAAAACTTGACCCCTTTACAATTGAGGAAACCAAAAGTCAATTATCCAAAGGCAATTATGTCTTGACTGCTGGTCTGGAGCCATCTTCACCTGACCGTGAATCACTTGGCACTTGTGCAGTAGATATTTACTGCCCCTTGGATTAAGGACCCAGTCTTGTTCCTCTGCCCACTCATTCTTATGACCCTCAGAGTGGCTTGGAAGATGTACAGGACATGCTAGGTTCTGAGGAATAGATGCCTAGAGGTTGCTCCCTTCTCCCTTCCCCTCCAGCTAAGGCAACCAGCTCTTCCACTACCATCTTCCATTTCTGAAGGAAAGGTCCTAAAATTATGACAGTCACTTCTACTCAATATTGGTGGGGGGGCACTCACCATGTACAAAGCATCCTACCAAGTGCTGAGAT
Source organism: Tolypeutes matacus (assembly GCA_026826555.1). Classification (NCBI taxonomy): domain Eukaryota; kingdom Metazoa; phylum Chordata; class Mammalia; order Cingulata; family Chlamyphoridae; genus Tolypeutes; species Tolypeutes matacus. The sequence continues at coordinate 15,295,953 of JAKSZT010001178.1, forward strand.
TACAGAGAGGAATAAGATTTGGTCCCATCCTCTATAAGCTCACAATAGTGGAAGAGAAAGACATTTATATATATATATGTGTGTGTGTGTATATATATATATATATATATATATATATATATATATATATATATATATATATATAACTTGAATACATAACAAAATGTGAGAAATATGATGCTAAAGGAATTATATGCTATTAGGATACAGGGCAAAAAGAGATTGATTAAGGTTTGGGGGGTCCTGGTATAACAGCACTTTTATATGGCACTGACCCCTTTGCTAAAATATGTTAAGTGTCTGTTATGCCAATGAAGAAATACTCATTTAGGCCATGCACACATAATATTTAATTTTCCTTTGATGCCTGAAATTGGAGATTTCCAACCATTTTTTGATCATGCATCCTGATTTATAAAACATTTTTATAATGCCATCAATATATACATATTTATTTATGTATAAAATATATGCACGTACTGATAAATTGTGCAGAACCCATCAAACATAGATTAAAAAAATAAGAAGTATGAGTATGGGTGATTGTGCATTCCAAAGATGGTCATACCAACATCTATCTGATTCCATATATTCTTATTGCCATGTGATGCTGACTCTTTTCTATGGGGAGTGGGCTCTGTGTTCCCTTCCCTAGAAGCTGGGCGTAGCTCAGTAATGGCACTGGCCACTAGAATGCGTTGGCAGAGGCACTGCATGACTTCTGAGACGATGTCAACAAAGGCAATACTGCTTCTACCTGGCTCTTTTTCTCTTGGGACGCATGGCCAGAGCAAACATCTAAGAATAGAGGGTCCATATGAGAAGAGGTGACAGCCAGCATCATTTTCCTGATATGAGTGACCAAGCCTTCAGATCATCCCAGGTCCCCAGCCTTCGAGCTGACCTGGCTAGCCCCAGGTGCAATGGAGACAAGCTATCCCCTGCTAAGTTGCAAAATTGTGAGCAAAATAATTGTTGTTATTTTGAGCCACTGAGTTTTGGGATGATTTGTTAGGCAGTCCAAGTAACTGGAAAAATGAGAAAGATGAAGTAAACAATATTTTAAAAATAATTATTTTACTTGACTTTTCATTGATACAAAGAAAACCTTTATACTATCATTTTCTATTATTATTAGTAATAGTATGTTTAAAATATTTGGAAATCACATATCTGATAAGGATTTAATATCCAGGATATATAAAGAGATGTTACAACTTAACAATAAAAAGACAAACGACCCAATTAAAAAATGGGCAAAAGACTTGAATAGACATTTCTCCAAAGAAGAAATACAAATGGCAAAAAAACACATGAAGAAATGCTCAACTTCACTCATGATTAGGGAAATGCAAATCAAAACTACAAAGAGATATCATTTCACACCTATCAGAATGGCCACTATTAAAAAGACAGAGAACTACAAGTGTTGGAGAGGGTGTGGAGAGATAGGAACACTTCTTCATTGTCGGTGGGAATGCAGAATGGTAGAGCCACTATGGAGGACTGTTTGGCAGTTCCGAAAGAAGTTGAATGTAGACTTGCCATGTGACCCAGCAATACCACTACTGGGTATATACCCAGAAGAACTGAGAGCAGTGACACGAACAGACATCTGCACACCGATGTTCATAGCAACATTATTCACCATTGTCCCAGGTGTCCATCAACATACAAATGCATAAACTGTGGTCTATTCACGTGATGGAAAATTATGCAGCTGTAAGAAGAAATGAAGTTGTAAAGCATATGACAACATGGATGAACCTGGAGGACATTATGTTGAGCGAAGCAAGCCAGACACAAAAGGACAAATACTGTATGAATGCATTACTATGAACCAAATATATTGTGTAACATATTGTTTGATTCAAAAAAATTTTTGTATGTATCCAGTACATTTAATTGAGAAATGTTTATATTTATTCATCTTTGTTAACTTTTTAGTTTTTAATTGTTTATATTTTCAATCATTAAATGTACAAAATAAAAAAAAAATAGTATGTTTAGAGAGAATAGTGTAGTTGGATATATTTCATAAAAACAAAACAAAACAAAACAAAACAAAACCCAACAACTTAGTTCAACACTTTACAATAGGGTAATTCAAAGGTGTGGTTCTGAACCGAGTTTATTTCCACACTTGATTTTGATGGCAAACTTGGACAAAAAAAAAAAATAGCTCACCTTACAAAGTCATGCCATACACCACATTGACCATACAGACCCTGTAGTTAATGATACAAATCCATGTTTTTAAAGAACCTTGATCATTTTGGATTTGGGGGTTGACTTTTTTTTATTATATATTTTTAATTTATTTTTAAAAGATACTTAGATTACATAAAATGTTACATAAAAAATTATAAGGGATTCCCTTATGCCCCACTCTCCAGACCTCCCACTTTTTCCCACATTAACAAGAACTTTCATTAGTGAGGTACATTCATTGCAATTGATGAACACATTTTGGAGCATTGCCACTAAGCATGGACTGTAGTTTACCTTGTAGTTTGTACTCTCTTCCACCCCAATTCTGTAGGTTATGGCAAGATATATAATGGCCTGTATCTGTCATTGTAATGTCTTCCAGGTCAATTCCAAGTCCTGAAAATGGCTCCATATTACACCTCTTTTTCCTTCTCCCTGACCTCAGCACTTCCAGTGGCCAGTGTCTCCACATCGATGATAGGGGGCTGACTTATTGTTTACCCCATATTGTGACAACAAAGAGCTCATGCCAAGAGGAGAAGATCAGGTTGGCCAGTCTCCTGTTACTTGCTTTAGTCTGTGGTTTCTTTGCAGGCATGGGAAACTGCTGCTTACTAGTTTAGTGAGGAAGAGTTTAATTTTGCCAGATAAAGAATATAATCACGACTGCCACGCGCTGACACATTCTCTGTTAACCAGGTCCATCGTCAGGCTCCTTACCCAAGCACCAAACCTGGCAGAATGTGTCCTCCACTCTCTCACCCCCAGCGCCAGCCTTTCCAAACCACTTGCCATCTCCATTCACCCTCTCCCAGAGAAGGGTTGTGGAATAAAAGGATACATCTGAATTCCAATCAAATGATCAGAGGACAACTGCTCTTTCAATTGTTTATACACTTTGTAATGATGGCAGAGAGAAGGGGTCCGATTTACTTGTATGATGATCTTACTCACAGTGTGGCAAAACTAGCAATACACATCCTCTTTAAAGTTGCCTGAAACTGTAGGGTTGGGAGTGGGGGCAGAAAAGTCCTTGTTATACCTAAGGAGCCCCAGACATGGCATATTTGTGTAGTGACTTAGTGTGGACAGTATAATGAATGTCATCCAACAATTAGTCTTTTTTTTTTTTTTTAGGAGGTACCAAGAATTGAACCTAGGATCTCACACATGGGAAGCAGGCACTCATCCACTGAGCTATATCCGCTCCTTCCACAATTAGTCTTGATCATCTTTTTTTTTGTACTACATTTAAAACCATGTTGTCTATTAAATGTGCAGCATAAGATTTTTTCACCTGGTAACACAATTTTGTGTTTAGATAGACAGCCATAGAAAAATAAAATTCTGTTAACCCCAAATTTCTTTTGCGGCCCACCCTTTAAGAACTCATCTGTTTTGTAAAGTAGGTATATTTATATTCCTATTTTGCTTTAGGGATAGAGGAGGGAAATAGAGTAGGCAAATGCATTCAGCTCACCAGTTATTAAGGCTGTGGATTACATTCTCTGTGGATCATCAGGGGTGTGTTTTTCATTCTGGGCCAACACTGACCAGAGTACCCGGGGAATACAAACTCATTTTAAAATTAGCACAAGCAAAAATAAATAATGAGGGGAAAAATGCATTGTAAAAAAGAATAATACAATGCACTTGAAAGCCGGAGATAAATACAGTTTCTATCAATCACTGCTCTGGACTGTCTTCTCCCTGCTTTCCCTTCCATTTGCTTGCATAATTGAATGTTGACTACACAAAGAAAATTAACATGAGAAAGTATTGCCACCAAGATTTCCTAAACCTGTGTTTTACTGCGTCAAGGCATCCACACATACACATACTGCCCTGTCCCAGCTCAGGAAATGTCTCCCTTTTACTGGGACAGGACGGCACATGCTTCAACTTTAAACTTGGTTTGCCTTTCTTGGGAAAGAGTAAGGATCTCTGCACCTGGGTGTGTCCTAGAGAACTCTAGCATTTCCACATCAGATCTCCTCGGGCTTTCACAACTCAATTCCCAGAAGGTGGCATTTTAATGCTCACATTTGCTTTTTTTTTTTTTTTTCCCAAATCAATTTTATTGATACATATTAATAAAACATAAATCCACCCAAAGTGTGCAATCATATGGTTGTGCATTCAACACTTCAATCACTTTTAGAGCATTTTCATTATTCCAGTAATAATAATAAACAAATAACAAAGAAAAACTCATCACTTAATCTTTCTATGCTTCCTCTGCAATTCTGTTTCTGATTCTCTAGTTTATTTGTATTTATGTTTTGTAAAAGCAGTCATATAGGCAACATCTCTCATAGTGTTTTTTTTTAATTTTTAATTTTAAAAGATGCTTAGATTCATAAATGTTACACAAAAATTACAGGGATTCCCATGTTCCCCACCTCCCACACCTCCCCTAACATCCCACATAATTATCTTTCATTAGTGTGGCTCATCACCTGCAATGGATATACTCATCCTGGGGCTTTACCACTAAGCATGGGCCATAGTTCACATTGTAGACCACACTCTCTCCCACACAGTTCTGCATGTTATATGCTGATGTGAAATGGCCTATATCTGTCATCGTAATGTCACTCAGGATAATTCCCAAGTTCTGAAAAAGCCCCTGTATTACAACTGCTTTTCCCCTCCCTGCCCCAAAAGCATCCGGTGGCCACTGGCTCCACCTCACTATTGTAATTTCTTCCATTGCTTGAATCACAATATGTCTACAACAGAATACCATTAAGTCCACTCTAGTCCATAGCTCATCCCCCAATCCTGAGGAGTTTGGGATGGTGCTGTCCACTCCACCTCCAAGTGTTTGTGTTGTATATTATGCAGGTACATATATACAATTATCCAGCCTGCAGCTGCAGACTCTCTTCATTCCCTGGGATGGCTGTTGTCCATCATCGTCTTTGCTTTTTTATAGTCCTCTTCCTTTTCCCTTTATTCATCCTTTGGAAAACATTTTGAAGACATTGTTGCATTCCTTTCCCAAATATACGGTGACCTAAGCATCGTAACTTCTTGGCATTCTGTTTGTGAATCTTTTCATCCCTTATCTCCCTTTCTACAGGAGTGTTAACATCCGTGTTAACTCAAGAGGAGAGAGGAGAATTCCTACGTGATGGCAACACAGCTGTTGTGACAACTGATTTATTAAATTTTTGAGTTTTGTAATACAGACAAAAGAAAATTTAATCTTTTGATGGCAAAATCAATTTCCAATCTATGATAAGAGAGTGTAGTAACTCCAGCCTAAATGTAGTAATGAGGAGAAGACTTGTCCTTCTCTTGCTTTCATGAACAGCAGCATAGAGCAGGGCACCTGCAAGTCTTATAAAATCACCCCTTGAAACTTCCATTGGGGTTTTAGGAGCCATCTCTCTCCAGTCAACTTCAATGAACTGCTCCAGGGAAAGTTGTCTGACCTTCCAGAGAGTTGCTTGCCATGCTTCTGTTGACAAGCCATTGACCCAGGGGGTGGAGGGCAACTGGTTTTCTTATCCACCACTGGAAATTACAATATTTTCATGGACTCTCCTTAGATAGAGAGAAGTTCCTTTTGTTATAATGTTAATTATCAGGACTTTGAACTTCATGCAAAGCAAATGAAAATTGGTCTTCTACAACTCACAGCACAGGTGGGTTACTCAGCAGATTTCACTACCACCAAATTGCCTTATTTTCTCTCTTTCATATTTTCTATTTTTAATCTAGACTTACAAATGCAGTCATTGAAAAAAAAAAAAACCTAGCCTTTAGGCCTAATGCATTTTAAAAAATAACGATTATTTCTTTTAAATGGAGCCTACATTGGCCTGACTTCCTTCTGTCTGAATAAAAGCTTTAGCACAGTATAAAAGGGTTGCATGTGCTGAAATGTTGCCCAAGGATATATGTTATTATTCCGCCCCCCTTGACCAGCAGGGTCTCGGTTCTCTTTCCCTTTCAGCCTTTTGTTTGAACAGATGGGATTGGGGAAGGGAGTGAAAGAAAGCCATTCTGTTCTCATTAACTCTCCCCATACACAAACACAAACCTGGGCTTTGGGGACTCAGAAACAGGGCAGCTCACACTCCTTTGCCACTGAGACCTGATGTACCCAGATACAAAGAAAGCCAGGCCTGGGACCCCTATCACCATCTCTATGAGACCACTGACCAATTGGGCTTCAGACTTCTTGTTTTAAAATGACGTTTTTTAAGAAAAAAAGACGTTTATATATGTTTTTAGAAATAGATTCACCAAAATATGTACCTGCATAATATACAACACAAACACATATTACATGCATAGAAGAAATCAATCTATTATACATATATAAACGTGAACCTGAGGATTATTTTCGGAAATTCCTTCATTGTGTAGAGCGGTATCTCGAGAGCATAAATGATATAGTTGTGATGAAAGATAAAGGTGTTCTGTGACCTCTAAAAATTCTTTTCACTTTTATTCTATCTTCCCTCTATGCAATAGCCTTAAAATAGAAAGAGAAGGTGGGGTCCCTATTATTTTGTGCTCTTTTGTTCAGTTGTGATGTAAAAATTATTATTAAAGCAGCTAGTTTGAATGGTGGTGGTAGTTGTGAAAGTGCTCCTGACCAAGAAAAATGTTCCCAATATGTACTGTATTAAAAATATGGCCCAAACATTGAAAGCGCTCTCTTTAGGGGACCTTCTAAACAAGGCCTTCGGAATATTTTGTAAGAAAGGGAAAGGCTTTGCACAACTAGACAAGGGTGTTAGCTTCCTGGTGAGCTGGTTCAGGGAAGTGGCATCTTTTGTTCTGTGTGCTGGATTAGAAACTGGTCTGTGCTATTTGTTAGATCATATTTGCTTTTAAATCTCTGTCTGTCTTCATTAGGATGATGAGGGTACTGAGGCAAGGATAAATAGAGCCTCAAACGGTGTCTTCTTATGGCCAGATGCTACCACGTGAGCTTTTGACTCCCCTGAGCCCTGAGTCTCAGGAGGGCAAGGAAAATAAAAAAAAAAAGAAAGAAAAACAGTCCAAGAACAGATATATTTCTATTTTGTAGCACATCCATACATTTGGAATGCAGTTCCCAAAGGACTGAGATAACACTCTTTTTTTCCCCCAGGATTTCTAAAAATGTGAAATATGCAGAATAAAAACAAAACATCTCCCCAGCATCTCTCTTGGAGGGATCCTTAAAGTGGGGGTAGGGTGGGGTGAAGTGGGGCGATATTTGTGTCAAAAGACAAAAGCACTTCTAGGTGATAAAATACCCTTTGTAGTTCTATCAAATATTTCCTTTGAATTTGCTGTAAACACAAATTAGTGAGTTTACTTTAGTTATGTCTGGAGAAACTGAGGCACACATGCATCAAGCCTGAGTTTGTGATTAAAAGAGATATTGAGTGAAATGTTTGCTCTTTATTAGCAATTGTTAACCTGTGAACACAGGATTCAAAAGAACCTGTTGAAATAAAACCTTTAGTCAACTATCCAGCTTGCATCAAAAGATACTGATATTTAATACCCTGGTAGAAAAACAACAACAACAAAAAACTGGCTCTATTGTTCAGTTTTTACCAAAATAATTAACTGCTATATAGATGAAAACAGACACTTGGACTTCAACTGGAAAAGCTTGGCATATCTCTCAATATTTTTACTTTCAAAATTGGTTCAGATTGAAGAGGTTGAAAACAAGGACTATAAATTGGCCAAACAACTGGAAGAAAAAAAGGCCAGTGATAAAAGGCAGCCAGTCCCAAGGGGGATTGTCTAATAGGGTGCAGCAGGGGTCAGCACCGGGTTTAGTCCTGTTTAATATTTTTATTACCAATCTGAAGGGGGAGGGGAAGCCACATAAAAACGAAATCTGCAGATGGCTACTCATTATGGAGGATTTGCAGACCCCAGGAAGATCAGGAATGAAATTCAGAGGTGCATTTGGAAAGGTGGTTGGGAAAGAACAAAGAAGAATCAGGCTAGAGCCCTGTAAGATGGTGAATTCGAGGAATCTTGTGCTGCAGGAATTCTGAGTGCACCCTGTCAGTGGTCACTGACAGAAGCAGGTTTTACCTCTGCTTGTTGGGAAACATGCACATCATTTTGGGTGTTTGGACTGGCAGCATAAAGGTCTTTCCCATCTAACGTTTATGAGACTGTCCTTTAATTACTGAATTTAGTTATAATATAAGAAGACAGAGGTAACTTGAAGTTAGAATCTTTGGCTTCATATTTGCAAGTGCTTAGGTGCAATGGAAGGCCCGTGGGTGCCTGCAAAGACCACAGTAACCTGGGGATCCATGAAAGGATCTATTTCTTCTTCTTTTTCTTTTTTATTAGTGAAGCTGTACGTTTGCAGAAAAGCCATGCATAAAATAAAGAGTTTTCACATACCACCCTGTTATGACCACTTTGCATTAGTGTGGTATATTTGCTATAATTCATGAAAGTACATCTTTATAATTGTACTATTAACTATAATTGTACTATTAGCTGTAGCTCATGGTTTAACTTCGGGCTCACCATTTGCGTTGCGCAGTCGCATGGAATTTTTATTTTTATTTTTATTCTAGTACCATATATACTTAGCCACATTCAAATATAGAATTCAGTGCTATTACATTCACAATGCTGTGCTACCATCACCACCACCCGTTACCAAAACTTTTCCATCATCCCACATGGAAACGCTGTACATTTTAAGCCTTAAAGTCCATCCCAACCCCTGGCAACCTATATTCTAGATTCTGACTTCATGAGTTTGCTTATTCTAATTTTTTTTTTTTTTTTTTAAAGATTTTATTTATTCATTTATCCCCCCCTTGGTGCTTGTGCTCGCTGGGTCAGCTAACCACGCCGTGTGGGCGGGCTTGCCTTCACCAGGAGGCCCTGGGAACCGAACCCGGGGCCTCCCATATGGTAAACGGGAGCCCTACTGATTGAGCCACAGCCGCTTCCCTATTCTAATTATTTTATATCAGTGAGCTCGTACAATACTTGTCCTTTTGTGTCTGGATTATTTTACTCGACGTGATGTCTTCAAGATTCCTCCATGTTGTTGCATGCATCGGGACTTCATTTCTTTTTACAGCTGAATAATATTCCACTGTATGTATATACCACATTTTGCTGATCCATTCATGGGTTGATGGACACTTGGGTGTTTCCATCTTTTGGCAATTGTGAATAATGTCACTATGAACATCAGTGTGAAAATATGTGTTGGAGTCCCTGCTTTCAATTCTCTTGGGTATATCCCTAGAAGTGGGATTGCTGGGTCATATGGTAGGTCTATAGTTAACTTCCTAGTAACTGGGAAGGCCATTCTCGGATGAGCATAAGCAGCCTACCCGAAGCACAGCTTGGCACCTGAAACGTGCAGTTGGAACAAAGCCTTTCTTCAGGCAGAGTCCCTACCTACCACCAGCCTGTGCTCCCTGAGGCTGTTTCCCAAAAGCACACTGTCTCTGCCTCATTGCTTGAAGCCCCACCCCCAATCTCTACAAGTATTTCTTCTGCCTTCTTTATTTACTCAACAGAGAGGCCATCATCAGTGGATGCTGGCCCCTGCTTCTCGTTTTACAATTATTCATAACCTATTTCTGATAACATTTTTACAAAAGGACCTTTTAAAAGTAATCTTCCTTGGCATATTTATGATATTGGGCCTTATCTTCCAGAAATTACAATTACCAATAAAAATATTTCCATCTGTTCACTAAAAGTGGCGTTTTCTATAGAAGCCAGATGACCTGCTCCGCGTTGCAAACAGGTGCTGATGTGAAACTCTGCCTTCCTGCCTCACAGCCTCTGGCTTGTCATGTGACACCCTTCACCCTCTAATCTCAACCCAACTTCCCAGCCTCATCTTCCACCCATGCCTTCCCAAGGTGCCTTCAGAGTGTGTCTTCAGGACATATCGGTTCACTCGCCGCTCTCTAACCCACCATGGATGTGACTACTCATGCTGTTCTCTCCACACACACCATGGGTTTTCACGCCCCCCCCCCCCGCCCATCTGTTACTAACACAATTCTCTCTGTCCTCCCTTCACTTCCTAGCTTGGGAAAATCCCAATTATTTTAAGTCCCAGCCAAGATGACACCTCTTCTGTGAAGCCTTCCCAGAACCACTCACCGTTACCCCTTCTCTGAGATACCTACTCTCTTCTTCTGGTTTCCTGGTATTGTAGCTTCTAAAACAATGCAGTTCTGCCTCCATCCTTAATCTGAGCATTCCTGGGGTCAGAACTTTGTCTTACTCAACCCAGACCTCAAGTTCCCGGGCACAGAAGTGTTTCAATGAACATTTGCCAAATGCTTTAATTAAACTTGTTAAACTCATGAATGGAAGTTGTTTTTGCTAAAGAAAGGGGGGAAAAGTCCAGAAAATCAAAGAACTACCTGATAAAGGGACAGATTTGAGGTCTGGAAAGAGAGGAGAGTCTATTCTATACACTAGGACCCCCTGGTGGAGAGAGACAGGCAGCACAAGCAGCTTAGAAATTAACCATGGAACAGGGAGCCCCGTTGCCTGCCGGAACTGGGTCTGGGTTAGCCACAGAAAGGTGTTGGAAGTGAGAATCCCAAATGCAATTTCACAGTTGGAGCCGCCTCCCTCCTCCAGTGCGGCAGTGGCGGCAGCAGCGTCTGTCCTGGGACAGGTACAAGGACTGTGTAATCAGGCTCAGCTGGTAATCAGGGAGCTGCCAAACAGACCAGAGACTAAATTATCTCCCTGTCCCAGATAAAGCAGCCTTCTAGATGAGGGTTAAAACCAGTGGTGGCAGAAAAAACAAAAGGGAGGAAAGTGGCAGCTGCTACCGAACACCTGGTCGGTGGAAGGCTCCCAATTCATCCTTATTCACCTTCTAAAGTCCGGGTTGTTTGACAAGGAACAAGTGTTTCAGACCAAAGGTATTTGGTGCCAAAGTCATCACTGGAGGAGGAAAACAATTTATACCCACAATGACAACAAAAGGGGGCAGAACCAATTTCCTGTCAGCAGCTCTAACACTTGCCACTGGCCAGCTGAGTAGACTCCGTCAGACCAGAGGCTGTGCCTCAGTTTCTCTCTTTGTTAGTTGAGAGATTGTGTCCTTACATCAAAGATGCAGGTGATAAGACCTTATTGTGAAAGAAGATTCCATTTCTCCTCTAGCCTTTGTGACACTGAGGGGGGCCAGAAGGGACTTGCAGTTATGGTCAAAACACAAAGAATTCTTGAGCTATGAGGTTTGGAGCAGACAAAAGTCTGTCTACTTAATCGCTATTTATTAAGGATTCTGTGTCTTTAATAAAACTCGTGCTGGGCACTGAATATGCAGTAGTGAAAGAGTCTTTGGGACAAACAGACCTTAACCAATTCTTCATTCAAGTAAATGTAAAAATGCCCCTCTGATAATGACAAAGAAGCAAAGAGTTAGGTGAGAGGCTAGCAGGGGGCTTGATCCATTTAAGGGAAGACTTCCCTCAAAAAGTGGCAACAGAGGGAAGCAGATGTGGCTCAAGTGACTGACCTCCTGCTTACCACATGGGAGGTGCTGGGTTCGGTTCCCAGTGCCTCCTAAAGAAGAAGAGTAAGACAGCAAACTGACAGGAAAAGATGACACAATAAGAGACACAAGGAGGAAAATATAATGAGAGACACAACAACGCAGGGAGTGGAGGTGGCTCAAGCGATTAGACATCTCCCTCCCACATGGAAGGTTCTGGGTTCGGTTCCCAGCACCTCCTTAAAAAAAAAAAAAAAGAATACCAGCACACAACAAACAGACACAGCAAATACAAACAATGAGGGGATGGGGAAAAATAAATAAATATGTTTTAAAAAGGGGGCGGGGGCAACAGAGCTGAGAGCTAAAGGATAAGTAGAGTCAACTCCATGAAAAGGGGAAGGATGAGCATTCCAAGCTGCTGGAAGAGCAGGCACAAAGAAAGACTTCTGTGATTGCAGGCGTGTTGTCTTATTAGTCACTGCATCAATGATTGTCTGGTTCAGGCATTTTACACCTTAAGCCTACAGTATAGTGGGGCTGGGTGGGGAAGCAGGGTGTTTTCCTGAGTAGGAATTGTAAACTTCTTCCTCAGCAGGGGGCCGGAGGCTGGCCCTGGTTTCACTCAGCTGGCAGGTCAATAGCAACAGGGTCAAGATGTCCTGATACAGCTCGTGGGCAGCACACAGTAAGAGGGACAGGACTTGTTCCAAGGAATGGGTTTTAGACAGGACCTTGACATTGTATCATCTATACTAGTCATTTATTGCCACAATAATGCTGAGGAACAAGCCAACCCAGCACTCAAGTGGGTCCCTGCAACTAGCCTTTATGCCCATGAATGGCAGGGTGATCCTGGGAGCCTCTGCTTCAGGCTGAGGGTGAGCGACGCTGGGCTCCTGGCACCAGGCTGGCTTCAGGTCTGTTTCATGTGTCTCATTCTGGGGAGCCAGGTTGAAGGGACAGTGGCACCCAAGGCATGCTCTTCTCATGGTGGCTCCCTGGAAGCAAAAGCCAAGTCAAACCATGCAAGCACATTTAAGGCTTCTGGTCACATTATATCCACCAACACTCCACTGGTCAAAGAGAGTCACGTGGGCCCAACTCAGTCTCAATGGGACAGGGACACATATTCCACACATAGTGGGAAGGGGAGGGGAATGAATATTTGCTGAACGATAATCCAAATTATCACCCCATATTTAAGACCAGAGTGTGGTTATCTTAGGATCAGAAACCAGGACTCTGGAAACCCACTATTTGTACTGTCTGCTATTATTTCCTTTTTGTTCTCCCCTAGTATTTAGTTAAATTCTTTTTAGAAATGTCAAGTGGTCTCAGCTGTGCTATGAAGAACCAGGAGAAAACAATTTTGCCCACCCGTGAGCCTGAGTTTTAAAAGCAAACTGGTATACCCTGGGGTGAGAATCCCAAGTGAAAGATGAAACTCAGGGGAACAGTTTTTAAAAATTCTTGTTCAGCTGTCCCTTTCCCTCAGGGGGATTCTCCTTCCAGCATTCTTCTCTTGTTCCCTCCTTGGAGGATTTTACGATTTGTTTTCGTAAGAAAATAGTTTCCTCACAGCGTGCGTGATGTGTCAGTCTATAGCATAAGTAAATACAGTGTATTATCCATCCTATACCAGGATGCTTCCAGTTGACTTGCCATCAACAAGACAAGCCTCCATAGGTGTTCACAGTTGTTTTAACCATCACAGCCGCTTCAGGTCCATTGGAGGAAAGTGAAGTCTACAAATGCTCTGATTTTAGAGAATGAGACATTGGGAAGTGATAAACATACCCATCCTATTCCTAAAAGAGAATGCTGCAGGTGACCAAACTCTGCCACTAAAAATCAAAACCCTGCTCAACCTCTGTGTTCCAGAGGGTATCCACAGCATCTTCCCTGTCTCCCGCTTAGCCAGTGTTTACAACGTGCAAGAGTGCTTGTCAAACTTTAATGGGCTTAGAAATCACTCAGGGATCTTGTTAAATGCAGATTCTGATTCAGTGGGTCTGAGATTCTTTCTCCCTCCCTCCCTCCTTCCTTCTCTCAATCTCAATCTTCTTTTCTTGCTTTTGCTTCTATTATGTGTTAGATTCCATGATCTCCTCCTGAAGTGGCTAGTGTCATCTTTGGATTGTCTTTCTTCAAACTTAGTAACTATAGAAGGGAGAAAAATACTCTGATATAACACAAACATTTAAAAAAACACTTCAAAGGGAAGGGATCTGCTTGGGCCATCGTGAGCTGTGTGCTCTGCCATGGTTATAACACTATGGAGAGAAGGGTGGTGGTCGGTTCCCATAGGAGTCACATGCTGGAAAGGAAAAGCTGTTATGGAAAGAAGGGGAGAAAGGAATGGATACTTGACAGCAAAAAGAGCAGAGTTAGGGGTTTCTGGTCATCAAGATGGCAAAGTGAGCTGCTCCAGGGCTCTGTCTCCCACAGAAAGTTTAAGCAGCAGGCAAAAACTGGCAGAGCCATCTTTCTCAAAACTCCAGGGAACAGTTAAAGGGTTGCAGTAACACGGCAAGTGCGAAATCAAGAAAAAAACAACCTAAAAATGGTAGTGAGATGGCATATTTAAAGTGGAGAAAGCAAAAAATTGCCAACCAAGAATTCTTTTCTGGCAAAACTGTCTTTCAAGGGAGAGGTTAAAACATTCCCAGGTAAACAAAGCTGCAGGAGTTCATCACTACTAGACTGGTCCTACAAGAAATGCTAAAGGGAGTCCTTCAGGTTGAAAAGAAAGGACACTAGACAATAGATCAAAGCCACATGAAGACATAAAAATTCCTGTAAAGGTAGCAACATGGATAAATAGAAATTCCAGTACTATTGCATTTTTGGTTTGTAACTCCACTTTTTATTTCCTACAGGATCTAAAATGCACATGCAAGAAAGTAATGTTAAATGAATGGCTTGGTACTTATAATTTATAAATATGTAATTTGCAACAAGAACTGAATAAAAGTGGAATTATGGAGGGGTTTAGAAACATAGTGTGTATATATTGTTGAAATTAAGTTGGTGTCAAAGCAAAGGAGATTGTTTTAGATTTAGGATGTTAAATTTAAGTCCCGTGATAATCACAAAGAAAATATTGGAAAAACACACACAAAACAAAAGAGATTCTAAAGCGTTCACTAAAAAACTTGGCAAAGGATTTGAATAGATATTCTTCCAAAGAAGATATACAAATGGCCAATAAGCACATGAAAAGGTGCTCACTATCATTAGCCATTAGAAAAATACAAATCAAAACCATAATGAGATACCACCTCACACCCACAAGAATGTCTATTATTAAAAAACAAAAAGTAACAAATGCTGGAAAGGATGCAGAGAAATGGGAACCTTAGTACATTGTTGGTGGGAATGTAAAAGCAGGTGCTCAACCACGTGAGCTACATCCGCTCCCCTCACATTATTTTTGCAACTGTCCTGTAAGTTTGACATTATTTCAAAATAAAAAATAAAAAAAACAACAACAATGAAACAGCAGAGTCTTTTACCTTGGCACTCAAAACTTTTCTTAGTCTGGGTCCAATGTAGGTCCACAGCATTATTGCTTATTTGTTCTGCACAAAACCTTCACTCCAGCCAGACTGTCCTTGATTTTTTGCTTTGGTTGACCTTGCCTAGCCTGTCCTTTTCTTCCTTCTCTGCCAGTCTAAATTCTACTCATCCTTCAAGGTCAGAAGAAAAACTTCTTCATCCATCTTTTACATATTCTCTCCCTTCCCTGAGAATCTTATTTGCAGATATCCAGAAGTGTGCTGGCAAATGTTTAATAATGGCGCCCCTGAAAAACCAAACGAACAAAAACACAAAAACCTTGATTTATAATTTGCCAATATCCATGGTACAAATATTCCCACATGGTCAATTTCTAGCTACCAACACGACATTATTAAATGTGGTGTTGGGAAGAGGTTTGTAGTGGGACACCATTTATAGTATTTTTAAAAAAGATTTATTTTAATTTATTTATTCCCTCCTCATTGTTTTGTGCTTCTGTATGCTCTGTGTGTCCATCTGCTGTGTCCTCTCTGTGTCTGCTCCTCTTTTCTTTAGGAGGCACTGGGAACCAAACCTGGGACCTCCCATGTGGGAGAGAGGCGCTCAATCACTTGTTGTGTCTCTCATTGTCTTTCCTCTTTGTGTCTCCTTATTGCATCATCTTGTTGTGTCAGCTCACCACACCTGCCCGTCACACCGGCTCGCTGTCTTGCTTGTCTTCTCCAAGAGGCCCTGGGAACCAAACCCAGGACCTCCCATGTGGTAGGCAGGAGCTCAATCGCTTGAGCCACATCTGCTTCCCATTTTGTTGTATTTTGACCATATAAATACAATAAATGTAAATAATCTCAAGAGCACAGATATTATTAATACTGAGGTGGTTTCAAGCCAAGGAATACCTGCAACCACCAGCAGCTGAAAGAGGCAAGGAATAGAAATTTGCATCTTTTCATGCGCTTATTATATACTTTCTTCAGTAAAGTGTTGATTCAAATATTTTGCTCAATCATTTGTCTTATTATTGAGTTGTCTTCTTATTGAGCTGTGAGAGTTATTTGTATATTCTAAATGCAAGTTATTTATCAGATATATGTTTGCACACATTTTTCTCCCAGTCTGTGGCTTCATTTCTTTCATGTTATCTTTTGAAGAGCAAAGGTTTTTGATTTTGATGAAGTCCAATTAATCTTTTTTTTTTTTCTTTTATGGTTCTTGCTTTCTGTGCTATATCTAAGAAATCTTTGCCCAACCCAAGGTCACAATATTTTCCCCTATATTTTCTTCTAAAAGTTTTTATACTTTTAACTATTACATTTAGGTCTATAATGCATTTTTTTTTTTTTTTTAAGATTTTTATTTATTTATTCATTTATCCCCCCCCCCCTTGCTGCTTGTGCTCACTGGGTCAGCTAACCACGCCGTGCGGGCGGGCTTGCCTTCACCAGGAGGCCCCGGGAACCGAACCCGGGGCCTCCCATATGGTAAACGGGAGCCCTACTGATTGAGCCACAGCCGCTTCCCCGTTCTAGAAGCTTTTATTGTAAATTCTTTAGACTTTTCTATAGAGACAGTCATGTCCCCTACAAATGAGATAATTTTATTTTTTCCTTTCCAATCAGTATGCAATTTATTTCTTTTTCTTCCCTTATTGCACTGGTTAGGACCTCCAGTACAATGTTTAAAAACAGTGATGAGAACCGACATTTTTGTCTAATCTTAGGAGAAATAATATACTCTGTTTTTTACTATTAGGTATGAGGTTATTTATTTTAGGTTTTTGAAATAAACCTCTTTTTTCTGGTTGAGGAAATTACTTTCTATTTATCATTTTCTGGGAGTTTTTAAAAAAAATCAGAAACAGGTGTTGAATTTTGTCAAATGCTTTTATCCACCAGAGATGATCATATGGTTTGTCTTTTTGGTGGTGGTGTTCTGCTTATATGTTGAATTACATTGATTGATTTTAAAAGTTCAATCTTGCATTCTTGTGATAAACCCCATTTGGTCATGTATTAACATAATTATATATTGCTGGATTTAATTTTCAAAAATCATTTTAAGGATTTTTGTGTTGATGTTCACTAGGGATATTAGTCAGAAGTTTGCTTTCTTGTAATACATTTTTATGGTTTTGCTAACAGGGTAATGTTGGCCTAATAAATGAAGAGTGATCCCTTTACTTCTGTTTTCTAGAAGAGTGTGTAGAATTAACAATGATTTCTTCCTTAAATGTGAAGCCATATGAGCCTGGAGTATTCTTTGCAGGAAGGATTTTAACAACAAATACAATTAATTTAATAAATACAGAATTATTCAACTTATCTATTTCTTCTTGCATAGGCTTTGGTAATTGGAGTCTTTAAAGGAATTTTGTAAGATCTATAAAGATGCTCCTCCTTTCATTCTTGATTTTAGTAATTTGTGTCTTCTCTCTTTTTGGCCTGATTAGTATGGATAAAGTTTTATGAAATTTATAGATATTTTCAAAGAACCATGTTTTGCTTACATTAATTTTCTCTCTTGGTTTTTTGGTTTTTATTTTGTTAATTTTTCTCTTATTTTTATTGTTTCTTTCATTCTGCTTCTTTTGGATTTAATTTTGCTCTATTTCTAGTTTTTTACAATGGAAACTGAGGTCATTGATTATATTGATTAATATAAACATTTAGTGCTATAAAATTTAAAGAACTTCTTTAGTTGTACAGTGTCTCACAAATTTTGATATTGGGTTTTCATGTTCACTAGGTTCAAAATATTTTCTAATTTCCCTTGTGATTTTACCTTTGACCCTTGGGCTATTTAGAAGTGTGTTGTTAATTTCAAAAATACTTGGGAGATTTTCCACACCTTTCTGTTATTTATTTCTAATTTAATTAAATAGTGATTGGAGAACATACTCTGTATGATTTAAATCCTTTTAAATTCACTGAGACTTGTTTTATGGCCCAGAATGTGGTCTACCTTGGTGAATAATCCATGTGCACTTAAAAAGAACGTGCATTTTGCTGTTCTTTGAAGTACTAACTATACAAGGTCTTAGTACCTTGTGAATGAAGTACTCTATATATAGATCAATTAGATCAAGTCACTTGATATTGTTATTCAAAACCTCTATGTCATTATTAATTTTCAGTCTGTTCTATCAATTACTAATAGAGGAATTGTAATATCTTGGACCACAAAAGTCTGTATAATTGTCTATTTTTCCTTTCACTTCTATTAGGTTTTGCTTTAGTTATTTTGAAGCTATATTATTAAATGCATACGCACTTAGGATTCTTAGGTTGATTGATGAATTGACCCTTTTATCATTATGAAATCTTGTTTTAAATCCCTAGTAATACTCTTTGTTCTGAAATTAATATAGCCACTCCAACTGGCTTTTGATTAGTCCTACTTGATATTTCTTACATAGTTTAACTCTAACACTTTTGTGTCTTCACAGCTAGTGTAAGAACAGTATACCTCCATCTCTCCTCTCCTGTCATTTAAGCTATTGTTATTTTACATTTTACTTCTGCTTATGCTATGTATACAATACATTAATATTATTTTTGCTTTAAACAATGCTATTTATCACATTATTCAGGAACTCATCCCTTTGTTCATCCATCTGTTAGTTCCAAATTTCATTCTTCTTCTTCCTGGAGAATTTCCTTTAATATTTTTTTGTAGTGCAGGTTTATGGGTCATGTATTTTCTCAGCCCTATTTATCTGAAAAGTTTTCATTTCTCCTTTTAATTAATAATTTGTATAGCTTTATTGAGGTATAATTGATATCTACAATAAACTACACATAATTAAAGTACAACTTGATGTATGTGCATGCAAGCACGCACACACATACACACAAAACCATTACCAAAATCAAGATAATGAACTTTTCCATCACTCTCAAAAGCTTCTTTTTCCTTCTTAATTCACTCCTCCTTTAGTCATCATTTCTGAAAGATATGTTCTTTTAGTAAAAGTTCTAGGTTGACAGTTTTCTGCATTCATCACTTTTCTCCACTGTTTCCTGGACTGCAGAGTTTCTGGCAGGAAATCTGCTATCATTTTTACTTTTGTTTCTTTGTTATTAATGTATCTTCACTGGCTACTTTTAATATTTTCTTATTATCACTTGTTTCCAGAAATTTGATTATGCTTGGGTTTGGTAAACTTCTTGGATCTATAGGTTTATATTTTTCACAAAATTTCATAAATTTTCAGCCATTTATTTCTTCAATTTTTTTTTTCTAATCACTCCTCTCGCTTCACTCTTTCAGGGACTCCAGTTATTTACATGGTGGGCCACCTGATATTGCCCCATAGATGACTATATATTTATTTATTTATTTTCTGTCTGTACGTCATTTTATGTAGTTTATATGACTATGTCTTAAGGTTCACTGATATTTCTTCACTAATATCTAAACTGATTTTAATCCTATCTAGTGTATTTTTTTAAATGAGATTTTTTTTCATTCCCCCCTGCCACTTGTGCTAGGTGTTTGCTTTCTGTGTCCATTTGCTGCGTTTTTTTCCTCTGTGTCTGTTTGTCTCCCTTTGTTGCATCATCTTGCTGCACCAGCTCTCCAAGGGCTCAGGCCATCAGCTCTCTGCAGGAGCCGGCCAGCTTGCCCTCACCAGGAGGCCCTGGGAACTGAACCCAGGGCCTCCCATGTAGTAGATGGGAGCCCAACCACTTGAGCCACATCCGCTTCCCCTCTAGTGTATTTTTAATTTTAGATATTTTGTTTTTCATGTCTAGAAATGTTCTATTTGGGTTTATTAGTGGGGACTTAACCTTGTCACTTAGATGCTTAGAAAATTTGACTAGTCCTGTCCAGTATTTAAAAAGGCCATGAACTCTCTTGGAAATAATGCAGCCAGGAATAGAGAATTCAAAATCTACACACATGGATCATCAGGCTTATTAGTTAGGTCACATCAGGAAAGTCACTTGATATCTTTGAGTTTCAGGTTTCTCACCTATAAAATGGGAGTGTTAGTAATATTGACTTAATGTGTAGGAATTTGTTAGAGCAGCAAACAGGTGGAGGAGATATTTGGGGCCATGAAGCCCTTCCCTGAAGTTCTGCATCTTCCCCACTTTGGAAACTGGCTTTGGTTATGAATCAGAAGGAGGATTAGCAGGCTCTTTACTCATGCAAGGAGTGGCAATGGAATGTTTCTGGATGTTATAAACTGAAACCACACGTTGCAAGTGCAATTTGGTGGCTATTCCTGGAGCATTGCTAAGAAGATGACCTAACAGATGTCATCCCTGCTCCTGGGAGCCCATCGGCTTTGGGGCGTGGCTGCATCAGCCCCAGATGGATCTTCTCCGTGTTCCATGGCGCTGTGTTCACGCCCTCCTCAGCACTCAAGAACTCTGCCTACACAACAGAACATCATAGATGCCTGAGCACCTGAGCCACATCAGGCTGGACATGTACTGAGGATAGATTACCAGGGGGATTTCAGAAAACGGCCTGCTGCTGTGATGAGCCAGCAAACAGGAAAGCAGAAAGAGTCACCAAAGGGGGAAGCAGATGTGGCTCAAGCGACTGGGCTCCCCTCTACCACGTAGGAGGTCCAGGGTTCGATTCCCGGGGCCTCCCAGTGAAAGACAAGCTGGCCTGAGCAGCGAGCTGGCCCATGTGGAAAGCTAGTCTGCACAGGAGTGCTGGCCCGAGTGGAGTGCTGGCCCGTGCAGGAGAGCTGGTGCAGCAAGATGACGCAACAAAAAGAGACACAGAGGAGTGACAATAAGAGATGCAGCAGACCAGGGAGCTGAGGTGGCGCAAGAGATTGAGCACCTCTCTCCCACTCCGGAAGGTCCCAGGATTGGTTCCCAGTGCTGCCTGAAGAGAAGGCAAGCAGACACAGAAGAACACACAGTGAATGGACATAGAGAGCAGACAATGAGAGGCGGGGGGGGGGGAGGGGGGATAAATAAATAAAAATCTTAAAAAAGAAGAGTCACCAAAGGCCCATATTAAAGCATAGATCTGGGCTTGCTGTGACTACTTGCTCTGGAACAGGGAAGGATAAGGTGGCCTTCCCAATCTAGACTTATCCCATAGGCTGCGAGGGAAGGAGACAGAGCTATAAACAGCAACAAGCTAGAGAGCCAGGGCTGGTACACAGGTCAGAAGCAGTGCTCACGTCCCAGGCAAGGAATGAAAGTGGGTCCCATCACTTTCAAATTCTGTGGGCACATCAGTTTCAAAGACGATGACAAGGACAGTATCCAGGTTAAAGTCCATGGGAGGGAACCTCAAGCAGCCCCTTGTGGACCCTGTTTCAGCCCAGCCCAGGTTTCCTCACCCTCAGCACTAGTCACATTTTTGGATCAGACAATTTCTTGCTGTGCAAGGGGCTATCTCATGCATTGCAGAATTTTTAGCCGCATCACTTGCCTCTAGATACCAGGAGCATCCACCACCACCCCTGAGTTGTAAAAATCAAATGACTCCAGACATTGCCAAATATCTCCTGGGACAGGGGTTTGGGGGAGTCACCCTCGGTTCAGAACCACTGATGTAGTCTTCTAAGCCTTAGAAAACTGATAGCACGTTCATTAATATTTCCTGAGACGAGAGCTTGTTGTGAAATATAGGGACCAATATTCATGTTGGTTGACTAGTAACTGTGAAGCCCAAAGCCACTATGTATAGGAAACAAAACTGCCCTGAGCACTTACCAGAGGCGTGCAGTGTTGTGGATCAGAACACATACTCTAGAGCCAGGCTGGCAACACGTGCATTTCCGTTTCACCGTTTATGAATCGTGTGACGTTGGACAAGGTAACTCCCTCCCTTTGTGCCTTAGTTTCCTTACCTGTAAACTGCAGACCATCATGGTGCCTCCCTCACAGGACATTAGTCAGGAGACACATCAGTTGCTCAGCACAACCCTTGGTCCATGGGGGCCCCCATGTGATCTATTCCAGCCTTCTCAGCCTGGGCTTGTGTGTGTCAAGCATTCACAACATTCATGGTACTGAGGCTTCTTTTTCAATTTTGTGTGTTTACAAATATCTAAAATACTTACTGAAATGTCTTGCTCCTTAAAATAAAACTGCTTAACAGCCTACAATCAAATGTTAGTACACATAGGCATTAGCGCAGTCCGATGGGCCATCTCCTGACTTAGTAAGTACTCAGATGGTCACTCGGCTGCCACGGGGGTTTTGTCTATTGCAGAGCTTTCAGTGATCTTTATTCTTAGTCATTATGTTGTCTAATTTATGCCTTTAACACATGCTTGTACAAAGATGGGAAATAGGAGGGATTTGGGTGCTGAAACACAAGTTAAGGAAATGCATAAATAGCATTAATTCTGCAAATTCATCTGGAGATGATCTTCATGACCTTGTAAGTTTTAGTTATCTGACCCAATCCTAATTTTCACACCCAGATATCTCCAAAATTTCTAAAATTAATGTCCAGAAAAATATTATAGCTATAATGAATTTGACTTTCCATTTACTAGGAGTAAAAAAAGAAAAATGACTCACACCCGGGTTGTGCTTTTTATCCTGATGTGCTTGGAAATAGCCTGATGCCCATCCAAGAGGATATGGTGGTTGCTTACCCACATTCCTCTGACTTTTTCTTTTTAAAGATTTATTTTATTTACCTCCCTCCCCCCATGAGTCTTTCATCTGTCTGCTCACTTTCTCCAGAAGGCACTGGAAACCAAACCCGGGACCTCCCACATGAGAGACAAGTGCTCAACAGCCTTAGCCAATCTGCTCCCCACAGGCTTAGACATCTGTTGGCTTGTGGCTCTTGCTTGTTGTGGTGGGAAATGGCATCTAAGCTTGTTGCAGCAGAAAGCAACATCTGCTCATCTTCTTCAGGAGGCACTGGGACCCCAACCTGGGACCTCCCATGTGGTAGGCAGTGTCCAAGGGGTTGAGCCACATCCGCTGCCCCCCCCCCACTGACTTTTGACTAGAATTGAGTGCTGTTTGGGTATCCCACCTCTTCTTGGCCATCCAGAGTTTTGGAGGGAGCTGAGTCCACCAGAACCCAAATGATTCAGTTTAATTGCATCCTCTGGGCTCTATTTTTTAAGAGGTGGGGACATCGCCCAACTCTGGCTTATAAGATTGGATAAGATGAGTGCTGATGGTTTCTGGGGAAAAAAATGATCTCCATGCTCTCTTCCTAGAACTGGAAGAGAATGCATGGAACCCAGGGGTTGTTTGTAGTCATCTTTCAATGAAGAGGTAGAGCCAGTAATATGATGAGGGTTTAAGATAAGAGAAGGCAGAGCAAAGAGATGAAAACAGCACTGAATCACACTGACACTGCAGTCCTCCTGACCACAAGTCGTACAGGCCAGTAACTCTCTTTACTGCTTAAGCCAGCCTGTACTAGGCTTTTGTTACGAACATCCTAATATAATCTCACTGATATATTTTAGCTTTTCTAATTATTTAGAAATATCTTTAAAAGTTATAAAAATTGAACTAGTCGAGATAAATGCATGAATGTCAGACCGCAAAAGCAGTTTTTGTCTATTTGTGGTGGTAAATAAATTTCAATTATCAGTGACTTCTGCTTCCAGTCAAGATGGAACAACAGGAACTGATTCATCCTCTGTTTGAGCTTGCTAGGCTGCCAGAATGCAAGTTACCAGAAATGGGTTGGCTTTTACAATAGGGATTTACTAATTTAAGAGCTTACAGTTCTGAAGCCATGGAAACGTCCAAATCAAGGCATCACCAGGAGATGCTCTCTCCCCAAGGACCCCTCTCTGAAGACTGGGGCAGCAGCACTCTTCAGGTTTCATTGCTTTCAGCTTCTGCTGTGTGGCTTTCTCCCTCAGCTTCTATGGGGTTCTCTCTTCTGTGGGTTTTCTCCATGCTCCTGTGGCTTGTTCTCCCTCTGTCTCTGGCCATATTCCTTCTATTTATAAAGGACTCCAGTAAGAGGATTAAGACCCACCCTGGGTCATGCCTTACTGAAGTAATCTAATCAAAAGTTCCCATCCACTAGAGGTTTATACCCACAGGAAGGGATTAGCTTTTAAGGACATAAATTTCTGGGGTCCACCCAGCTTCAAACCAACACACCCTCCCACTTCACAGTCAAAAAAAAAAAAAAAAAGACATACAGAAAAATATATGAAACAACAGTTTTTAAGACACTGGACATTAAACAATAAAGACAGAGATCTCTGGGAAATAAGAAACCAATGAGGTTGACCCTACATTGCCCCAGCCTGGAGAGAGTTTCCAGGTCATGGCATGGAGGGCAGTAACACAAGTGGAGCCCAGTGGAATTCCTCTGTTGAGGAGACAGAGCAAGAGTCCAGGGAGACCTAGGAGGCTCAAGTTCACATGCCTGGGTACCAGAGAAGATAGCCCTACACATAGAGACAAACTTGAAGGTTTGCAGAGGGCCCCTCATACCTTCAGCAGAACATTCATCAATGCACACATGTAAGGAAACTATGCAACACTGGAGAAAAGAACCATCCCAAAGGATGAGACTAGAGGAAAGAATACCCTGTGCTCAAACAGAGCCAGCAGTAGTGCCTGTTGTTCCCACTAGCCAGACTGGAAAAACCTCAAAATTCATGGGGCATTGTGGAAAATACTCAGAAGAACCTTGCCTCAGTTGTGGAGGATAATTATATTTAGGCTAATTGATTCTCTGATCCTTCAAAGAAAATCTTAAAATTAAGACCTCAGGTGATCAAACTGTTTACAAGTAACTAAATTGCATCTTGGAACAAAGTTCAAGAGGATTTATAAAAATAAAAGAGATACCAAAAAAAAAAAAAAAGAGAGAGAGAGAGATAGAGAGAGAGATAGCACTCAATAAAGTAAAATTCATAAGGTCTGAGACCCAATCAAATGTTATCAGACATTCAAAGAAGCAGGAAAATATGACCCATAATGAGGAGAATAATTGAAATTGCCCAGAAATGACACATATTAGAATTAGCAGGTGCTTTAGTTTCCTAGATGCTAAAACAATTACCATCAAAAGGGTTGACTTAAATAATGGAAATTTATTGTCTCATGGATTTGAGCTTTGAAAACTGGCTTCCTCCCAAGGTCAGTATCTTCTGGCTGTCCAACAATCTCTGGAGTTTCTTGGCTTTCCATCACATGACAATGCACTTGGTGGCATCCTCTTTCTCTTTCGAGTTCTGTTGACTTCTGACTTCTGGCTGCTCCCCATGGCTTCCCTCTCCGTGGCCTTCCCTATAAGGCCTCCAATGATAGGATTAAGAGCCATCCTGATTGAGCTGGGCCACACCTTAACTGAAGTCACCTCATCAAAAGTTCCTGTTTACAATGTGTTCACACTCACAGGAATGGATTAAGATTAAGACCATGTTTTTCTAGGGACATAACTCCAAGCCACCTCTGCAGACAAAGATATTAAAACTGTTATTGTAACTGTATTCCGTATGTCCAAAATATTAAATGGAGTCACAGAAGATATAATAAAGACTCAAATCAGACTCTTAGAGACGAAAACTATAAAGTTTGACATGAAAAATTTACTGGCTGATATTGAAGATAGGTTATACATTGAAGAAGAAAAAAATTAGTGAACTTGAAGACATAGAGATAGAAACTATCCAAAATGAAACACAGGGAGGAACAATAGAATTTTAGAAAATGAAAAGAGCATCTGAGAGCTGTGAGGCAGCTTCATGTGTTTTAATAGATGTGTAATGGGAGTCCTTAAAGCAGGAAGGAGACAGGAAAAATATCTGAAGAAATAACAACCACACTTTTAACAAGTTTGATGAAAACCATAAGCTCACAGATTCAAGGAGCTCAACAAACCCCAAGTACAAGAAACATGAAGAAAACTAAACCACTAAACCAACAATCAGAATGATCAAAACTATTGTTAAAAGGGAAATCTTAAAACTAGCCAACGAGAAAAGGGACAAGTTGCAGACAGAGGAACACAGATATAGAGAACAGCAGTTGCTTGTAGGAAACCATGGAAATAAGAAGATAGTGGAGCAACATCTTTAAAGCACTAAAAGTAAAAAAAAAACCTGTCAGCCTGGAAATTTTACTCAGCAAAAAATATCTTGCAAAAGCAAAAGCAAAATAAAGACTTTTTCAGATAAACAAGAGGTGAAGGAAGCATCAGGAACAGACTTGCACTCCAAGAAATGTTAAAGGAAATCCTTCATGCAGAAGGAAAATGATACCAGATAGCCTTCTGGCCCTACACAAAGCACTACAGAGCACTGCTCCTCATGAACACAGGTGCAAAAAATTTAAACGAAAATTTAGCAAATCAAATCCAAAAGTATATAAAAATGGTCATACATCATGTCCAAATAGGCTTTATCCTAAGAATCTAAAATTGGCTTAACTTTTGAAAACCAATCAATCAATCTGGTAATTCACCAAGTTAACAAAGTGAAAAAAGAAAAAAACATGTTCAATAGATGTAGAAAAAGCATTTGACAAAAAATCCACAATCTTCCTTATAAAAACTTTTAGCAAACTAAGAAATAAAGTAAACTTCTTCAACCTGATAAAGAGCATCTCAAAAAATCTATAACTTCCATCAATACTTTTAGTGAAAGACGTAATTCTTGTCTCCTAAGATCAGGGACAAGACAAAGATGTCTGCTCTCACCATGTCTATTCAACATTGCACTGGAGGTTCTAGCAATAAGGCAAGAAAAAGGAAAAAAGGAAGAAATAAAACTTTATTTGCAGATAACACTACTGGCCATGGAGAAAATGAAATGGACTCTACAAAGAAGGTGCTAGAACTAATGAGTGAGTTTAGCAAATTTTCAGGATACAAGATCAATATACAAAAATCAATGGTGTTCTATATTCTGTCTTCAAAAAAAAACAGAAATTGAAATTTTAAAAATGTACCCATTTTTAATAGCATGAAAAATATGAAACATGGATAAGGCTGCTAAGAGATGTGTGAGAGCTGTATATCAAAAATTACAAAACTTTGAGGAGAGAAATGAAAGAAGACCTAAATAAATGGATATAGAGGTCAAATCAAAGTGTCCAATGGAGGGTGTGGTTGACAGGATAATGGCACCCCAAAGATTCAATATTTAAAGACATCCTGGGAAGTGGATGTGGATCAAGCAATTGGGCTCGTGTCTACTATATAGGAGGTCCAGGGTTCGATTCCCAGGGCTTCCTGGTGAAAGGCGAGCTGGCCCAAGGGGAGAACTGGCCTATGCGGACGGCTGGCCTGTGCAGAGTGCTGGCCCACAGGGAGAGCTGGCGAAGCAAGATGACACAAAAAAAGAGACACAGAGGAGAGACAATAAGAGATTCAGCAAACCAGGGAGCTGAGGTGGCACAAGATATTGAGTGCCTCTCTCCTACTCCAGAAGGTCCCAGGGTCGCTTCCTGGTGCCGCCTAAAGAGAAGACAGTCAGACACAGAAAAACACACAGAGAGTAGACAGCGAGAGCAAAACAATGGGGGAGGTGGGGATGGATAAATAAATAAATCTTTAAAAAACAAAGACATCCATTCTCCCAAATTGATTTATACATTCAACACAATCCCAACAGACATTTTTTTTTTTGGTTAGAAAGTGACAAGCTGATTCTAAAATCCACACGGAAATGTGTAGGAGCTAGAATAGTCAAAACAACTTGAAAAACAAGAGCAAATTTGGAGGGCTAACCCTATCTGATTTCAAGACTTTCAGCGCTATACTAATCAAGACAGTGTGATAATGGCGTAAAGAAACAAAATAAAGAGCCCAGTTATAGACCTACACATATATGGATTACTAATTTTTGACAAAGGTGCGAAAACAATTCAATGGAGAAAGAATAGTTTTTTTCAGAAAAGGTGCAGGAACAATTGGATATCCACATGTAAAAAAAAAAAAAGAGCTTTGATCCATACCTCATATTATATTCAAAAATTAACTCAAAATGGCTCATAGACCTGAATTTAATGTTCATAGCAGCTTTATTTGTAAAAGCCTAAAAGTAGAGCAGCCCAAATGTCCACCAATGGAGAAGAGATAAATAAACATGTATATCCATACAATGTAATTCTATTTAGCAATAAAAATGAATGAACTATTAATATACATAACAACATGAATGAATCTCAAAATACTTATGCTGAGTGAAAGCCAGACAAAGAAAAAAAGAATACATATAAGGATTCCATTTACAGAAAATTCTAGAAAATGAAAACTAAGTTATAGTGACAGAAAGGAGATCAGTAGTTTCCTAGGGACTAGGGAGGTGGGGAGTATAAGGAAAAGGTAGGAGGGAAGGATTATATTAATAAAAGGACACATGGAAACTTTTATGGGTGTGTTCACTATCTTCGCTGGGATAATGGTTTCAGGAATACATGCATATGTCAAAACTTACACAATTTTTCATTTTAAACGTGTATAGTTTGTTGTATGTCAATTATACCTCAATTAAAAATAAATTAAAAAAGAAAAAAGCCCAGCTATCATTTCTTACATACATTTGCTTTCTAAACCAATATGCTCTTTAAAAATTTATTTGTTGAAACAAATCAATCTTTTTCTTGCATAATTTGTTTAATTAAATTAAACAAAATGAGTCATTTATACATTGGGAAATTTAAATTTATATTTATTCCATATATAATGATTTTTATTAGAGTGATACTAAAATGAACCTTGTAATAGAGTCTGCGATAATACCACAATCTAAAAATGTTTGAAAACAATTTCGTTTTAATATATTATGCAAGTATGACACATTTTAAAATCAATTCCTAGGGGGAGTATTGTGTGATTGTGTATTAGTATTAAAAGTAAGTCAAGGAGGCAGATGTGGCTCAAGTGGTTGGGCATCCATCTGCCATATGGAGGGACCAGGGTTCGATCCCAAGGACCTCCTGGTAAAATTAATAAAAAAAAAAAAGAAGGTGTGCAGGCGAGCCAGGCCTTACCAAGCCACACAACAAGATGATAATGCAGCAAGGGAGAGACACAGGGAAGAGCCAAGACGAGACGTGCCGGAAACCAGGAACTGAGGTGGCGGAGGTGGCAGAGTGCCTCTATCCCACATCAGAGGTCCCAAATTCCAGTGAAGACTGGAGGAGAAGGATGAGAAGAGAAGGCAGGAAACAGACACAGAGGATCACCCAGCGAATGAACACAGACAGCAAGCAGGAGGAGAGGGAGAGATTTTTAAAAAAAGAGTCAAGGGAAGCAGATGTAGCTCAAGTGGTTGAGTGCCCACTTCCCAGGTACAAGATGCCAGGTTTGAAGCTGACTACCTCCTAAAAAAAAAAAAAAAAAGGTCAAAAGGCAGGGGAATACCAATCCATGTTTTCTCCTTTCTTCAAGAGGTCTTAAGAGGTGAAGTGACTTGCCCAAAAAAATGGTTGTACCAGCTCGCCCTGAAGTGGGGATCAAAAGGAGTCATAAATATAAAAGCACCTGGTTAGCTGTACAATGCGGAACTCTTCTCTCCTATCTATCGCAGGGAGTGTGGCTAGAGGAAGATGCCAATTATTTTTACTGGAGCTAAGGTCATAGGACAGGCAACTTTTCTGCATTTTTGGAGTGTGTTTTCACTGATTTCCCTCTGTATTAGTTTCCTATTACTGATGCAAAAAATTACCACAAACTTAGTGACTTAAAACAACTCAAATTTGTTCTTTTACAGTTATGAAGGCCAGAAGTCTGAAATTGGTGCGCAGAGCTGTGTGCCTTCTGGGGTCTCCAGGGACACTCTGACTTCCTTGCCTTTCCCAGCTGTTGTAGCCCCTCCTCTTTCCATCGTTTTCTAGCTCTGACCCTCTTGTCTCCTCCAACAAAGACCTTTGTGATTACCTTGGATGCCTCCTCCTCACCTGTGCTGTCTGTCATTCGCTGAGAATCCGGGCAAGCTAGGCTTTTTGCTTTTGTTTTTGTGTAATGTCTTAGTAACTTTAATGCTCTTCACCTATTTCCTATGCCAAGGTCCTTGACTTAACCACCTCTCCAGAGCTGCTTTTTTTTTTTTTTTTTTTTTTTTCTTTTCTTTTTTATTATGGGTAAAAATCAAAATTCTCACAATACATACAAACATTTGCAAAATGATATATAAATATATATGCATATATGTGATTTGCTTACAAAAATGTTATTTATATATATATATATATATATATATATACATATATTTTAAGAGGTGCTTAGATTACCTAAAATATTACACGGAACCCACTGGAATTCCCATGTTGCCTACCTCCCACACCTCCCACCACATCCCACACAAACATCTCCCACAGTGTGGCCCACCAACCTCAATGAACTTACACATCCTGGAGCCTTGCCACCAACTATAGACCACAGTTCACACTGTAGACCACACTCTCTCCCACTCAGTTCTGAGTGGTGTGTGCTGATTCAAAATGGCCTGCATCCATTGCCACAACAGTACTCAGGACAACCTCCAACTCCCAAAGAAGCCCCTGTATTTCAACTGCTCATCCCCTCCCTACCCAAAAACTGTCACGTGGCCACTGGCTCCACCTCATTGTTACAATTTCTTGCATTGCAAGAATCACCATATGTGAGCAAGAGAATACCATCAAGTCCACTCTAGTCCATAGTTCTTCCCCCAATCCAGAGGCGACTGGGATGGTGATGTCCACTCCAACTCCAAGTGAGAGAGGGCTTATATCCCATGGATATGGTGGGTGGGATGATCCTGCCTGCAGATGCAGGCCCTCTCCATTCCCTGGGATGGCCATTTCCCATCGTTGTCTCCTCACCAGGTGCCTTGGATGAGTCCATTGAGCTGTAGGGTAGGAGTTGCAGCTCCACCTAGATTTCATGCACACCTGGCACATAGGTAGGCGGGAGGCTCCAGTCTCTGGAAGTATACCTAAGAAACTCCAGCATCACATGTTTTTGCCATGGAAGGTAATGCCCCCATAGGTCCCCGGGATCAGCCCCTGGACATCATTCCCCTTTGAAGGCTATTATCCTGCCCACCACACCCTGCATTGGGACAATTTGATCTGAACTCTGGATTTTCTGTTGTTCTGCTTCTTTGCCTGAGACAGCTAAATCCCTCCCTCTAGTTTCAGGACAAATGAACTCTGAACTTTCCATTTATCTGTTCTTGTCTACATTTTTTTCTGAACTAAATTCCTCATTTTCTTTTCCCTTCCTTCCTTCCTTCCTCCCTTCCTTCTTCCCTCCCTCCCTTCCTTCTTCCCTCCTCCCTCTCTCCTTCCTGCCTTCTTGATGTTCCTTTCATTCTCTCCTGTCAAAATACCTGGTTTCTCTTTGTTTTCTTGTCCCACAAATTCTGTGTAATCTGAGTTTTCCCATTTTTGTTTTTCCCTGAGGGAGACAGAGAAACCCCCTCACCCTCCTTGAGCTGAGCACGCTGGGATCCTGACAAGCCAGACAGACCTGGGTCCAAATCCAGTCTCTGCTACTTACTGGCTGTGTGACTTGGGCAGATGACTTTGCCATACTAAACCTCGGTTTCCTCATCTGTGAAATGGAAGAAATAATACCCAGCTTGATGGGATTTAAGTCATTTGATACACAATATTTTGAACTTGCTCCTAATCCACCTTTGTTCCCACACAATAGAAAACATACTACATTCCTATACATATGGTGGAGGTGATTTGATACCAGACCAAAACCTGGGCCTATCCCTGAGCAGTTGCACATTGCAGGTGGCCATCTATGATTCAGAAGCAATTTCCGGCTTCATGAGCCTCCTGGGAGTGTCATCTACCAGACTGGGAGCAGGGGCTAGAGCCAGCCTGATAGGTTCAAACCCCAGCCCTGCCACTTCTAGCCATGTGACCTTAGGCAAGTTACCTAACTGCTCTGTGCCTCAGTTTACCCATGTGGTAAATGAAGATAACAAAATTGCCAACCTAACAGTGTTGTTAAGAAAACCAAATATGTTAAATTAGTAAAGTACTTAAAATAAGGTCTGGCACAGAGTAAGTGCTACTTAAATGTTTGCTAAATCTAAAAAACAGTTTATTTAATGATATTTAATGAGAACTACTATAGACTAGTTTCCGAGCTGGTTGTGAAAGGTACTGAGGAGCAGAAGCTGGCCCTGCTCCAATAAGGGTTGATCTATATTGGGGGGGTGGGAGGTGGGGGAATCTACACTGAAGGTCTCGGAGGGCCTCCCTGAGGAAGTAACATTTGTCAAAACCTGGAATTGTAATTGGTAGAGCTCTGGTACCCTTCTTTAACCAAGCATTGACCCCTTTCTGCTTGGTTTGCTTTAGAAGTTTCTTGGTCAGGAAGGCAAAAGAGGCTCCTGAGGCCCTGATGTTCAGAGTTGAGAGGAGAGGAGGGCCTGGAGATTGCTAAGAAACTAAGAGGCCTGTTCTGAACTGACCAGAGAAACCCTGAAGCCATGGAGCACAGGGCTCCAGAAATGCATTTCTGGGGCTCTCTCCATCAGGCCAACAGGCTGTGTACTTCCCAGCAGAAGTGGTCTAAGACTTAAGGGGACCAAACAAAGAAAGATGCCATATCCTGTTTTGTCCATTGGGTGGAGCATTTTAGCCAAAGAAGGACCTCTCTTTAGGCATTGAAGTTCTGGGAGCAGCTATTTAGCTTGGAGAAGGAGGCGAGCTTCAACTTGTCCACAAAGCAGGCTCTTCAAAATCCTGCTCTGCAAGTAACAGATGTCAAACTTCCTCAGGCTTGTGGGCTGCGCCAAGGCCTATTCTGGTAAAACAAAACTCTCTATGGGGGTAACGGATTTTTAAAATTTTAAATCCAGAGAGGGGCTTTAGGAGATCAGTGTGTCTGAAATCCAGCGAGGTGAGGATGAAGGGACAGGCACACAAGAAGGCAGTGGCAGAGTCCGCCCAGAGGATAGGGCTCCTGGTTTCTGGCTTCCTGGTCAGCGTTCTCTCTCTAAAGTCCCTCAGGGTCAACCTGGTATGTTCTCTGCCTCGTAACCCTTCAAATGCCGAATACCGGTATAAGTATATAAATTTTATTGAAAAATAAGAGTCGCAGTGAGAAAACAATCTTGACATCTGAGGAAGGAAGGGGTGGTGAAATCAATCCCCTTTGGTCTTGGACAGAGGCACCCCCACTTCTCCCTGGGGCCTTGAATTCCTAAGCAGCTTGCTCTCTGCCTCACTCTCTCACTTTCTCAGAGCTCTGCTCCAGCATCTCTGGTCTCACAGATGCTTTCCTCAACCACCCATCCAAAAGGGTCACTCCCACCCCCTGTCACTCGTTCTTCTCTTGCCCTGCTCAATTTATCTTCAGAGTGCGTTCCTCGACTTGACATCATTTATACACACACACACACACACACACATACACATGAATTTTCTGTTTGTCTGTTTACTGTTTCTCTCCCCTCTAGGACATAAGCTCAGTGAGTTCCAAGTTTACACTGTAGCCCTCGTGCCCATGAGAATGGCTGGTACATAAAAAATGCTCAATAAAATTTTGTTTACTTAATAAATAAATGAAAGGCCATGTCTATATATTCTGGTTCATCTATAAAATGGATTTTTTGGTGGAGATCAAATTAAGTAATATACACAGAATCATTCTGCCACTTGTCAAAGATAAAAAAATGAAAGAGGCAAGGTTATATTAAGGGATCTTAGGTGATGCCCACTCACCGGGTATAGCTCTGGAAATTGCTAGCAAAACAAGGGACTTACATCACATATTATGACAAAAACGAACATTTATTTGTGTTGATTAGTTTGTTTTGTTTTACCCCTTCTTGTTCAACAAAAGGAAACAATCAAATCCTGAGAGTGGCACATAAAGATACATATGCTTCTGCAAGATCACAAAAATTAGACCCTCATGACACGCTGTCTTGGGCAGCAGCTGAAACCGGACCGAGATGGAAATTCACAAGATGCAGCATTGACTTAAAAATG
The DNA here is from genome assembly GCA_026826555.1 of Tolypeutes matacus. Taxonomy (NCBI): domain Eukaryota; kingdom Metazoa; phylum Chordata; class Mammalia; order Cingulata; family Chlamyphoridae; genus Tolypeutes; species Tolypeutes matacus. The sequence continues at coordinate 15,330,048 of JAKSZT010001178.1, forward strand.
TGTGAACTCTTCTCTGTACACACAATAGATAACGGTGGTGAGCAATAAGGCAAAGGAAATACAGAAATAGGAAAATAAAAGGAAGCCAGAGAAAAGGCCGGTACATAAAAAGTTGTCCCTGAAAACGTACCTCTTAGTAAGAGCAGGGCACAAATTTAGATGTTCACATCTACCAGTGGATGCAGAGGGAAACCTGATCACAGCGGCATATGGTAGTGGCAGAGACATCCTCAGGGCTGGACTGCAGGGCCCCAAATAGAGTCTGGGATCTGGACACAGGAACTTTCTACAAGTGGGTTTTTTTGTTTGTTTGTTTTTTGTTTTTTTAATGTACTTTTGGTTGTAAGCCAGACTTGAGTGTTAAACTAAGTTTTTAAAATTATCCCTTTGCCCTGGTAGTTTTCCTCAGTTGTAAGTCAGTGGAAAATTCAAAGACTCTGGCTTTAAATATCTCCCAGTTTTTCTGTAATAATAAAAAAAAAGTGTTATATATTAAGAAAAGTGGAGCAAATTCTAAATAAAGGTAACCCAATAAGATTGAGACAACTGGGAGCAGTTTGGGGAAGCTGTCCTGGAAAAGATAAGACATACATTGTTTCATGCAGAAATTTTCTTCTCCCTAAATTTTCTAAAGAAAGCTAAGAACTCTCATGCTTGCCAATGACCTAGAAAGCTAACCGCACCTCTTTTAAAAACATAGAGACTATACCATTAGAAAGATCTAAATGCTGTCAAGGATTTAAGAGATAGACTCTTCAAGGTTCCTGGGACCCGAGATTGTCCACCTCCATATCAGCATAAATCTCAGTGGAAGGTCCTCTGGCTGCCTTACTGAAGTAGGTCTCTGAGCTTCTCTTCTGTCCCCTGCAAAAATTGCAAGTAACATCCTCTCTATCTCCAAAGCTGACTTCTCAACTGAAGGGAGACAAAACTTGGCCAGTCACATAAGAGAGCCATGGTCAACTCTCAAAAACAGAAAGACACTGCTGAGCAATTGTTGACTAGGAGATGGGATGGTCAAGGAGCCACTTAAGAAAAGGGGTGTCTGCAGGGGAATTGGTCAGACTCAGAGGCAAAGCAACCAGGATTCAGGCAGTTAGTAACTCTGAAATCCCAGGCAATTTTCTAAATCTCTCTTTATCTGTTACTTCTTATGTAAAGTGAACACTAATTACTGCAACCCCAATTGCCTGCTGGACTCAAGGAGAAATGGATCAGAAAGTGTTCACAAACCATAAATATTAGAACCCGGCAATTAATTATTATAATAACAATGTTCCACCACCTCCAATGAGATTGGAATATACCAGCTACTTTTCTTGAGCACGTACTTTGTGACATACTCTTCCATCCATATGCTCCAAATCTTGCAATGCAGTTATAATTATTCCCATTTTTACATAGGAGGTAACAGGGGATCAGAGATGGTGAGTAACCCTCCAATGTTCATTCAGCTTTTCAAAGGAAGAGTGGAGATTTGAACTCTGATCTATATGGCTTTAAGACCCTCTGCAACATTTGCCTCTAATGAAGATGAAATGGGAAAAAAACAACCACATTAGGGGTTAATGTAAAAAAGAACTATGACAGGGATGATATCGAAAAACCTAAGAGGGTTTCTCAGCAAGGCTGTTGAAACTTTAAAGCAGGGATGGATTTTCTACTGGCACCTGCAGAGGTGCCACTGAGGGCAGGGGTAGCAGGGGGGACTGTGGCCTTGGGCTGGCTGGGGTCCCTGGAGCCTTTTACATGCCAAGGCTAGTGCGAAAGGGTGTCCTAACATCCCTTGCCCAGTGACTGGCACAGATGCGTGGGCATCACACAGCACAGCCAGGGCCAGGTTTCTAAGGGGAATGGAGGCAGGGAACGGCAGGTGCAGAGCACACAGTCCACCTTGGACTCCCCTTTGTTCTCCTGTCAGCTGCAAGCCGGTTAGGGGACAGGCTGAGTGACCTGCCTAGAGTAATTTAACAATTCAACAATCTATGAGTGGCCTTTTGTCCTTTCTAGCCTCTCCATCAGCTTATTGGCGCCAAAGACCCTTACCTCTCTCCCCTCTCCTTTTCTCTTCTTCCCTCTTCTCTTACCTGTCTAGCCTCCTTTCATGTGTGCTAATTTCACAAGCTCTTCTTTCTCCTCTGCCTCCTCCCTCTCCCCTACTCTGGCAGACTCTATCAGAGAATCCCTCAACAGTGTCATAGCTATCGTTTTTATTCGTTGCATGATTTATTTTTAGCCTGAAACAACTGCATCCTAAAAATGGAGTTCCTAATGAGACAGGGGCTGGGCAGAGCTATGTAAGGTATCTGGGCCTTGGCCTCCCAGCTCGTACTCTACACGCGCATGTGTGCGTGAGCCTCCCATCTCTTTGTCCTGAGCCCATGATTACAGAGTTAGCCGGACCCGAGGAGGTGAAGAGTCCATTCTCAGCCCCCGGGAGGGCAAAGGAGAGAGACAGGCCCAGATCCACGCGGCTCAACAAGGCCTCTCGAGCAGTCGCCTGTCCTCTCTGCATACGTCTTTCTGAGAAAGATAAGGAACTTTGCCCCAATGAGGAGAACTCACCTATTTATCATGGGGGTCTTTGTGTTGTCCTCCTGCAGGGCAGAAGAGGGGCTGAACTTCCCCACCTATGACGGGAAGGACCGAGTGGTGAGTCTTACTGAGAAGAACTTCAAGCAGATTTTGAAGAAATACGACTTGCTGTGCCTCTACTACCACGAGCCCGTGTCTTCCGATAAGGTAGCGCAGAAACAGTTCCAACTGAAGGAAATTGTCCTTGAGGTAAGCAGAGGGGCACGACTGTCTAAGGGTGCGAGGGAGCTTGGGGGCTGTGAGCCTTTGGTCAGGGGTTGGGATATGGGCCAAGGATACAGAGAATATATACTGAAGTCTAGCTGCATTTGTCTCACGTAAATCTGAGAAGATTCTCGTCGCAAAACTGGGCTGTGTGAACAAGGAGAGGTGGGCCCCCACTCTTAAAAAACAGAGATAATTACAAGTGTGTCACAATGAATGGGTCTCATTTAAAGTCTTTCACATTACAGTCCTCTTGATTTACCAAGGGACTCTTTTCCCCCATCGCTTGTTTTTCTGAAAGAGGATTATAACTATGGGCTGAAATAAAATTCGGGGAATTGTTTGTGGGTTTCATTCAGTGGACTGACTCCCCACTCTTCACCACTCACATCTTGCTAAGATCCTGGAGAAATGAGTCATTTGACCTTGCATTTCTTCGTGGGCTAGACAGGGGCTAGCACTAAATGATTTTCCTTTCTTATGATCTGGTTTCATTTACATTACAGAGTTCAAAGGTATGAATATCTTCTGAGCTGCACATTCATTAAGGGGAATTTTTTTTTCCCCAGAAAGTTCTTGGTGTGAGTTTAAGACAAATGCTGAAGTCAGTTTCTTATTTTATCTCCAATACATGACTTGTTGAGAACCTGGCACTGGGGCCCATCTCCTAATCCTTTGTGAATACCCCAGGAACTGTCCCTACAGCAACTCCTGGACAGCTTAAGATCACTTACACTTTATAAGTACCTGTGGGTGCCAAGAATTCTAGCAGTCACCAAGATTCCTCATCAGTCCCCATGCCCAGCCCAGACACAAGCCTCTGAAAAGGGCTGCTGGAGCATTACATCAGCTTTTAACCAGCACAATCAGAGAGCTCAGGTATAACCAAACACTTTGACTAGCAGAGTTACCATATAAAATTTACGTAGATTTGAATTCTCAGGGGAAAAAAAAGTAGACGATAATAAAACCCAGACAAACCAACCCAAAGACATCCAAATATCTTTGATGCTTTAAAAGGCACTTCAGAATCCTAGGCATCTTTGATCATCACACAAGCATCTATTTTTATAGGGTTTGTATGCAGAGGTGTAGTTGACAAAAATATCTCCAAGACGGTTCCATCCTGGGGGCTGAATGTGAAAGCTCAGGTCCCTCTATGGGTGGCAGGTGTAAGAGAAAGCAAGGACACCGTATTGGTCTTTGCACCGTATAAATGGGGAAATCTCAGCCTGGGGAAAAAAAAAACAGGACATATAGCTACTTGGCCCGTGAAATCTTCACTTAAAATACCATATCCATCTCAAACTGCAATACTCAATTATTGAGAGACATTTATGAAAAAGTTCGTTGAAGGCCTAAGGAATTTACCCTATATGCTCATCGCTATCAGTTAGTCTAGACTCAGAAAGAATGGCCTTGGGTGGCCTGTGCCATGATCCTAGCTCCTGATCCCCTGTCATATCAATATGTGTTTATCTGGGCCTCCAAGCAAAATCACAAGAGGAGACTTTGCCCTGAGCTCACCAAGCCTCCAGACAGCTTTGATGCAAGACGGTCCTCTCCTGTGTGGGTTCATGGCCTTGCAGAGACTGAATAGGTGAGAGTTCAGCCCAAGAGGTTGTGTGATGTCCCACAGACTCCTGGAGCTGGAATGGGGCATCATAGGGGAAAAAATAGCCCTGAACTTAGAGCCAGGAGGTTTGGAGTTAAGTTCTGGCTCTGCTTCTACTAGATGCGTGGTCTAGGTTACCTAATTTCTCTGAGCCTCGTTTTCTTATCTACAAATATGGAAAAATAGTAACTGTCATAGAGACTTATTGGATGATTAAAATAATAATAACTAACATTTGTTGAATGCTTACTATATGCAGATTCTGTTCTAAGCACATCATGTATTGGCTGGTTTAATTCTTACAATAATTCTGTGAAGCAGATGTAAATCCTATCTCTGTTTGCTGATGGGAAAATTGAGACACAGACAGGCTAAGTTGCCCAAGGTCACAAAACTAGTGCTGGTGAAGGCATTCTTAGCTCCTGCACTGTATCACTCCTGAAATCAATTGAGACAATGTGCAAAGAGCTGCCAGAGACCCTATTTTGAAGCATTGTGCGAGTCATGATTAAATAGGGTCCCTCAGCCCCTCGACCTGGACACAGTGATAGCAGCACCCACAGGGAAGAGAGGCACACAGCCCTGGAGGCCCTGCTCCTGCAAATAGCCATACCAGGGGTGGAGCATGGGTAGGAGGACATTGGTTAAGCTACCTGATGGTACAAACTCTGTTTCTCAGAATCCAGGACAAAAATGGCTCCAGGAATCCCATGGGCGGAAAGAGAGGGTGGGTGTGAGCCTCTAAGTTTTCTTCATGGTCAAAACAACTATTTTTGTCTCCCTACTCTCCCGGGCCCTGCACTGAGAAAAATATTCTGCCAGTTCCAGAGGCTGTGGTTGTGGGGGCTGGGAGGAGTGGGGGAGAAGAGGAGGTTGTCCCGCTGTACATCCTCAAAACAGTGTGTCAGCCATGGGCGGATGGCCACAGGGAAGGTTTGGGCTCTTCTTCTTCTAGTAATTGAGGAAGGTGGATTTTGACAACTTTTGTTGTAACACACTGTGATCCAGTGCCCATGAACACACACACACACACACACACAATTGAAACAAAGGTTTCATGGGACAACACCTATCATTACTACTTGGAGAGTGCTAGATTAAAAAAAAGAAACAACAAGTCTTTTCCATTTTATTCTGTTCTGTTCTACTTCACTTAAAAATATATTGGTCTCAACCCATTCAGTTGATCTCACTCCCCAATGATGACTTGTCACTTTCAGTTTGGGAAGCTCTGGTTTACGGCTTAGAGGTTCATCACACAAGGACTCTCCTATCCTGATATCAACCCAAAGGTAGCCGTGGTCAGTCATGCATAAATTGTCTGCCTTAGAGGGGTCTTGAAATTCCGTTCAATTAGTCAAGCACCTATTAGTCAGGCACTTACTCTATGCTAAGCCTTGCGGTAGATGGTGTGGAACGGGGAAAAGGAGGGTCCAGTGGCTCTTAGCCTAACATGGAAGAAGATATATAAACAGAAAGCTAGAGTGCACTGAAGTCCCTGTAATAGTAGAGCTATTTATAAGATTCTCTGGGAGTGCAGAGGAAAGAGGGGGAACCCAGCTCTGGGAGTGAGGAAAGAGCTGGTTTGTGAACCTGAGGAGGAATTTACCAGACAAGTAAGCAAGGCGAGGGGAGGGAACCTGCATGAGCAAAGGTTCTGAGAGCTCTAAAATATTTTTCCACCCATTTGCCTTTTTCCTAAAATGTGGCCACAAGGGTCTTAGTCCTTTAGGATAAGATTTTTAAATTGTTATTATTTATTTATTTACTTATTTATTTTAAAGAAGCTTTAGATTACATAAATGTTACATAAAATATATAGGGGATTCCCATATGCCCCACTCACTCCCCCTCCCACACTTTCCCACATTAACAACATCCTTCATTAGAGTGGTACCTTTGTTACAATTGATGAACACATATTGAAGCATTGCTACTAATTGTGGATAATAGTTTACATTATAGTTTACATTCTGTCCTCTGCAATTTTGTAGGTTTTGACAAAATATATAACGGCCTGTATAGGTCATTGTAATGTCATTCAGGACAATTCCATTGTCCTGAAAATGCCCCCATATTATACCTGTTTTTCCCTCTCCCTCTTCTCAGAACCTCCAGTGGCCACTACCTCCACATCAATGATCAAAGTTCTTCCATTGCTAGAATAACAGTAAGTGTATAGTAGAACAATAGTAAGTCTACATAGCTCTGGGGGAAATAGCACTTTAAGACGCTGTTGTCATTTACACCTCCATTTACCTGACTCTGAGTTCTGTAGTAAGAATAGCCTTGGATAGGTGGAAGAGGAGAAGGGGGAGAATGTAAGGTTACTAACAGGTAAGCACCAAAGGGGCATGTAACTTAACTCCAGGAAGCACCAATCTCATATTTTGCTTTCCAGTTTGGCCTAGGTCTGGCTTGTGGGTCCGTGTATGGTACATAGTCTTATCCAAATGTTCTATAAATGCTGAATGAATGATTAAAATTTTAGAATTCACAAGAGTCTTGGGAATCATCTGGTTTGTTCCAACCCCCTCATTAAATAGACATAACCTTGTAGTAGCATGACTTGCCCAAAATTACATAGCTGGTAATTGTGACTCCTGCTTGGGCACCCTTCATCCATGATATAGTGCATTCTCAATTAGAAATTTTAGAATATATGGACAAGGATAAAGAAGGCAATAAAAATAACTACCCAGAAATAAACACAGTTAACGTTCCAATAGATTTCTTTCCAGTTATTTTTCTACACATAAACATACATTTTTCACTTGGGATTACGTCATTTATAAAACTTTGTTTCCTGCTTTTTTTCATTTTCATTGTATTTAAAAAAATTTTTTTTTCTATTTTGTATTGTTGTTCCATTGTTTGTAAGTGCTTCACCCCGTTAAATAGTCCTATTTTCTTTGCAAATGTGATTTTTTTTTTATTCTGATTAACTTTATTTAATGTAATTGTGTAAATTTGAACTAAGACAAATATACAACAAACATTATGCTTGCTTTCTTATGCTTTCTTATATATTGAAGCTTCTCTTAAGATTTCACTGAAATAAAAAGGATTTCTGCTGTAAAATAGTTTACATTATTCATTTTCTATCTCTTTGTACTAACCTTACAACAAAGACCAAGAGAGATAAAATAGCTAAATATTGGTACAGTCAAGATTCAAATACAAGCTTTCTGCCTTCTTCCTCATTTCCTTTTCTACTTAATTTCCAAGCTTACAGGTTTGGCCCTAGTTGATGAACCAAGTGGGAGGCAAAAGTACTGCACACTCCTTTAGCATCACTGAGTATAGAGGAAGAGGATGAGCATTCTTAATTTTACTAAAGTTCTTTCTCCCACTCAGTGTTTGATGATAATTATTATCCATCTTTAAATTCCAGACAATGAGCTTGATGCTGGATCCAATACTGAGCAAAAGTAGGCATAGTCCCAACTCTCCATATTAAAAAGAGACACACACATAACCTCCGAGTGCAAATGTGATTTTAATGCCGGCATAGTATTCCATTGTATGACCATACACATTTTTTAAATAATTTCCCTATTTTTAAAATATTGACACAATTCTCAGATTTAAAGAGAATCTTTGTCTATTTAGATTTTCATTGTTGTTTTAATGAGCGTTTCTTTGATTATCAGCTAAATTTAATTTTTCATGAAATCATTTGCCATTTACATTTTTCTTCCATGAATTATTTTTCCATGTCTTTTCCCCATTTTTCTACCAAGATATCAACACAAATTATAAAGGAAGTTGCAATTTTGCATGCCATCTCCTGCAGCTTCAGCCAAGATAATAAATTTAGTCATACCACAGTGGCCAAATCCTATTAGCAATACCGGACTCAGAGGCACAAGAGGAGGATATGGGCAATGAATTCAATTCCTCTCTGCTCCTTTGTTTCCTGCTTCCTCTTTCCCTTTGAAACTGCCATGCAGCAGCTGCTCATGTCAAATTCTATGAATATTGCTTAAAAAAATCCTCCACCATCACCAATCTTCTCTCTGGTTGAATGCTTGAAAAATGGTGTGCCTTAAAATGAGCTTCCAGTTCAGATAGACCTGGGTTCAATTCCCAAGTAAAAACTCTGTTTACATTCAGTTTCCTTATTTGTGAAGAGGTGATAATACTGCTATGAAGATTAAATGAGGTAGTGTGGTAAGAGCACAGCTTTTGGTGCTCAACAAATTTTACTCCCTTCCAGTTCATGCTCCCCATTTCAGTCAGGATTTTAGACATAACCCAGCCTAACCCCATCATTTTAAGGACTGAGGAAACCAGGCCACTTTCAGGGAGCTCAGAGGCTGGTGATGCAGATACCATATGGCTTACTCACAGCTGGCTGGGTCCCCAGAGAGATGGAGTGACTTTCCCACAAACACTGCTTCTTCATGCCCCCATGCTCAGCTCTCCTTCTGTTCTCCAAGGCTTTGCTCAGTCTGTGCTTGGTATGTTCAACAATTTCCTCAACACCATTTATTAAATTAGTCCCTTCCACATTTTCAATCACGGTTCAGTCTCACTCCCTTTGAGAAGTGTTTCTAGTTTCTTGAAGCTCCTTCTAATTTACTATTTTTCCCAATGGAGCCAAGCTTTGGATTTCTCCCTCTAGATTGGATGCCTCCTGAGGGCAACCAGAATTTAAAGCAAACTTGGTAATAGGAGAAGTGAAAAAAAAAACCACACTGAATCAAGTTCACATTGGACAAGGGTCAGCTAGCTGCTTGTGGAGAAAAAACACAATGGAATGAATGAACTGGTGATGTGAAAATGTGGCAGAACTCTACTTTGATGTCAGAAGAACACTGAGCTGGTTGTGCATAAATCAAATGGCATCCACATTCTCAGTCCCTGAGCTCTCTGGAAATGGCATCACCATTCTCCAAAAAAAAGACCTAAGAAAAGGAAATGGGGAATCATTTACTCCTTCCCCTTCCCCCTCCCACCTCCTTATCTTTGACTTCAAGGCTCATATCAGTTCCGCTACACCACTCTTCCTCTAGGAAAGCAAAATTCCAACCAGAAAAAGAAGGAAGGAACAGGGCAAAGTCTTCTCCGTTGTCAACTTCACACTTACATAGAAGTAATTTCATGGCAACTTGAACCATCTCTAGAAGAAAAGGGGAAAGGAGAAATGCATGGCCCTTGGAGTTTAGTATTAGGATGTGTAGGCAATATACATCACATTTCATATTCAGAGTTGATGCTGTTGACTGTGCACATGTGTGTACAGGGTTGGAAGGTGGGGGAGCAATGAAAGAGACCAACCTGAAGCCAATATGCATTTATTAGATTAAGGGAAGCTACAGGGGATTTTCTCAGGGGCAGTTGGTGAATGTAACATGAAAATACTTATTGTGAATCCATGTCTATTTTTTCATGAATTCATCAAATATTCATTGCTCTTAACAGACACTCGGTAATGTTAGCATGAATGAATGAATGAATAATGAACAAGCAAAGCTTTCCACATTATGAACCATAGAAATGGCTTCATCCATTGTGTGACACTATGTAATGCTTACTGGGTTGGACCAGGTCCCTAGGACAGGCAAGCAATCTGGAGCCTTGGCACAAAAATAGCCACATCATCCCTGATAGTTGCATGCCAGGCTGACCTGCTGCTGCTGTTGTTTTTCAACAGTCCTCAGCTAGGGCTCAAGGTCTGAGGCTGCTTCTGGGTGTCCCCTCAGAGGGTACCTTCTACTCTTCCTGCTTGAGGAGATTCCACTTGGGCTCACCAGATAAAAGCTGTGGGGATATTCTGCTCCCATCCACACACGACCTGCCTGGGGGCTCTCTGCCAAGCCCTCTTGGATATTAAATGACAAGACCACCACTTAAAATTGTTGGAAAATGACCTGTGCACCAGCAGGAAGCCTGTTTGTTAGGAGCAATTTTCCAGGGCTGTAGTGACATTACTTTCCACTAGTTTTTAGGTGGTGATCCCAGCATGGATTATCCAGTGGTCCTATATGGGAGTCGCAAGAGTGGGTAAAATGCCAGCTTCTATGACCGAATCAGGTCTCCAGGGCCCTTAAAAGGCTGTGCTCTCTCTTTTGTTTAAGTCTCACTCTCCTAATTGATTTGTACGTCAAGCAATGGGTTGGGAGTGGTTTCAGCCTCCTCAGAATCTGCAATGTGCCCCAGCATCATTGATGTGATTCTTGTGTGTAATTCAGGGTCACAGCCATCCTTTTACGTCCACCCTCGGAGGAGGTAGTAGTGCTTGGAAAAAGTAGAGGACTGGAAGACAGAGCTCCTGGATTTGAGGTGCTTCTCTTCTACTTACCCACTATTTGATCCTGGGCAAGTCATAGAGATTCAGCTCATTTTACTCATCTATATAATCAACTGCGTAGTTACGACTTCAATGATTTAAGATAATTAAATGAAAGCAGGTCAATAAGAATTTCTTGTAAAATTATAAGGAGTTTTACAAGTGTCCGGTGTTATTATTTTTATGCCAGTTACTATTTAGGAAATTAATGTATGTAAAATGCTTGAGTCCCCAAAAGATAGCTGATGTTTGTTACTTACTAATTCCCTTCACTTGTCACTTGCAAAGTAAAATCGTTGTTCTCAACCTTTGCTGCATATTGGAATCATCTAGGGAGTTTTTGTTTTGTTTTTCCTAAACTTTTTCTTTGGAAATAATTTCAAACTTACAGAACAGTTCCAAAAATAACACAAAACCTATTCAGAAAGCTTCTACATATTTCCCCCTCCCATACCCATATTGACCAATCTTAACATTTTGCTACCTTTGCCATATCATTCTATCATTCTATCAGTCCACCTATCATTCTATCAGTCCATCTATCAATGATAGATAATGCCATCTATCAATCCATCTCTCTGTCTCTTTATCTATTTTCTTAACATTTGACAGTAAATTGTATACATTATACTCCTTGAACACAATACTTCCATGTACATTTCCTAAGAATAAGGATATTTACTATGTAACCACCTTATAGTTATCAAGTTCAAGAAACTTAACATTGATATAAAGTTTACAATCTATATTCTAATTTTTTCATATGTCCCAATACATGTCCTTGTGAGCCTTTTCTCTGCCAGTTCAGGGTCATATGTTACATTTAATTGTCATTTACTGTTCAATTGCTCTTTTTAAAAAAAAATTGTAGAAACATATACACAGTATAATCTTCCCCATCTCAACCTATCCCAAGCATACCATTCAGTGGGATTAACCACATTCACAATATTGTACTACCTACACCACCATCCATTACCAGATCTTTCCCATAACTCCAAACAGAATCCCTGAACCCATTATGCATTATCCATTATGCATTATCCATTATCCATTCCTCCTCTCCCTCTGCCACCTATGGTAACCTGTACTCTACTTTCTTTATGGATTTGCTGATTCTACTTCATAGAAATGAAACCATATAATATCTGTCCCTTTGTGTATCATTTCTTTCGCTCAACATGGTATCTTCAAGGTTCATCCATGTAGTGACATGTATCAGACCTTCATTCCTTATTAAGTCTGAGTAATATTCCATTGTATGTTGTTTTAGTTTCCTTGGCAGCTCAAACAATACCATGTAATAGGTTGGCTTAAACATTAGAAATTTAATAGCTCACAGTTTTGAGGCCAGGGAAAAGTCCAAATCAAGACATCAGCAAGGGGATGCTTTCTCTCCAAAGACTGGCATTCTGGACCTGGCTGCTAGGGATCCTTGGTCCTGGGCTCCTCTGTCACATGGCAATGTACATGGTGGCCTCTCTTGGCCTCTCCCTTCTCTTCCAGTTCAGATGACCTTTAGCTTCTTTTTTTCCATGTCCTTTTCTGTCTATCTAAATTTCATTCTGCTTATAAAGGACTCCAGTAATAGGATTAAAACCCACCCTGATTGATTTGGGCCACACCTTAACTGAAGTGAACGCATCAAAACGTCCTGCTTACAATGGGTTCACACCCACAAGAATGGATTAAATTTAAGAACATGTTTTCCTGGGGTACAGACAGCTCCAAAATACCATATTTTGTTTTTCCATTCATGTGCTGATAGATGTTTGGGTTGCTTCCACCTTTTGGCTATTTATGCTGCTATTAACATTTTTTTTTTTTTTAATTTATTTTTTTATTATGGGTAAAAATCAAAATTCTCACAATACATACAAACATTTGCAAAATGATATATAAATATATATATATATGCATATATGTGTATTTGCTTACAAAAATGTTATTTATATATATATATATACATATATTTTAAGAGGTGCTTAGATTACCTAAAATATTACACGGAACCCACTGGGATTCCCATGTTGCCCACCTCCCACACCTCCCACCACATCCCACACAAACATCTCCCACAGTGTGGCCCACCAACCTCAATGAACTTACACATCCTGGAACCTTGCCACCAACCATAGACCACAGTTCACACTGTAGACCACACTCTCTCCCACTCAGTTATGAGTGGTGTGTGCTGATTTAAAATGGCCTGCATCCATTGCCACAACAGTACTCAGGACAACCTCCAACTCCCAAAGAAGCCCCTGTATTTCAACTGCTCATCCCCTCCCTACCCAAAAACTGTCAAGTGGCCACTGGCTCCACCTCATTGTTATAATTGCTATTAACATTGATACACAAATATCTGTGCAAGTCCACCTAGGGTGTTTTTTAAAAATCCTAATGTCGGGGCCCCATCCATCCAGATTCTGATTCAACTGGTCTTACATGAGGGAGGAGGTCCAGATATAACAATTTTAAAAAGAATTCTCAGTGATTCTAATGAACAGCCAAATCTGAGAACCATTAAGAGTCTTGATGCTCAAAATGTGAACTCCAGACCAGCAACAAGAGTGCTTGGAGAATTGCAGAATCTCAAGTCCCAACCCAGAATCAGAATCTACATTTAAACTTGATTGCTAAGTGATTCTTTATAGGTACATTAAAGTTTGAGGACCAATGCACTCGTCTATTGGTTGGAAAATTTTTCCATATGACCAGAATCATGTAGCACCCATTGGACCTTTGGACCATTGAACCAACTGAATGATATTGACCTTGTCACCACACCTCTGATTTGGAGAAGTGCTGTGATATTAAGTTGGTTCTGGGGCTGCAGGATTTCAAGTCAGCTCTGGGACTCGCAGCCTTCCCAGGCTTCTTCCCACTGACATGTCACTCATAAAGTCAGAGATGAATACCTTGGACTTCCTTAGAAGAGGATGACCTTGGCCATTGGGAAGTTTTAACCTACCTGAGAGACTTCCAATTGAATTGCCCAGTTTCCTGAGGTCAACTCAGAAGGTGCCCTTCTAAGTACCCTTAGGGTCAGTCCAGGATTTACCTCCAGAAATAGAGGAAATACATCTATTTGGTTGCTGCATCACATAGGCCCTTTTCCCGAAAATGATGGTAAATCTGAGAACCCTGGAGGTATATGAATGTGGGATACTAAAATGTTACCATGGTTAAGGCAAGTTATGGGAAAGTGTCTCAGAGCATTTTATAATGTGAAACTAAGTCCTGTCACCACTGAACAGAAATATTCGCTCTTTCATTTATTCATCAAACATTTATACATTGCTTACCTACAAAGATGCAGTCTCCTGATATTTAAGGATCTATTTCTTTTTGAGGGATGATAAGAACTCACATCCTTCAGGTCTATGCTTAATATCACTTCATCACTGAGGTTATCCCTGATCACCTATAGAAATCGGAATCTCCAAGCACTCCCTTTATCCCCTCTACCCTCCTTTGTTTTTCTCCATAGCACTTAGTTGACCTGAGATGGCACATCATCTGACCCCCTTATAGAATATAAAGTTCACAAAGGCAAGGACTTTGTTTTATCGATTGCACCAAGATCAGTGTCTAACTCCAAGTGGGCACTGTACAGTATTTGTTGAATGAATGTTGAAATGTTCATTCCAAAGTTATCATAAACCATGCCCAATACAGGCACTTTACATATGCTATTTTATTTAATTCTCACAGCATATTTTCACATTACAAATAAATGAGCCTAGAGAGTTAAGTAAAATTTGCCCAAAGTCACAAAGCTACAAAATGGCAGAGCATGAGGCAAGATTTGAACCCACATTTATTTGGTTCCAAATGTCATGTTCTTTTCACTACACCAAGGAACAGCTAAAAGGGATTGCTTCATGTTTTTAAAGCTATGCCAACTTATGAAGAGACAAGTGCCTTCAGTTTGTATTCTGGATTTTTTTTTTTGTAATAGATACCGGAGATTGAACCTGGGACCTTGTACATGGGAAGCAGGCACTCAAACACTGAGCTACTCCCACTCCCCAGTATTCTGGATTTTTATTCACACTTAAACAGAGTTTAATTGTACAGCTGGACTAACTAAGTGAATAGAAGGAGTAAGTGGACTAATGCTTAGCACCTATTAGGTATATCATAAATGTTTGTTAGATGGATAGATGAATGAAAGGATAGAGGAAAGAGAAGGAAAAAGCAAAGCATTATAATAAACACAGTCTATATTGGAAAATATTTCCCCTTCATTTCTTTTTAAAATTAAACTAAATTTATTTTTAAAAAAGCGTTCTTTTTATTATTGGGTAGAATTGCAAAGAGTTTGGTTGAATCTGTCAAATTCAGGAACCTGTTTGTCATCCATTCTTAATCCCCATATAATGTGAACCAAACTGTGTTTTTTGTTGTTGTCATCATGGGCATCTCAATCTGAAAAATCTCCACGGTATGGGTAGAAATTGCTGGGCTCCAGAAGGCTGACCCTACATTCCAAATCTATTTAGCACTGGCAAATGTCCCAGTGGTTGCATCTCTTATCCCCAGGAGAGGGAAGGCAAAATGGAGTTGCTGGACTCAAGTAAGTCTACAGATGGAGTGACGTGGGAACACTGAGCAGAGAAAAGAGCACGAACAGAATTTCAGATATTTTTTCCAACTGGTCACTGCCCAAAGATGGCCCTTTCCAAACTTGCACCTGCTTCACTCTGAAAAATCAGATGAGGTCAGGCTTATTTTGGTTTGGCTTTGAGAACTAATCCTTGCACAAAGCCAGTATTCTCTCAGAAAATGTATACTTAGACTCACTCTTAAATTGTACTTCAACATAGAGCCCACAGGCCGCTGAACTATTTGATGAGAGTTTGCTGTGTGCTTTTCAGTAATAAAACTGGTACTTGGGGTGAGACAAGGAGTGCTGTTGTAGGAGTGTGGATTGAGTTGATTAGAGCTGAATTCTTCCTTCCCTGCATAGAATTAATAGTGAAATAGAAATTTTACAAAGTTGAAAATACATTGCGGTTTCAAAAGTTTTTAGAACATTGGAATCTTCTTTTCTCACTACTCCCACACCAAAAGCCCTCCGTAATATTCTAACCCAAATAGGATAGCTAGTCATCATATCCATGAAGGAGACCCCCCTCAAAGTTGTCAATTTTTAAATGGGGAGTCGAAATACCATGAAAGCTGCCATTTATAGCATGGTTATAAGGACCATTATAATGTAAAGCAGTAAAATAAAAGTAAGGTTAAAAACTGCAAACTTTTTTTCACTATATTTTCCTTTAAAAGCAGCAGCCCTGCTGTCTCACAACTTGAGCTCTACTGGATGGTCCAGAGTATTTTTTATGATTATCAGTTCAGCCTCTGAGTATATCTAAAGCTATTTGTTCTAAGAAAAGCAGCCTCCTGAGCCTGTTCAAAGAAGCCTCTGAGGCTCCTCTCTTCTATAAGCTGGTAGGCCAGAGCTATGCAGAGAGGCTGTTTCTGTTTGGATGGTCACAGAAAATGGCCAGGGTGCCATCTTGCAGTGAGATGGGCTGGGCAAGCCAGGGCTGCTTCTGCATGGCCAGAGTGCCTGTTCCAGGAGCACCCACCGGCTGCCTGGGTGGCCCTTGCCAGGCAGGCCTCTCCTCACCATCTGCTGTGTGCTGGGCAGGGAGAAGGTCCAGGAAGGCCATAGATACCCCCTTGCACGCTCATGTGCCTCTGCCTTACACCCCCCCACACAGCCACCCCACTTAGGACACCAACCCTTAGTTAGCCTGACCATGACCCACTGGTTTATTTATGAAGGAAATAGAAGCCCACCCAGGACTCAAAGGAAAAAGTGGATCCAATACCTAAATGTGAACCTACAAATTTGCATAACAGTGTAAGAAGCACGGGCTTTGGAGTTAGACTCATCTGCCTCACTCCTTGAGGCTCAGTGCCTTCTTTTGTGAAATAGAAACCAGAGTTTCGTCCTCAAGGGGTTCTTTTTATTTATTTACTTTTTTCAATATACTTAAAAAAAATTTTTAAGATACATATATTACATAAATGTTACATTAAAAATGTAGGTGATTGGGAAGCGGCTGTGGCTCAATCAGTGGGGCTCCCGTTTGCCATATGGGAGGCCCCGGGTTCGGTTCCCGGGGCCTCCTGGTGGAGGCAGACCCGCCCGCGCGGCGTGGTTGGCTGACCCAGCGAGCGCGGGCAGCAGGGGGGGGGACAAATAAAAAAAAAAAAAAAAAATTTTAAAAAAAAAAAAAAAAAAAAAAAAAAAATGTAGGTGATTCCCATATGGCCCACCCCCTCCCTCTCCCACACTTTCCCACATTAACAACATCCTTCATTAGTGTGGTACATTTTTTACAATTGATGAACACATATTGGAGCATTGCCACTAATCATGATTTATAGTTTACATTATATAGTTTACACTCTTCCACACAATTGTTTAAGTTGTGACAAGATATATAATTGCCTGTATCTGTCATTGCAACTTCATTTGGGACAATTCCAAAGTCCCAAAAATGCTCCCACATTACACCAATTTTTTCCTCTCCCTCCCCTTAGAACCTCTGGTGGCCACTGCCTCCACCTCAATGACAAGAGGTTCTTCCATTGCTAGACTCATGGGGCTTATGAAGAGAAAAGAGATGGCATGTAAAGTGTTTACTTGCACAAGTTTAGTGCTGAGTGAAGAAAGGGCTGTTCTCGGAATTACCCTGTATGTGAAAGCACGTTGACACACCCAGATTTCCACGTGGATTAGTTATTCATGATATTTGTTGTCGTTTGTAGATGCCATCAAAATAAACACTGTGAGACGTTTCCTAAAGTTCAGCCCAGTAGTGACAGGTCCCTCTTCTGTTTTCTAATGTGTACTGGGGGAAGAGAGAAGTCAAAGAGCTCTTTTCCCAGCCGTCATGATCTTACATTTAGGAGCTCTCTCCAAGAACCACACACCCCCCCCTCCTTTTTTGTTTTTTAAATGAAGAATATCAACCCATAGAAGGCTGAGCAGTTAGAAAAGAGCTATGGACAAGAGTGGACTTACTGATATTCTACTACAGACATACTGTGATTCTAGCATTGGAAGAAATGACAACATTGATGTAGAGTCAGTGGCCACTGGAGGCTCTGGGGGCAGGGAGAGGGAAAAACAGTTGTAATACGGAGGCTTTTTCGGGACTTGAGAATCTTCCTTAATGACATTGCAACGACAGATATAGGCCATTTTATATCTTCCCATAACATGCAGAACTGTGTGGGAGAGAGTGTGGTCTACAATGTGAACTGTGACCCATGCTCAGTGGCAAAGCCCCAGGACGCATTTATCAATTGCAATGAATGTGCCACACTAACGAAGGATGTTTATGTGGGAGGGTGTGGGAGGTGTGGGGAGTGGAGCATATGGGAATCCCTATACATTTTTTGTAACATTTATGTAAGATAAATATCTTTAAAAAAGAAAAGAAAAGAAAAGAAAAGAAAAGAAAAGAAAAGGGATGCTCTGTCTCCAGCTCCAGGAAGGCAGTGGTTACTCTGTAGGATTCCTTCCCATGAGAGGGTTGGGGCTTACCAAAGGACGCTGGGGTTTGGGCTGCCAGATTGCATATCCACAGGCTCTCAGGCACGGAACGCTGTTAAGAAAAATTAGCCTAGCCCCATATCAGTCAAACCCATTTTAAAAAATCCCATTGCAATATTTTTAGTATGAAAAAAAAATCTGACCTCAAGAACAGCCTCCCTCATTCAGACTGTTTGAAGCTCACAAAATGCTGCACAATAAAAGACTGGCCTTTACGATATAGATTGTGGTAGCACAATGGTTCTCGAAGTCTGGTGCCAGGGCCAGCCTGACCTGGGAAATTTTCAGAATGCCAATTCTTAGGGCCCACCCCAGAACTGCTAAGTCAGAAACTCTTGGGGGTGGGCCCAGCAATCTGTGTTTTCACAAGCCCTCCTCTAGGTAATGCTGATGCACATGAAGGTTCCAGAACTGCCGGCTTAGCATAATGGTTTTGCCCTGTAGTGGCTTTATAGGCAACAAACATTTCCTAAGCATGGGCATAAATGTTACTCTTGCAAAAACGAGACCTCATTTTTCAGATTAGAAGATGGAGATAGGAGAAGTTGTGACCTGCTCAGAGTCTCACCACTAATATGTGGCCGAGCCAGCATTTGGATGCAGGTCCTCCTGAGCTTGGTCTCTGGAGGCCCAGTGCCTGGGTTGGAATCTCAGCTTTGTCACTTCCCTGCTGTATGGTCCAGGACAAGTTGGTTAACCTCTCCGTGTCTCCTTTTCCTCACTGGTAAACTTCCAATTCATGGGTTTTTGTGAAGATTCAGTAAGATAATTTGGGAAAGTAGTTAGAATGGACCTGGCATATAGTAAGTGCCCAGTAAATGTTATTTTTATTGTCATCATTGTTATACTGCCTGTCAGGCTGGTAGAGTGGAAAAAACACACACCATCGGACCTTAGGTCTTTTCCTTGTCCTTGGCCAATACTGAAGTCAAATCATCCTCACCCAGGCAATAGTCCCTAACGTGCCTATAAAAACATTCAAAGGTCCCCACTTCCAAGCTCTTTTCAAAGGCCGCCAATCCCAGCCTCAACAGGCCCCAATAGTCACTTGAATATCATAAGAGAGCCCTTCCATCTCCTCAGCCTGCCTCATCCGTGGACACATCATGTGCCAGCCCCCCAGCTATACATAGCCCAAGCCCTATTTGCGGAGGCAGAAAGTGACAGGAGATTACCGGAGAAAAACGTCAGCTCTCCGATTCCAGGGGAGGACATACAGTTGTCCAACTGCTTGACGCGTTGCCAGATGGTAACAGGGACAGTTGGGTGAAACAGCCGTTTAACTCTTGGCTTCCGTGGAGAGAGCAGGACTGCAGCCAGGGTATTTTTAATGACTGGCTTGAGGGACATTAACTTTGAGCAAAGATCTGTGACAGTCTCCCCCAGGCTCGTCAGTTGTGGATTTTTCCCCCAGATTCTTGATCCTGCAGAAAGTAATTCCCACTCACCTCCCTTCTATAAGTAACCACTCCCTTTTCCTTCTCTATCCCACTCCTTCCCTCTGACCATGAAGTAAATTCATCTCCTCCATAAAGGTGGTACTTGGGTAATGATAGGCATATAACTTTATTCCTATCTTTCCTTGAATTAGGGCTAATAGGGGGTGGGGAGCAGTCCCATGCACGCGGAGCATGACACCATCACTGCTGTATTAGCTTACCCCCCTTCCTTGGGGGAGCTTCTTGAACAAGTGTTCCACACCTGCTCTAACACGTCCTTGCCAGGCACTCGACTGCTTGACTCCCAGCGCTTTGGCTTCTGTCCCAGCTCTTTTCTAAAAGGTCACCCATGACTTTAAAGTCCTGAAATAAGACACCTCACAGTGGTCCCACCCCTCCTTGACTCCCTGGAACACTAGGTATGTCCACTATCTCCTTCTCGAGCAGGGTCTTTTAACTTTTTTTGTTCCACGGACCCCTTTGCCAGTCAGGTGCAAACTACGGACCCCTTCTCAAAATGTAGCAGCAGATAGTTTTATGGCACTCAACATTGGCATGTGTTTAAATTCAATTTTAGGATTATTCAAAATTATGTTTCACAAATTTCCCATCATTTCAATACCCGATAACTTAATACGGTTCAACATCTGTTCAAATGGTTATTTTTGGCAAACATTTAGAAATTCAAGTTTTCCAAGGCGTCATAAAACCAGCTCTGTCATCCTTGCCAACCTTTTTGCAGGCAGTTCTCACACTCAGCACATGCTACACCAAAATAAAAATCATACTAAGTCCACACTACACTTTGTATTATTTATTAAGTATATCACACCGCACCAACACGTCCCCACAAGAATAATGTTTTTTGAATTTTCAATTCAAGCTCATGGACCCCCTGAAATCTTTCCATGGACCCCAAAGACCCCTGGTTAGAACCCCTGTTCTTGAGGCTTTCTCCTCCCATGACTTTGGAGTCAGGACACCACCATCCTTTTCTTCCTCCTCCTTCTCTAACAGCTCTTTTCCTGCCCCCTGAGCAGGCTCTGCTTTTTTGCTCTTGCCATCTACACAGTCAGTCCTTGACCCTGTGGCTTTCTCTGGGTACCCTCCTCTCTGAAGATGTCATCTACTCTTACATCCACAGCTCTCCCCCTAAGCTCAAGGTTGGCACCTCCAGTTCGTGGCTGGGCTGGCATTACCATGAATTCATTGCTTCTAAATCCAAGCTGAGAACATTGTCACCAGTTCTGGCATGTCCTCCCAATGCCGGTTTTGTCCTTCAATCTGTCTCCTAGTTGGTGACTCTTGGATCATCTTGCCTCCTCCTCAACCTCAACCTTCCTCCCTTCTCTCACCAAAGCCAATGAAGGAGAGGTCTGAGCAATTCTTTCCTTATAAGATCACCTGCATAAATTATTTCTTCTCCACCCACTGCTAGTTTTTGTCTGAGACTAGAGTCATCGCCCACTCAGACATGGCATCGTTCTCCTTTCCTTTCCGCTCTCTTTTCTACCTGTCTGGTATTTGCCATGAGATCAACCCTTCCAGAACTCAAATAAGTCATATTGCTCTTCTACTAAAATATCACCCAAATCAGAACTTCTAGTCTTAATAGTCAAAGCCCTTCATCCTATTTTACTAATGTGCCTTAAACATATTTCTGCTTTAAGCTCCCCCCATAAACCCTCTGCTCACATAAGCCAGCATCTTCTCCCACACCCACCCTGCACATTGGCATCATCAAACCTTTGCTTATGCCATTTCCCCTTCCTGGGAGGCCATTGCTGCTCTCCTCTGTCTATCCACACACTCCTCTTTGCAGGTCTAACTGGCTTCTCCTCTTCCAAGCAGTCTCCCCTTTCGCTTGATCCTTTATTCAGGTAACTAATATTTTTTGAGATCTACTCTGCCCAGGTTCTATGCTCCATGGTGGAGATTGCATGGGGAGAAAAATGGACATGGACCCTGCCTTAGTGGAGCTTGTAGACTATCAAGTAGACAAATAATCATATGAGCGAATGTGTAATTATGAACTACAAGAGAATCGTGAAGGAAAAATCACAGGGTGCTATGAGCAAGTGTAAAAAGAAAACCTGGCTTAGCTTGGGAGTCAGCGAGAGATTTTTGAGAAACTGACATTTATGTGAAGACTTCTAGGGTAGTAGGAGCTGGCAAAGAATGGAGAGAGAATTTTCAAAATACAGGAAGCAGCATGTATAGAAGCAGAGCATGTTTTGGTGTTTTCTGGTGAATTAGAATAAGCTGTTCTCTTGAGGTAGCTGTAACCTGTGCCAGGGCCCAGGGCTTGGGAGCAGAGTAGGGGCTGACTTTTACCTTCCTCTGGATTAGGCTCCTTGTGCAGTAAACAACCTGCACAGCTGTTTGAGGTGATCTCGTACAAAGACCTGAGGCAGGAAAGAGCTCCATGTTTGGAGGAAAGAAAGAAAAGTGTATTAAGAGGGAGAGTGGCACCCAATGAGGCTGGAGAGGCAAGTGGGTCAAACGATGTGGGGCCTGATTGGCCCTATTAGGGATTTGAGACTTTATCTGGAATGCAATGGAAGTGAAACCCACAGCCCACTAGGACCTACATCATCTGACCTATCTGCCCACAGAGCTCTCTCTGTCTAGATCTCCATAGCACTTATTTTCTATCCTAGTCCTTTAGCACTTACCAAAATCACTTTGTATTGTTATAATTTTTTATTAGTTTCCTCAGGTGTCCATGCTGTACCTCCCTACTTCAATCACAAGGGCCTCGAAATTGGGACGTAACTTACATGTTTATGTTAAGCACATTACCTTGAATATAGTGGATCCTCAATAATTCTTGTTCTCTTTCCATTCCAATAATTCAAGCTTTGGTATTTTGAATTGGCCTAAGCTCCAGAACCCATCCAGCTGTCATAATATTAAGAGAAAAAAAAAATCTAACATTTATTAAGCAGTTACTATGTGCCAAGAACTGAACCAAGCACATTACATTCATTATCTTATTTAATCTTCAAACAGCTGTATGAAGTAGATATTGTAACTGTCCACATTTACAATAGCTGAATCATAGCATGGGCTTATGACCAAGTCAGGAATCAAGGTCTCTGATTCCAAGACATGTGTTCTTAATAACTGGGATATACTTACTACCTCTGGGCCAGTTACTCATTCAAAGATGAGGTATGTTTGGAGCCCATCAATACAGAGGTAACCATCTAATGAAAGTGCAGTAAATGCCTACATGGGGCAATTTTAAAAAAAAGAGAGTAAGGGTATGCTATACCTATCTAGTTTGTTACTATCTGAACTATGCATATTAGCTACATAATTTTTTTTCAAGTTCTTTTTGTACTCAGAATAATCAGCAAATGGTCAAAGCAAATCCTAATGTTTCTGGAAAGGATGAGCACTGCACCAATGCCCAGGAATCACCACATAACCATCCATAACAGATAACCCCAATCCCCTAGGAAGGAAGTACAACTGGAAAGACATGTGCAAATAACCAACCAAACAAGCAAAACCAGCAGTGGAAAGATTATTAGTCAACAGGAGAAAATTGCAGTTAGATCTGAAGAGAGTATTCTGGGAATTTAGGACACTGATAACGACTCTACTTTTTCTTCATCTCCTCATATTTGCAACTCTTAGTCTCTGTAATTGGTTGCGATTGCTACTTTCCCCCTTTGGCTCACAAGCCGTTGGAATGTGTGAAGTACTCAGGTCAGCCCCCCATTTATCCACAAGTTATGTTGAGTATCCCCAAGAAACTGTGGAAGATACAAAAGAAGCCCAAAATGGGAAAGGAAGATTCATCACAGAAGAGACTTAATCCACAGCTATAGACATTACAAAATAAATGCCACAGTGCTGTGTCCCTGTGACAGGCTATTGGAATTCACAGAGAAGAGATATCCATGGGAGCTGAGGTAAAAGATGAGCTGGAGCTGGGCTTTGCAGGGTTTGGGTTGCAGGAGAGGGGAGAAGGGAACATTTGGGCCAGAGAATTAGGGCTGGAGCACAGGCTGCAGGCAAGTGTGAGAGGTGATGATGTCAGCCTGCCCCACTGGCCCAGCAGGGGCTCCTGTTTTGAGGGGGCCGGGTAATGTCAGGCGTCAGCCCTGAAGGCTCCAGGCTTTCACCACAGTCCTTCTCCCACCTAGTCCCAATGTTCTCTCCGGTCGCTGCCAGCCCTGGCCACCCCTGGCTTAGGCCCATGAAGGGTGCTTGCTAGGGCTGCTGAAAGTGATGACAGAGCTCAAGTGCGGCAGACTTTGGCCTCGGTTGGGGTGGGAGGCGAGAGTGCTGCAAGGATTTTAAGAGTGCCAAGGAGGAGGCAAGCAGGTCTCCGCTAGCCTGAGCTCCTGGCGCATCTTGATGGCTGGCTCTGTCTAGCCATCTGTGGCAGAGAACAGCGATTTGGCTGTGCTCAGCTAAACAGGAAATCGGGAAAACAGAATTGAGTTCATCTGAGAGAGTACCTTCCACTCATATATCTTCAAAAGTCACATAAATATCAATAAGGTAGCTAGCGATGCCATGCTTTCCTTGCCTCTTGTAAGAGGCACACAATTTAGGTCTACCTAAAACCAAACAAAATGTGGCTGTGTTTGCTTAGGAGAGGTCAGAGTTAAATTCTCTTTAATCCTCAGGGTTAACAATAATTTCTTTCTTTCTTTCTTTCTTTCTTTTTTTTTTTTTTGGTATCGGGGCTGGGGATTGAACCCTGGGACCTCGTATGTGGGAAGCCAGTGCTCAACCACTGAGCTGCATCGGGCTCCCCTGAGTTGCTTTTTCATTTGTTTTGCTTGTTGTTTGTTTTTGTTTAGGATGCACTGGGGACCAAACCCGGGACCTCCCATGTGGGAAGCAGTCGCTCAACTGCTTGAGCCACATCTGCTCCACAGGGTTAATTTCTTATTTCCTCTCCCACTTCTTACATTTTCACTATTATTACTGCCTGTACGCCAAAGTTGGAAGGGTCAAGAAAGCCAGGCAGGCTCCACTGGCTACAGTTGGAAGAACACTGGGCTGTATTGCTTTTGGATGGACTGACAACCATTTATAGCTGTGTTTTTCAGAAAGCGAGATCTGCCTGCTTCGGAATCATGGGGTGTGGTGCTGAGGTTATAAAAATGTAGATTCCTGAGCCCCGCCTAGCTCTGCTCCCAACTCTCCCGTGCCAAAGCCCAGGAAACTCCATTTTAACCAGCACCTCGCCTAAGTACCACTGTTGGAAGCTCATACCCTAGGAGCAGTGAAACTTACATCTCAAAGTAATTCCATCTCAGCATCACTGACTTTGAATAATAGACCAGGTAACGATGACGTTAAGTTTTTGACAGCACTAAATAGGACAGAGTGGCTTACCCGGAAAACCAGAAAACTCTTTTGAAAATGACCTTGTCTGATAGATTAAATACAATAGACTAAAACTGAGTTTGTGGAAAGACTGGCATGTATAGGCATTACAGGAAAGCTCAAGATGAGTCATAACATAAACGCTGATGATATGCCTTTCATCCTAAACCTTCCCTGGTCCCAGCTGAAATCCAAGAGAGAAGGGAAAGCTGTAGGGGCCCAGAGTGTGTGTCATCTGTTACCTGAGCAATGCCCCCCCCCACTCCTGCCAAGCCTCCGGGGTCTGCTCTCTGTAATCTTAGCCTTAGGGGAAGGAGGGGATTAGCAGCCACAGAGAAAGGAGAATCTGAGTAGATCAGAAGGCTAGGGAGGGAAGAAAGAAGAGGCTAGGGGAGACCTCAGAGAGGTTTCAACAGGAAAGCAAAACCAAGGGAAGAGCCACCGGTGATGGGAAAATGAAGGAAGACATGGCAATGAGGAGGGAAATGAATGAAGTAACCATGGGAGAGAAAAGAGAGGCATTTATAGCATTGTAGAGTCAAATAGACTGACTATCATTTCCTATAGGTTCACAATCCCTTAGCCACAGTTCCAAAATCCAAAAGGCCCTGGAAACCAAAAAAAAAACAATTTTGAAGCTTACCTCGTGGTGAAAACTGACCTGAATTGCTGTGAGATTCTTTTCCATTTTAATGTATCCTGCTCAGTGTGAATATGCATAAGTTTTGCTTAAGAAATATTAGTATGTTTGACACTTCCTGCCAAGACCATGATCAGAGTTATGTAAAATTTAGTATTTTAGTATCTCTGTAAAATCTGAAAAAAAAAAAACAAACAAACAAAAAACACGAAAAACCTGAGTTCTGATATACATTGGACTCCGAGGGTTTTGGATAAGGCCTTGTGGATCTAAACTTGCATGATGTTGAGCAATGGCTTTACCCTCCATTCTTCAATTTCCTTTTCTATGAAATGGGGATAATACCAACTCCCGGGCCAGGGCTTAGAGCGAGGCAAGCCCTGCACTGAGCACCTCCTTAAGGTTTTGCACCCTGGGGCCTTTGCTTGCCTTACCCTAGACCTGGCTCTGACTGATATTGTAGGATTATTATGGTGTTAAATGAAATGATGCATAGTGAATGCCGGGCACCTAGTAGGCACTCAACGTTGGTAGCTGTTCTCATCGTTATTCTAAAAGCAGCCTCACCTATGCTCCCCATTAGGCCAGGGGACTCTCTTCCACTTGTGAAGGCTCTGTCTCTAGCCATAATCAGAAGCTTTTCATGGTAGCCCACTTTGCTTGCCTGTCCTCGTGGCTGACCAGCCTGTTTCCCTCCACCTTCATTTGTACTAACCACTGGGCAGGCACCTGCTCCAGAGCCTGACCAACTCCCATCTCCAAAACCTCTCATGCTTGAGATCAGTACCAGGTGGTCAGAGAGCCAGGGGCGCTCTCTGCCTTTAGTCACAGAGTATCAGAGCTCAGAGAAGCCATCGAGCCCTCTTCCGCACTTCCCAGAAAAGGACACTGAAGGACACAGAGGTCGCCTGTGGCAGCTCACTCAGGTTCAGGCTGCACCGATGGTCTCTGACTCTGTCTGCAAGCTGGGGAAAGAGCAAGAGACAGTCCGTGCTAGTTAACCTTACCCTGCCCCAAGAACTGCCTGTGTCCAGCCAGAGGGGCTCACTGACATGGAAGCCTGCTGATTCAATTTTTCTCACCCTTCACCTTGCCAATTTCTAGTTTCCACAGTTAACAAGCAAGGGCTGTCCTTCAAATTAAGCAACTGTTCATTAATGTAAAATGGATTTGCTAAGCACCTACTATGCACCAGGTACCATCCCAGAGAACAAAACAGACAGGGTATCTGCCCTCAGAGAGTTGACATTCTAGTGGAGAGAGACAGATAATAAATTAAAAAAAAAAAACAAAACAATAAATAAAAGTGGTTAGTGCTATGCAGAACAAAACAGGGGTAGAGAGTAACTGGAAAGAAAGTGTTGTTTTATATGAGGTAATATGGCATCTCTAATAAGGTGATATTTGAGCAGAGGCCTGAAGAAAGTGGGAGAGAAAGCCAGGTAGATATCTGAGGGAAAAGGGTTCCAGGTCGGGAGCAGATGTAGCTCAGTGGTTGAGCACCTGCTTCCCATGTTTAAGATCCTGAGTTCAAGTCCCAGTACTCCTAAAAAAATAATAAATTAAAATGATAATAATAAGACATTTTCCAGGTATATAAGCAGTAAGTGCAAAGGTCTTGAAGTAGGAGCATGCTTGGCATTTTGAAGGAATAACAGGGAGGCTAGAATGGCAGGAGCAAAGTGTACAAAATCAGTGTGTATGGTGGGGGAGATGCAGCCTGGGAATAGTAGTAGGTCTATCTGTCTGCTAGGCTGCTATGACAAATACCACATGATGAGTTGGCTTACACAATGGGAATTTATTTTTGTATGGTTTCAGAAGCTGCAGATCTTGCTTCTTTCTGGTTTGGTAGCTTTCTGGAGGACTGGTAATCTCTGGGGTTCCTTTGCTTTCCTGTCACATGGTGATGTCCTCTCCTTTGTATTTTGGGTTCCTGTTGATTCTCTGGCTTCTAGATTCTCTCCATGGTTTTCTCTTTATAAGGCCTCCAATAATATCTAAAGGTCCATCCTGATTCAGCTGTCCACACCTTAACTAAAATAACATCTCCAGAAGGCCCTATTTGCAATGGGTTCATAACCACAGGAATGGGATTAAGATTAAGAACATGTTTTTTTCTGGGGCACATAATTCAATCCACCACAGGAGATGAGGCCAGGTAGTATGTGACAGATCACATAGGACTTTGGAGGCCATGGCATGGAATTTAGTATTTTATCTGAGTGAGATGGGAACCACTGGATGGTTTTGAGCATGGGCATGACATGATCTGATTTATATTTTTAAAGTACTATTATGGACTTCCAATTCCAGAAAGATGGAGTAGATGTACTTTTCCCTACCTCCCCCCACCCCTCCCTGCCCACTAAGAACAACTAGAAACATTGTATATCATATATAAAACAAACATAAGAAAACTCTGAAAGATGTAAAAAAGAAGGTACATTGATGAGAGGCCTCAGATTACAAAGAATAACACAAGATGAGTTCCCTGGGATTTCCTTTTGCCTCATGTATCCCAGACTTGGAGCTGAAGAAGCCAACAACCCAATCAAACAGGCCAATAAATGTAGACAAAAAAAAAAAAAAAAAAAAAAAATCCCCAACAAAAGCCTGCTCTCTAGGAAAAGAAAAGGGGCAGCCTTGCAAAACAAACTTTTAGACAATAACCACTGTATGAAAAACTGTGGCCTCACCCCACCCTCCCAGCCAAGTCTGGGAAGGAGCCTAGACATCCATAAACCTGTAATAAGGTGTTCCAACATCCCAACTGGGATGGTGTCAGAGAATGTCAACTAGACAGCTGGGATTTCATTCATCCCTGCCCTGTGGTGTCAGTGGAGGCCACAGGGGTGTGGACCACTTCGCAGTAACAAAGAGCTTCCCACTCATTGGTTGCCCATAGAGGCTAAGTGGGAAATCTGGACTTCTACCTCCACCTAGCAGTAATAAGGCAGCACCCCACCCTTTCCTTTACCAGAGAATTGTCAGAGAAAATCAGTTAAAATGGATGGTTTAAATAAGATCCAGAGTGACCTAACATAATACAAAAATGTCTAGGTTTCAATTGAAAATTACTTGTCACACTGAGAACTAGGAATATCTCAAATTAAATGAAAGAGGATAATCGATAGATGCAAACAGTGAGATGACAGAGATGTTAAAATATCTGAAAAACATTTTCAAGCAATTATCATAAAAGTGCATCAATAGGCAATTAAAAACATGCTGAAACAAATGAAAATATCATCTCAGAAAAGAAATAGGAAGTCTCGGCAAGGAAATAGAAGATGTAAAGTAGTACTGAATGGAAATTTTAGAAATGAAAAGTACAATAACCATTACTAAAATCTCACTGGATGGACTTAACAGCAGAATGAGGGGTTGGAGGAAAGAATCAGTGAACTGGGAGATAGAATACTAGAAATTGCCCAATCTGAATAACAGGAAGAAAATTGAGTTAAAAAAAAAAAAAAAAAAAAAAAGACAGAGCCTCAGATACTTGTGGAACCATTACAAAAATATAACATTTGTGTCCTCAGCCCTTCAAAGAGAGGAGATAATGGGTAGGGCTTAAAAAAAATACTCAAATAATGGCTGAAAACTTCCCAAATTTGGAAAGAGACTTCAAGTTTGACAAGATGGAAATGTAATTTTATTTTATTTTAAAGATTTTATTTATTTATTCATTTCTCCCCCCCTTGCTGCTTGTGCTCGCCGGGTCAGCCAACCACGCCATGCGGGCGGGCTTGCCTTCACCAGGAGGCCCCGGGAACCGAACCCGGGGCCTCCCATATGGTAAACGGGAGCCCTACTGATTGAGCCACAGCCGCTTCCCGGAAATGTAATTTTAATAATCAAATATTAACATCTCATGATCTCTCTGGTAGCTTCCCCACTTTATTTCTATTTCAAGCCCCTGTCAGCCAGATGTCAGGAATATATTTCAGTTATTGAGGGTATCCCTACCTCCTCATATTTAAGTTTCAATACAGTCTTTTGCTTGGTGTCATCATCTACACCGGTGTCCACTCAGAGTAGTTTTCAGCCATCTGCCTGTGGAGGACATTGCTGTGTCTTCCTCATCTTTGGAGCTGATGGCTCTCTGACCCCTCCCTCTCCCCAGCCCTCACCCTGAGACTGCTTTCCCTGCCATGTGCTACTCTTGACCACCCTGGAGACCATAAACTATCTCTTCCTCTCAACAGACTGCAGGAAACCTTGAGAAGCCCTCTCAGGCCTCAGTGGACTTTCTTCCTCTACAAGCATGGGGGTAGAGGGACTCAAGGGCTATTCTGGTATATTGGGGACTCAGGCCTTTCATGCCCCACCCCATCCCAGGCTCATCTGATGCCTGGGCAGTGCTCAGGGCCAACTTCTCAGGTATCTATGGGTGTCCAAGTACTCTGTGCTTCCTTTCTGATTCTGCACTCTCCCAATTCAAATTTTATCTACCTCAAGGGCAGACCAGAAGACAGTGTGTATGACATTGAATATATTCTCCCAAATCTTTTATCTTAGGCCTAGTCCTCAGATTTTCTCTTCTTGGTTATCAGCTTTCTGCTGAGAGTCATCCTTTTCTGAGGCAATAAGCAGAGAATTCCTTAGTTTCTGCTTGAATTGGTCACAGGGTAGCAGGAATATAGAGGAAAATCCTCCTGTCAATATATTGACAAATATTATCCTGTGATAATTTCTACCGTGTTTCTGCCTCAGCGACTTACTCTCCTATGTGTCTTTCCCTTCAGCTTGTGGCCCAGGTCCTAGAACATAAAGATATAGGCTTTGCAATGGTGGATGCCAAGAAAGAAGCCAAGCTTGCCAAGAAACTTGGTAAGTGTGATTTTATACATATATATGAAACAAATGTCTCTTGCAAAAAAAAAAAAAAAAAGTACAGTTGCATGATAACTGGACTATTTTTTAAAAAATATAAAACCATCCTGCATATCTTAGTCTTGGGTTGGGGAGGAGTTTTCATAAAAGTAAATATAGGCCTGAACTGACATAGTTTCACATGAATCATCTGATTTATTTTGGCATCAGTACAGTGAAGAGGGTTTCTTCCTGGAGAAACTGATGCTGAAGATCCCAGTCTTTATTTCCATTTCCCAAAGCAGGCTGAAAAGGCCAGCTTCTTTACCTCTCTACAATGGTCATCCCCTGAGGCAGGTAGAATCTCTTCTTCCAGTACCTACTATTTCCTTGCCTCTTGGCTGAAGAAGCCAACAAAATATGGCATTAATAGCAGTGACTCTGGGATCCCAGTAGTTTATAAATTTAAGGCTAAACCCCAGCTGGGCACTATCACCAATGATGACAGGGAGGATTCAAGGAAGGCACAGTTAAGTGACTGCACAGTAGAAGTTATAATCTCCCATGTCAATAGGTCATGCTTAAGTGCAAATGTACGGTAATGTTCTTACAGCTATAATCCCAAAGAGAGGAAATATATGCAATTCCTCTAGTTTTTAAACACCTACATGCAGGTTCTGCTTATTGGGCTTTTTCTGCATGGCCAGTGAAGAATGGCTATTAAAAAATAGCAGGAGGTTATAAAACAGGACCTTTGAAGAAAGGTTAATTGGATTTGGAATAGTAAGCACTGAAAAAAAAAAATACCATTAGTGGTGGTTCAATAAATACCTTCAAGTACATAAAAGTTCATTATCCTAGAGAATTACAGACAACTGTTTTCTATTTTATTTTCAAGAAGACCAGACTTTTTTTTTTTTTTAATTTAAATTATGAGAGAAAATATTTAAGTGAGACACAAGGAACAACTCATAACTATAAAATCATAATGAATTATTACAAATGTCCGAGTATCTCTTTCCCTGGAGACAAATTAAGGAATATTTTCCCCCTGGAGTAGGGGAGCAAAGTATGTTAAATTCTTTCCCCAAAGTCCTAAGCAATTTAATGAGTTCTGCCTCCTCCCCCAGCAGACTATTGATTCCTTAGCCTTCCCTTTTCCCATCATCTTAATGAGAAATTGAATTGGGGAGAATGTCTAGTAAATTTTGTTAGAAGAAAACAGTAGTGTTCCAGTGATCTAAGAGCTTAGCGAGGACAAGCTAGAGCAAGCATTCATAGGAATGGACCAGTGGATATTTTCCCAGCAGAGGATGTGATGGGACTACATATCAATGAAACTTTTTCCAGGCTCAGCCTGGAAGAACTGAGACAGTTTCCTTCTGAATTTTTGATCCTCAGATTTATAGGACAATAGTTGGATTTTGTGAACCTGCTCCTTCGTCTTCATCCCCTTTGCCATTTGCCTTATTTTGGCCTCCATCTGTTCTGCCTGAACTATTGCAACAGCTTCCTAACTGGTTTTACTGGGAACAAAATCAAACAGCAGGACACTGGCTGATGTTCTTCTGGTACCTTTTGAAAACAACCATTCTGACTTCAAGTATATCTGATACACTGCTCCTTTTGATTTACAAATGATACTCCCCAGTGTGTCAGGGGCTCCTCAGATGTGCCTGGGGCTACAGCAGGCAGTGGACCAATCTCCTTTTCCTTGAAAGTTCTGCATAAGAGTTCATTTGGAGAAAGCATTCTCCAGCTAATACAGTTTGAAAATAATCCATCTAAGGAGTTAAGGGTGTCATGCAATTGGACTAAATGTGAGCCTCAGTTATTTAACATTCCTGGGGGGGGGGCATGCAGTTTTCCAGCAAGCATTTGTTACAGTACACATTACACCAAAGGTTGATGGAGGGTAGAAAAGGAGACGATGCAGAATCTGTCCTTGCAGTGTTTACCAGCTGACTGGGAAAAGAAGACATGCAGAATTCAGCTTGAACAAGTTGTTCATTCTGTCCACAAATATATATGGAATGGCCCCATATGTCCAGGCTCTGTGCAAGGCACTGGAATACCAAGAAGACAGTGGTCCTACCCTCAGAGAGCTTACTGTTATAGTGAACACCCATAAATTGAGCTGAGAGGAAACCAACAAAGAGAAGAGTCCAGTGGGATCAGAGTAGCCTACTTAGGAAAAACAAGTCCTAAGCTGAGATCTGAGTGAGGTGACCACAATGGGAGAGAAAGGGAAGTATCACTCCAGGTTTTAGAAACTGGAGAACATAAGTGTAGAGAATCATGCTCTGTGACTTTTCCTTTGCTCACCCTTCATATGAGCATGTGGACAAGAAGCAAAGGGGATGACCCAAGGGATTAAGAAAGCAGTTCTCAAAGGAGTGCTGGTCTACCCAAGGGAGCATACAAGAGATAAGGTTGGCACTAGATCGTGGAGGGACTTGAATGCCAGATTAAAATGTCAGGTGGGCAGTGGAACCATTACAACTTTTAATAAGGAAAATGGCATGGGATCAGCAGTATTTTGGAAAATTAAAGCAGTGGTAATATGGAGAATATATATTTTTAAAATTAAAGTTCAGGTGGAACTGTTTGTTTCTTGACTATTTCAAATTCAATTCCCACTCTGGGAGCACCTAAGAAGTGTTGTTTTGAGGCATCTAGTCCTTGGGTTAATGCTAGTTCCAATGATCCTGACCCCATTGTCACCTGGAAACTCTGAGCCAGACTTTGGTGAACACAATGGTACTTCCTACATCAGGATAACCTTCATTGTTTCTTCCAGGTTTTGATGAAGAAGGAAGCCTGTATGTTCTGAAGGGTGATCGCACAATCGAGTTTGATGGCGAGTTTGCAGCCGATGTCTTGGTGGAGTTTCTCTTGGACGTAAGCACATATGCACAGTGTCCCTGAATGGAGTTATTTGGGCTCAAATACAGGGGGAGGTAAAACCTCAAACTAAGAACACAGAAGCTGGAGAACCTGACCTGGTCTAAGACAGATTTCTCAGGCTTCACATTAAAGCAAAAGAGCACCTACATCACAGGATTATTTACTTCTACTGGGAAGCGGGTTCTTAAATCACCTTAGAAACCATTTTACTAGTGACAAATTCCCTTGGCTTTGTTCCAGTGCTGCTGTAGAGGAACTGGGAAGCACGACAGGTAGATAATCACCTGAAGATAGAGTAGGGAGAGGAGTAACAATTAGCTGAGTTACCCTGAGTCACCCTCAGAGCAGAATAATGAAGAGGCAGGACTAAAGAGCCCTCCAATATCACACTGACTTTCAGCATGTAGATACATACACCTTCAGATCCATAGGCTCAGACAGAGAAAAACAGCACTATAAAATAATTTATCCATAGATAAACTCACAATTTCAATAACACTGTGAAGCTAAATGCTCGTGAACACAGATCCCTGCACAAATAAAGAACCTCCTGGTGATCATCCATTGCAAAATGACCATACACAACAGCTAATACATCATATCTAGTGGGAGGAAATAAGACCCTGGCTTCCCAATGCTTTCTTAAGAGTAATGAAGGGCAATGAAGAATTTTCCCAAAGCTTTCAACAAATCTAGCTTGAAGTCCTATTGGCCAGAATTGGGTCACATGCCTGTTCCTGAATCAGAAACTGGCAAGAAGAATAGAATTATTCCCAGACCAATCAGCTCGATCCTTGAATTAAGGTCAATTCCTGAAAAGATTGCTGCTGCCCATTGGGGGAAGGGGGGGATGGAGGCTGAGGTACCAATCACGAAATCCACTACGACTTCCCTCCAAAGCCTAGTTTCCCTGCTAGAGAAGGGATAGTCCTCTTATTTGAATGTATTTGTGTATGTGTGTTTGTGTGTGTGGCATTTCAGCTCATTGAAGACCCAGTGGAGATCATCAATAGCAAATTGGAAGTCCAAGCCTTTGAACGCATTGAGGACGAGATCAAGCTCATTGGTTATTTCAAGAGTGAGGACTCAGAATGTAAGTTGTCAGTCAAGCCCAGCCTGTGAGTCCAAAGGCTAGATTCCCAATGAGGCATACTATGATATCCTTAAAAAGGGTGGGTTATGAGCATATCCTGGGTTGGAAAGAATGGAGGGACTCTTCCTTGTACCCTGTGCAATGAAACATGTGCTGAAATTATGCAAGCCAGGTTGAGTGCGGTGGGGGGTTTGGGTTAAACGAACGTTAAGGCTGTACCATGTAAAGGACCTTGAAATGGGATGAGTGTTTTACAGAAAAGAGAAAAGCTCTCTCTCCACTTTTCCTACCTGCCCACCTCCCAGTGAAATTCTCCCCTAAAATGGGGCAAACAAAGACTATCTCCCTCACATTGGCAGCCTTTGTTATCCCTAGCTGGAGAGAGTCTAGTTACTTGGAAAGAATTAGAGGAAATTTTAGGCCCAGAAGCTGCAGCACAATATGGAAAATTGCTGGCCAACCCACAGATGACCCCCGAGGCTGCCTGCCCAGTCACGCCCTTTGGCATATTCCCTTTGAAACCTGTGTGGCCAGGTTTTGGGTGTGCACAGAAACATATCGTAGCATCACCAGAGCCCCTAGTAGGGCTGAGAGGTTAGTGGATGGGAGTCAGGAAGAGCAAGGAGAAGGGACCAGAGGGTAATTACTTGGGTATATATTTAAAAACTGCTTTGGCAGCATGGGTCCAATGAGTAAGTCTTTTGCTGGTTGACTGAGGAAAGCGTTAGAAGGGGAGGACATGAATATGAAAGAGACTCTGGTAGCATGAGTACACGTGGGAAGAGCAAAT
Organism: Tolypeutes matacus; assembly: GCA_026826555.1. NCBI lineage: Eukaryota > Metazoa > Chordata > Mammalia > Cingulata > Chlamyphoridae > Tolypeutes > Tolypeutes matacus. The sequence continues at coordinate 15,365,378 of JAKSZT010001178.1, forward strand.
ATGGGCTGCTTATGACTATTTCTAGAAACTCCAAAATATTTTGAAATTATTTGCAAAGCTGTTTCTTCACCCCATCTGACAACTAGCAACCTTAGTTGACTCATCAACAACAATCCACCCGTTTGCTCTCTCTCTCTCATGCCCCAACTTGACCATCTTTTCATTTGCTTCATCAAGACCTCCATTCACAGTGCTTAAAATAGGTATGTTGGGGGGAGGTCGCTAATCAAGGAGTTTTGCCTTAGTTCTACTTTAGGTGACTTTATTTCAGTTTGAACATTCCTATGTAAGTGTGAATTAATCTGGGGTGCTTCTCCTACCCCCTTCTACTTTCTTCTCATTTGCGTTTTCCTTTTCAGTCCCCACCTCTCAAGTTTTTTCCATTCTTTTCCATCCTTAGGCTTCCCACTCTTCCCTGGTTAAACTCAAGATGACATATAAGAAGTAAGACAAAGCCAAGATTAGGATTAAGAACAGCCCTTTGGGTTCCTTTTCCCCCCTACCCTTAACTAATAAAAATAATTGTTCCATTTAATTAATACGTATCATATGCCATAATCAATGTTAGGAGCCTTATATGGGCGCCTTAATTTAATTCCCACAAGTCTGTGAGGGACTTGCCATTATTAGTATCATTTTAATGATGAGGAAATGAAGGAACAGAAAGGACTTTAAAGTAGTTCACCCACTATTACACAGCTAATCAATGATGGAGCTAAGATTTAAATCCCAGGAATCTGATTTAAAGTTCATACACTTAAATACTGTGCTATACTTTCAAGACTTCACAAACTTTGTCAGATCAAGGCACACATAAAATGTGATAATGATTGTAAAGTACGTGGTGGTAAATTAGAAGCAATTTGGGCTAGGTGAAAAATATATTTTAAAATTTTATTTGTTATATAATAATTCACAGGTACATATATTGTTATTTTGTATAAAAAGAAAATACAAAATAATGGGAAAATATCAAATATTGAATTGTAAAAACTTCAAAATAAAATAATTTTAGGTTTTGTAATGAGAATCTTGTGCTTACATCCAAGAATGCATCTTTTTGATATTAAATGTTCAATAGCACTATGCAATTCTTGATTGACAGACTTTACTTGCACATCTGGATGGTGGGAAATTTCAGGACGGCATACATCATGTTTTCCTTGATTGATGAGCATGCTTTTCTTGACTTTGAGCAGAATTCAGATAATTCAATCTCTAAATTGTCCTTCAAGAGTGTGAGCATTCTTTTAATCTTAGTCACTACTATTCTTTACATTGACAAATGTAATGGTGATATTTCTTATGATAATTTGAAAGGATTTAAAATCCAATTAAACTTTGGCATCTTCCAAGGAGGTTGGGCATGAAGGTTCATATCCAGATTAAGCAGATAGTGGTGGACACAAGTGTGGAGAGAGCATGACAAAGAACTTATTGGGGGAACTGAGCGAGTGGTTAAGAATGCCAAACCAGCAGTATCTGGAGCTAAGAGGTCATTATCCAGCATGAAAAACCTGGCAAGATGGAGAAGAGAGAGGATGACATGTTAAGATAAATCTAAAGTGGGCTAGTAGTTGGGGGCTGGAATGTTCAAGAGTCTCTTCCAGGGAAGTGGATGTGGCTCAAGTGATTGAGCTCCCACCTACCACATGGAAGGTCCTGGGTTCAGTTCCTGGTGCCTCCTAAAGAAGATGAGCAAAACAGCAAGCTGCCATGACAGGTAGTATGGTGAGCTGATGCAACAAGATGATGCAACAAGAGACACAAAGAAGAAAACATAATGAAATACACAACAAAGCAGAGGACAGAGGTGGCTCAAGCAATTAGGTGCCTCCCTCCCACATGGGAGGTCCCAGGTTCAGTTCCTGGTGCCTCCTAAAAAGAAGATGAGCACACAACAAACAGACACAGCAAATGCAAAACAACGAGGGGGTGGGGAGAAATAAATAAATAAGATAAATCTTAGGGGAAAAAAAAAAGAGTCAATTCCAGTAGGGGAAAAAGGTATCAGGGTAGCTGGGGATCAGACTGGGAAGAACAAGGAAGGAGCTGGTCAGCATCAAAACAGAATGGGGGCTAGAACAATTTGGAGATCACGTGAGATCAAACAGAGCACAAGACAAGACCAGGTTTCCTAGAACACAGCTGCACTTTGGGTGAGGCTAAAGGACAATCACCTTGTTCCATGCTTCTTCATCTTAAAAGGGATGTAGACTGGCTCCCCAAGAGTAGAGGGGAGGCTCTTGATGTAGGCCTAAGCTATTCTTTCCATCAGGGTAAGAGTTCTTTTTTTTATTTTTTAAATATATATATAAATCCATTTTTAACCTCCCCTCCCACCCTGTTTCTGCTGTTTTTGTGTCCATTCGCTGGGCAATTCTCTGTGTCCGCTTTCTGCCCTCTTTTCTCATCCTTCTCCTCCTGTCTTCATCAGGATTCGATCCTGGGAACCTCTGATGTGGGAGAGAGGTGTTCTGCCACCTGCGCCACCTTATTTTCTGGTTTTTCGGCACGCGTCTTAGCTCTCCCTTGTGTCACTCTCCTGTTATATCATCATCTTGCTGTGTGCGGCGCATCCACACACAGGGCCTGGTAGTGCACCCATGAGTGGGGCCTGGGGGCGGGGCCTGGCGGCCCACACTCCTATATTTTTCTTTATTATACTGGGAGGTCCCAGGGATCGAACCTAGGTCCCTCTATATAGGAGACAGAAGCCCAACCATTTGAGCCACACCCACCCCCCAGGGTAAGAGTTCTTGAAAATGGGGAGAGATTCATCAGGGATATGGAGGACTGTGAAGACAGGAACAGAAGCTCTGAATGAGCCACTGTTGCTTTGGGCAGGGAGGCTTAGGTAGTGCTTTAACCATTCCATTTTCTCTACTCTTCCCACCTTCTATTTTTTCGCCAAATTCTCCCACCATGCACCATGTCATTCCTTTCCATTCCCTCCTCTACCTCAACTATTGTGTTCTATGATATATTTTCTGACTACCTAATTATTTTTATGAGGATGAGCTTGTGTGGGTGTGTATCAGTATGTAAAGGTTTCTTGTTAGCCCTTTAGCCCCTCTCTCACCTGCGTGTGTTGCACTTATTACTACTACAGTAATGATCACATTGCATTGTGATCCTTTTGAGATCAGTAGCCCTGTCTTACTTATCTTGGGATCCCTTGAGTGAGCAGTATTCTTTAACTGTTCTTGGATAGAATATTAGAAAACTCTGCATGCTACCAGAATTCTAGCAAAAACTTGCACCATGGTGATGAAAGATATGGAATTCTATAAAATGGAAGAAGAAAAACCCTTGTTAAAAAATGAATACTAGGACCATTGACTCTTGGGATGATGGAATTTATTCAGAACAGCAAAGCCTTCCCCTTCCCAATCATTGCCTTCACCATTACCTTTACATTAAAGGCTTAAATATGAATATCCTTACCAAGTACCTTTCTAGGTGTACCAAGGCACAGCATTGCCACATGCACGTGGTCTCATGCTTACCTTGGCCAATTTGGGCTCAAGCTTGGGAACAGAGTCAAGCTTAGGTTAATTATCTTTGAGTCATCCTCCCGAGGGATGAGAATAAAAATAAAACATAAAAAGAGGAAAATAAAAACTAGAATTCACCAACAGGAGTACTGCTACTAAAAAAGTTTAAAATACTTCTGTGATGTCATTTTGATTGAGCTTACTTTACAAACTAAGGTGAATTTTTTTCTTACGAGGGCTCATTTATGTAGCAAATTATACTATCTCTACAGAGCACAACTATAACTAGCATGAATTTGAGTGAAAGGGCTTTTTCTTTTGGTTTGGATTATTACATTTCTTTTTCTCACCTTTGTCCTCTCCTGCTTTTCTCCATTTCCTCCTTTCTCTCTCTGTTTTCTTCATTTTCTCTTTTCTATCCCCAACTTCCAAAAGGTATGGTAAAGAGTTCTTCTCTTGGGTAACTGAATACCAGTCAACTCAACCTCCTTGGGGGAAAACTGTGAGCTTAAAGTACTAAATAATTATCTATCCAAATAATATCTACTAAATAATTATGCAGTCAGGATTAATTGGCTCCTCACTCTCTGTACATTACTTAAAAAGAGAAGTTTCTGGAGTACACATCTTGAAAATGTCTCCCCCTTTCATGTTTTCCCTCTTAGATTACAAGGCTTTTGAAGAGGCAGCTGAACATTTCCAGCCTTACATCAAATTTTTTGCCACTTTTGACAAAGGTGTAAGTACCAATGAAACCCCAATTTAAGTATTTTAATAAGCACAAAGAATTAAATTTTGGAGAACTTTCCACCACTTTTTCTTTTCTTTTAGCAATATTAACCAGCTGCTTTGCCTTTTTCCCAGATGCTTTAGTAAGGATATTTCTAAAACATATCCAATGAAAACTGATGGCCCACCCCTTATCTTCTCAGACCCTATGAATGGGAAGTGTGTGAGCCCAGAATGTGCTGAGACACTGAGTCCCTGCTTCCTTTTCCCTTAGGGTCACCCTCTCCCTCTCTGGGCTTAAATGCTTCCCCCTTTACTGGGTTTAGGTGGGTGATGGTATGAGGAGGGGAATATACCACCTCACCCAGGGTGCTTCAAAAATGTCCTACATCTTCAGGAGATGTCCTTGATGAACTCTTTATTGCTCTTTATTTTCTGGTTGTGGCAAGTGCTTTACAAGCCAAAATTCAGCAGAGTAGAGGGACTTTGCATCAATGGGCAATTTATTTGGGGCCTACTCTTGCTCCTGTTACTACTAAGATGATTACAATTCATTTAGTACTTTCTAGGTATTGGACACAATTTGATATGTTGCAAACATATTATCTCTAATCTTATAAATAACCATGAAAGATAAAAATCTCCACTTCCCAGATGAGGAAACAGAGAGGTTAAGTAACAGCCAAAGTCTCCAGAAAGTTAATGGTAGAGTTGAGATCCAAACTTAGGACAATCTGGACCCCAGACTCGTGCCCTTTTCTCCATACCACACCATTTAGTAGGAGACCCTGTTTCTGCCCTTGAGAGTCAGGGTATAAACACACACACACACACACACACTGAGAGCCCCAAATCACCATATTTTCTGGAACAAACAAATCTAGGACAAAGTTCTTAATCAAAGCCAAGTAAAGATTAATCAGAGAATGGCTTACTGAGGAGCCAGCAGTTGGTAAGCAGTGCTCAAGGGCTTTCATACTAAGAAGAGTTCAAGTATTCTGTGAAAAACAAGAGGAGACCTCTAGTTGCCATAGCAGAGAAAGGGCACAATGAAAGGAATTCATGTTCAAATCATGGGCATGGTCCCTGTTCTCAAGTCTATAATCCAGAAGAGAGGTCTGTAAGCTAAGTAGTGTTGAAGAATGTTTAAACGGTTGGATCAGAATCGAAAGAGATCTTCAGCAAGAATACCAAAACCAATAATAATCATTTATTAAGTACATATTATGCACCAGGCTCTGTGCTAAGAATTTTACTTAGGTTTTCTCATGTCTCCTCTCAACACCCCTGTAAGAGAGGGATTAGCATTCTCATTCTACAGAGGATAAAACCGAAAGCACCAAGAGATGGAGTGATTTGCTCATGGTCACATAGTTAGCGAGTAGAGAAACGAGTTAATCCTAGGCCAGCCTGACTCTAAAGCTCTGTGCTCCTATACTCCAGAGAGAGAAACAATACATGTAAAATGCTTAGCCTTGGGTTTGGCACAAAGTAAGCCATCAGTAACTGTGAGCTAGCAACTATTAGTATTGTTGTTAATAAGAAGGCCATCATCTCAGCCTGGGAAGATGGGAGGTTGGGAGAGAGGATCAATAGCTGAGAAACCTGCACTGAGCCCATCACTGAAGTTTAGTCATGATAGGCCAAGATGACCAACATTGCTTCTGGGCTATGAACTCCTCTAAAGAGAAGAGACTGTTAAGCTGATAAGCTTGGCCAAGCACCAAAGCCCTAGTTTTTAGAGGGGTGGGTCAATTCTGAATTCAGGGTAGTGTCTGTTTTCAGGAGAGTCTCCCAACCCAACCGTATGGCTTCACGTCTGTGGCCCATGAGGAAGATGAGGTCAGGCTATAATTAAAAATTCAAAAATTGGCTCCATTAAAAACTCTGTAAGACACTGAGTCATACGTGCCAGTGTTCATGCAGCCTTGTGAGATTTCATAACATTTTAAAAGAAGAGAAAAACACACTCTCTCTACCTCTATGGGGAACACAGAGGGAGGGGCTGTTGCACAGATAGGACTCGTTGCCATTTTGGAACTTAAGGTCTTGCATTGACGGGGAGGGGAGAGGTGTAGTGCCTTATGAGGGATGGTGGGGTCCAGACAGCATAGTATCCAGCAGGGGGTGCTAGAGTAGAAGAGGGGAAACAAGTAACGGAAGCCATGAGGTGGCTGACAGCACTTGTTGGTGTGAAATTTCCTAGGGACTCTCAGAGGGGCTTTGAGGAGGGGGAGGTGCTTTGTAGAGGATTGAAACCACGTGGGGCAAAGTCCTAGGATGTACTACCTACAGTTGCAAAGATTTTTTTTTAAAAAGCAACAGGCAAAGGATGAGATGGTGAGAAGACCTGGCATTGATAAAAGGAAGGAGAGAAAGAACAGAGAAGACTCAAAAATAATTTAAGATTGCACGTCTCAGTAGAGATTGTGAAGCTACTATAAACATCAGGAGATCTAAGAAGAGGAATCTCTGGAGGAAAATAAGATGGGGTAATGAGTCCTATTTTCTACCGGTTAAGAGGAAATTCAACTGAAGGCTTCTTTCATTTATTCATTTGTTCACCCAACAAATATTTAGCAAGTACCTTTTGTTTATCAAACAGTCCTCTAGCTGCCAGGTATATAACATTGAGGAAAACAGATTCTTGTCCTTCTAGAAGTTAGAGTTTTGGAGTTGGGGAAGGAAGGGAGAGGGAGAGGCAGAGAGGAAGGAGACAGAAAGTTAAGTAAACAAACCAATAATCTCTATCATACAAGTTGTAGAACTATAAAGAGAATAAGATGTCAGAACTACTGTTGAAGATTTGGGAATCGGATTCTAAGCAACATCCATATTAGTATCCTCAGGGAGCTTTTAAAACTGTGGAGCCCCGGGCCCCACCCCTTAAAATTTTAGGGTTGTGGCAGGGCCCAGGAATCTGCATTTTCTAAAAGCTCTCCAAGAAATTTTATTGGGCACCCAGGACTGGAAATTCACTGATCTACTAATCCTAATCCCAAATCAAGCCATATGTGGGCTCTGCCTCCCCGAAGCAATTGGAGCAAGAGAGGGTCAGAGGGCCAAGGAAAGTGTCCACTTTGCTGCACCTTACAGTGTGACTCATGTTGTCTCTAATTATTGTGTATCACCTCCCACTGGCCCATTCCTTTCTCTGTATGAGTAAACAGTGAAAAGCAAAGTAATGTTCTCTTTTGACCCACACTGGGGCCAAAGGAAGCCATGACTATCAAACCAAAGTTGAAGGAGAAGATAGATGTTGAGCTGGCCTAACTTCACTTTAAATTGGTTTCATTTACAACAACTGAAATGGCTTGCTAGCTTAAAGGGGGAAAACAGATTTCTCAAAAGTCTTACATGTGCAAATGTCAGAAAAATAAACTTAGTGGTTTTCTTGTCTATGCCAAAATCTATTCCAACAAGTTAAACAAAAGATGAAAGAACTCATTTATAAGGGCCCATTCAGCTTTTAATAGAATAATCTACTCTAACCTAATTGTAACACCCAGGAGCCAGACCTGCTCCTAGAACAGTGCCTTGGATACAGTAGACCCCACTAAAGATTTATGGAATAAGTGAATAAATAAATGGCTCAATCAAATCTCCTTCAGCCATTAACTTCAGTTCCCTATTATCCACGACTCAATTAAGAATGAAAGATGGGAAGTGAAGATGGCTCAAGTGATTGGGGCTCCTGTCTACCATATGGGAGGTCCAGGGTTCAATTCCCAGGCCCTCCTGGTGAAGGCAAGCTGGCCTGCATGGCAAGCTGGCGCAGCAAGATGATGCAGCAAAAAGAGACAGGAGAGACAACAAGAGATGCAGCAGACCAGGTAGGTGAAGTGGTGCAAGAGATTGGGTGCCTCTCTCCCACTCCAGAAGATCCCAGGATCAGTTCCCTGTGCCATCTAAAGAGAAAACAAGCAGACACAGAAGAATACACAGAGAATGAACACAGAGAGCAGACAACGGATGGGGGTCGGGGGGGAGAGAAATAAATAAGCAAACAAATCTTAAAAAAAAAAACAAAAACAATGAAAGAAGGAAAAGATACAAGATGAGGGCAGTCAGGAATGATAATGGTGGGATGTTGGGAAAAGAACTTCAGAAAATTGTTCCCAAGACTTAAACTCAATCTGGTATTCAGGGACCAGAGACTGCCACCTCCCCCCGACAGCCCCCCCAACCCCCCCCCACCCGCTCACATGCACAGGCCCACTGCTTTCCTTGCTATGTGGTCCTGATGAGCTCCTCCTCACCCGCAGGAAGACTTAATTATTGCAGGCTGTGGTGGGGATGCATTGATGAGAGCATGTCCCGCTACAAGAGGAATAAGGGAAACTGCACTACAACATGGTACAGTGCCAGTGTAATATTCACAGGGACAGATATTCATTTCTTTACCGTGTCAAGGAGAAGGTAATTTTCTAATGAAAGGGAAGCTGCCGAGGAAATAGGTGGGTTAGAATGTTGCACTGCCTGGGTTTCAGTTCTAGCTCTACCCCTTCTAAGCATGCTAAGCATGCGATCTTGACAAATTACTTACCCAAATTGTGCCTCTGGTTAATCATTTGTAAAATAAGTATAGTAGTAGCTCTGACCTCATGTAATCAAAGTGAGGGCTTAATTAACTAATTACATTACATTATATTAAGTAATGCACCTAAAACACTTTGCCCTTGTGCCTGGAACATAATGTACGCTCCTTGCTTGCTATTATTACTGTTTTTGTTTACCCAGTCACTCTCCTCCTGTTTCATACAAGTGGTTTCCTGGTTCCTAGCATATATAGTAAGTGAACTCAAAAAACCAGAATCCCATGTCAATTTTCAAGCCCACTCTGCAACAGGCCCAGCTGTGCAAAGAAATATGTGTAAACCTAGATTGTGTTTGCATGGGTCTCCCCTCCCCCATTCCCTGCACCCCTACCACAGCCCCCTCCCCACAATAGAAAGAGAGGCAAAAGTATGAAAAAGAAATACACCTCCTTGTCCCTCACCACCTTGACACCTCAAAGTCAATATGACAATAAACTCTTTTTTTCCAACTATAGCTCTTACCATGGCCTGTTTTCTTTAGCTCTGAGTTGGATGCCAGAATCTCTTACCCTAAAGTACTGTAAGAAATGTTGTCTTTTGAAGTATTGTGACCTGGACTTTATAACAATTTATGACAGAAACTGGAGGGACATCAGAGTTCCCTCAGGTTGTAACTGCTTATGCAACCCCCCGTTCCTCCCCCTTCCCAATTAGTCACGGGCGCCCTGGGTCACTGCACCATTGGTTGCCGCCACAGGGCGTCAGCTCTTAGGCAATTCCTCTTCAGTTTCAAGGGAACCACTGTTCATCCCTGGGCTTTCTTGGACCACAGCTCTGTTCTAGAGAAGAATGGCATTTGTTTTTTTTTATAGCGCTGCGCACATTCCAAGCCTCTCAAATCATTCCACAAAGAGAGGTCCTGAGTTCAGCAACTCTGTAGGCAAACACAGCAAAAATTTTGCCCTGATGGGACAGTGGGGCCACTGTAATAAAGAGAGGAAAAGTCTTCCAGGTTATGGGCTGGTTCTCCTAGGTTTTTATCTGGTATAGCTTGACCAACTGATGTTGGGTTGTCCGAGACTTTGCTGGTTTTAGCACTGAAAGTTCTTTGTCCTGGGAAATTCCTCCATTCTTGGTAAACTGGGACTGCTGGTCACCTTATGACTAGTAATCAGAGTTGTTCAGCTGCACACTGGGCAGTTCCCAGGGCAGAAAAACCACCAAACAAGCCAGGTACTGGGAGATTTCAGCTTCAAGCCAGGGCTTCAACCTCAAAAACAATTAAGATCTGTGAGCTGATCAAGGACAGATTAATGGTTTCACCTCTGATTTTGAGTACTTGTGGGCTTTAAACTGTTTCCATCACTTGTCTCTTCTATAAAAATTGGTTAGATCAAATCCACACATCCCAGGACACTGAGCATGCTCTGTTGACCTCTGCCTCCTCCTTCAGCCCTGGCAAATACAATGGAGTGATGGTGATTGGAGAATTAAATTTCCCAGTTTCCATTCCAACTGCTGTCTGTGCATGCTTGGCCTTTTTTGCCAGATAAGCCTTTTTCTCCCCATCTGCACTTCTTTGATCACAAAAGGAGATCCATCCAGCCCAGACCTCAGGTGATGAGTTCCTATCGCTTCAACATTTAAGTTAAAACTGCCCATACATTCTCATGGCTTTGTCAGAGAACACACATACTTTTCTTAGGTGGACAACCCGTTGACACTCTAAACTAGCATTCAAGAAAACTATTATCTTCTTTGTACTTATTACAGGTTGCAAAGAAACTGTCCTTGAAGATGAATGAAGTTGATTTCTATGAGCCATTTATGGATGAGCCCATTGCCATCCCAGACAAACCTTACACAGAAGAGGAGCTTGTGGAGTTTGTGAAGGAACACCAAAGGTGCCCAAGATGGCATGCAGGGGCTAGGGTGATCCTGGGTCTGGAGGTGAAGAAGAGCCTCTTATTCCTGACATAACAGACCCACCAAGAACTGAGTTACTATAGTTAGCAGCCCAGCAGGACCAGACTCAGTAGCATTGGCTTTGTTGGTCATTGATAAATGGCAGTGTTACCGCTACATTTCTGAATATGGGTCCATGCTTGCAGGCATGGTTAGAACATCTCCTCACAATTGGCAAATCCCCTGGGTGGAGGTTGGAGTTCACAAACCTTGGATCCACTCCTGCTAGTTTCCCTTGACTCCCCATTCTAGTAGAGTGCTGTGGAGGGAGGTGCCTGCTGGACCCGCAAGGCAGAGGCCAGGAGGCGGATTGACAGGGTGGGCAGGAGAGAGAGCGTCTTCACATATGAGTATTCAGTGTGCAACAAAATTTTGAATCTGAGCCCTTCTCCTACAATAAAGACTATCCACTGTCCCTTGGCTCAAAGCCAGAGAGATATAAGCAAAATTCTGCAATAATAGTGATAACCAATTAGTGGTGGCCTCCTATATGCCAAGTACCATGTGGGTGCTTTCTGGAAGCTATTTTATCTAATCCTCAGACTTATGGGATAATAATTATTATCCCAGTTTTGCAGATTAAGTCATTGGGCTCAGAGAAATTAAGCAATTTATCTAAGCATAAGCATTCTAGTCCTAGAACTTCTGGGAGAGGGAAGTTTGATACCACTTAGAATAGCTTTAGCATGGGTGGGCAAACATTATTGTAAAGGGCCATACAGTAAATATTTCAGGCATCATGGATCAGATGGCACTAAGGAGCATAGACAACATATAAACAAATGGTATGACTGTCTCACAATAACAAAAATAGGAGTGACTGGCTGGATTTGGCCCATGGGCTGTGGTTTGCCAACTCCTGTTCTAGAGGGGGAGGGACAATATTGGAACATGGACCATGGTAGTGGGTTCACTACCCCATCCATCCACCCTCCCGTGCACATTCATACATATGTTCATTGAACCCAGAGTACTAGGATCCCATCTCCAGGACAGTCCTAGCCCCTGCAGGGAGTCAGTGCTTGGAGGAACCAACATGAACTCTTTGAATGAAGAGCTTTAGTCTTCCGAACGTCTAGCATGATTTACCAACATTCTGAAAGAAATGAAACTATGAGCTAAATACAGATCCTACCTGCTCCATCAAACATCCCCAAAGGGCTTTTGATGGATGACGGTGCAGTTCTGGGCTGGGATCACCAAGGCTTCCAGTTTCTCTCCGGTCTCTTGATTCTGGTCTTGCTCTAGGCAATCAGTAGCAGTACCAGTCTGTAGGGGAAATGGCTTATTTTCCCTGGGGATGAGCTAAATTGTGCCCTCTGACCCACTGTTTATAATACACTTTATAATCCTTGGACCAAAAGGATCTATGAAAAGGCTAAGAAGAGGAAGTCCATGGGCTGGAGTGGTTGTAGGCCTAACCTTGTGTGACACAAGAGTGGAGCAGCTCCATCCCTTGAGGGCAAAGCAGGTTTCCAAGGTTCTTACTGCACTTGCAAATGAACCAAGATCTGATTTTACATACTAATGTACTGAGGCTGTGAAGTCTGCCTTGGTGATACCTACTAAAGGAAGTGCCTCCTTTTTTTTTTTTTCCCCAGACCCACTCTACGTCGTCTGCGCCCAGAAGATATGTTTGAAATATGGGTAAGAAAGTTTCTTACTTTTTCTGCCTTGTAGAAATGGGTTATTTCTGCAAGAGGAGTGTTCCATTGACAAAATCCTGAAACTCAAAGTCTTATTCTGCTAGGGTGAATGTCTGGATGGTGGAGTATTGAAACATGGACAATATCATACTCAGTTAAAACCCTTTTCTCTATAGATCCACCCTAAGCCTCGTTGGTACCACCTATTAGGCAAAATGACTCCACCTCTGAGTTCATTTCCCAAAGTGACTAGTGTCTTCAGTTCATTGGCCATTCTGGGTAGCATAGTAGACAGCATTCAGGCTATGAAGTCACAGGGGCTTGGATTCAAATCCAGCATCTGCCACCTTGCCTAGCAGCTTTATGTCCTATATCAAGTCACACCATCCTTTTGAGTTTTAGTTTCCCATCTAAAACTGGGGCTTTTTAAAATAAGGATGAGTGGTATAGATAGCCCAGGACATGGTAGACACTCAATTAATGAAGGGTAACTGTTTTTATAAATGCCAAGTGAAGGCACTGGAAAGCAGCTGAGTTGGGTCATTCTCTAGGTCTGTGTCACAGTACAATATGTCAGGTGAGTCAAATAGTATTGGGAACTATTGTATAAATCCTTCAAGATTTATACAAAATCCCATAAACAATAACAACCAAAGTCTGTGGAGCCTTTTTCAAAGCATTTCATATGTCCTTCTCTTTGGACCTTTTAACAGCTTTAGCAAGTGATGTACAACAAGTATTATTTTAACCCTCTTTCACATATGGGAAAACTGATGGTCATATGGATTTGGCTAATCAATATGGTTAAGGACACATAGCTGATAAGCATTAGTTCTTGGGACTCAAATTCAGGTCACCTGCCATCAAGTCTCATGTTCTTTCCAGTATGTCTCTCTAGAGTGTGCCATGTCTCAAAGGGCACTATTTACAGGTGGGAGGAGGGCAAGAGATTAACACGGAAGAATTTATTTGCTAATTCTCTAATTCAGAGTCTGAAGTGATGGATGAATAGAACCTTGGAGTAACCTGACACTGGTTACTTGGCTGTCTGAAGTAGAGCAAACTTTTCGCAAGACCCAGAAGGGCAAACAATCCAGTCTAAAACAGTGGACTATTTAACAACAATCCAGCACAATAGAAACATAGTTTCTTAACATTTACATATTTTTAAAAATTAACCTTTAAAGAATTGTGTCATTATACTTTAACATAATAGTAAAAGGCATTACAGTACTTTAAAAATAATATTCCTTTTTAATTATTTTACTTGGAAAGAATTCCAGACTTATGAAAATAGTATAAAGAATTCCATTATATCTCCACCCAGATTCCCCAAATGTTAACATTTTACCACTTTTGCTTTATCGTGTGCCTTCTCTTTCTCTATTTTTTCCGAACTGTTTGAGACTGACAAACATAATTCCACTTTATCACTAAGTAAATCCATATTACCTAAAAAGAAGTACTTTCTCTTACGTAATCACAATGCAATAGGCAAACTGACCAAAATCAGGAAATTAACACTGATACAATTCTACTGCCTAACCTATAGACCATATTCAAATTTATACAATCATTCCCAATATGATTTGCCAGTCGTCCCACTAAGATCTTTCATAGCAAGGGAAAGGCTTTTTGTTATACTTTTTCCTGGCTCAGGATCCAATTCAGAATGGCCCAGCTACATTTGGTGGTTGTGTTTCTATAGTCTACCTTAATCTGGAACGGGTTCTTGGTCTGTCTTTGTCTCTCATGACTCAGTGTCCTAGCTCTGGGCTGCTCTGACAAATACCACACAATGGGTTAGCTTAGCTACAGAATTTATTGTCTCAGTTTCAGAGGCTGGAAGGCTGGCTTCCTCCCAGGGTCAGTAGCATTCTGGCTGGCTGGCTCCTTGGGTTCCTTGGCTTTCCCATCACATGGTCAAGTACTCCTTTCTCTTCTGGTTCCTGATTCTGTTGACTTTTGCCTTCTGGCTCCTCCCTGCATCTTTCTTTTGCAAAGGCCTCCAGTACTAGGATTAAGACCCACCTGATTCAGTTGGCCACACCTGAACTAAAATAACATCTTCAAGAGATCCTATTTACAATGGGTTCACACCCGTTCCTGTGGGTGTTTATTCCTGGGGTACAAAACTCAATCTGCCACACACAGGTACCATTTTCAATTGAAAGTGATTATTGATGTTCTGCAATTTCTTACTCCTTGATTCTTTTTATTTTTCTTTTCCTCCCTAAGAGACAACTCTCAGTTATCTAGGCTCTTGGAAGGGAGAGGACACAAAATTGTGGACTCGTTCACCCACGATTTTTCTCACTGACACAGTTGTCTCACACCCAAGACCAAGAGATTTGATAGCTAGAGAGCCTATGCCCTGCCTCCCTCGCCCCCCACCACCCCCACCACCCCACATTGCCCTGTAGAAATGTTCCCTCGCATCATCTCAGAGCAGCTCTGCCAATTGTGTTGAGAAAAGATGTTTGAAAAGAAAGTTTGTTGTCTGGCTTCATTGAAACTCGCTTTTCACTTAACGAATAAGATAAGTGACAGCCTTTTGTTGCAACACAAAATAATAATGATGGGTCATATTTTCCACATTATGATATACTCATTTTTGTTTCTTATTGGAGAAGGGCTGTGTACTGAATTTAACGAAGTAGAGGAAAAGGCAACTGGAATGGTTTACTCCTTCCCAACATCCCAACTAGAATACTCACATGACTTCCCCAGATATTTTACCTAAGCCACGCTAGCCCCCTCATCCAAGTCTCCCACTAGGAGGGAAGGTAATACAGGATCTCCAGGGACATCCTCACATCCTTGAAAAGAAGCAGCAGAAATCAGTCTTTCAGAAGGTCTGTTGGGGAGCCAGGGCCTATAACCCCTACTCATCCTCCCAAGCCCACCTAGGAGGCACTGCTCTAAAGACCACAGTCTCTCTGGGCTGCTGGGCCACAGCATTTTAGAGCACAGATGTGGGAGAGTAACCAGTCAATGAACTTAAGAATCTTTATCTTCCACACCCACTTCCCAGACATTGCAAAATATTTAAATAAGATAAGGAAGCCAGCAAGAACTTTATTTACCTTTTTCTCTCTCTAACTGTGCAGTTTTTTTTTTTTTTAAAGCACCAAGCCATAGAAAAGGTATCCTTGCATGATTACTGGAGAAATGAAGGCGTAGTAATATTTGCTGTGTGCAAATAGAATAGCTTCTTCTTTCATTTTTTTCATAGAATGTTCAAAGAATGTAAAGGTGGGGCCAGCAATCCAGGCCCAGTGCCTGCTGTCCTTCCCCTTGAGATTCCACCCTCCAACCTACTCTCCATCCCTGGCCAGCAGTCAGCCAGAGCCCTGGGCAAAATCCACAGGGGAGGGGGGCAGGCAATTCCTTCTCCAAGAATCCTCCCTCTGTTGCAATAGCATAGTAGTTTCAGGAAAGGACACACCCAGATGAGTCCCCAGGTCATTCTGTGGCATCTTAATCTGGGAGCCTGCTGGTTTTAACTGCATTTCTTTTCTTTGTATCAGGAGCAAACATTCCACAGAGCCTGGAAGGAACTAGAGCAAAATATTAACAGTGGTTATAGCTGAGTATATAATGTAATAGATACATTTCATTTCTTCCTGGTATTTCTAACAGTTTCTAGTTTTCTTCAATGAATAGGTAAGGTTTTTATTCACCATACTCCTTTCTTTTAAGTCAATAAACATTAATTGTGCTCAGCACCGAGGTTATAAAAATGAAGGTTGCTGCCCTGTCCTAGGAGATCTTGTTGAGTAGATAGGCAGTCTCAAAATAAGTAACGCCAGTCCAGCGTACTCAACGCTATGACAGAGGGACGTCTGAAATGCTGGGGAATCCAGAGCAAGTAATTCCCAACTCTCCAGTTCTTTAAGGGATCTGGTGCTTGGTCACTTTATATACCGGCCCCTGCTCAGCCTCTTTCCACTTAAATAAAAGCCACTGACCCGAGTTTGCAATGTCTTCTGCAAACCCTGCAGAGTGACGATTCATGGAGCCTGTTACACTGCCATTGGTGAAAAAAGAAAGAATGTGGACTTTGGGGCCAGACAGAACTTCTTTGAATCCCATTTACGTCACTTACTAGCGCCGTGGCCTTTGGTAAATCACTTTAAGCATTAAATATAGGAATCAGCCTTTCCCCACCCACACATGTTTGATTTTTACCGTCTCGTGGGCTGACCCATGGATTCTCTGCTCTGTGAGTTTATTACGTGAAAATACCTGGCACCTCGCTAGTGTCTGCCTCTTAACATGTGCTCAGTAAGGGTGTGTGTGTTTAATCTTTGAGACCCACAAAGAAAGAGTCTGTTTCTTTGAATCATCTTGGGTCTTAGGGAGTATTAGAGCAGCCTCTTAGAAAACGAATATGGATTCTTAATTCTAAAACCAATTCCCAAATGCCTTCTAGAAGGGCACACAGAAATGAAGCCTTCTTTTACTGAGTTAACACCACAATTCCAGCGTGATGGCAGGAGTCAGAGACACGGGGCAGCTTAACGAGGACTGAGCAGGATATTCTGTCTGGTGATAATAGCAAATGTAAAACAGTGAAACCCCAGACTCCCCTTCTGTTGGCTGTCTGTTTTGTGTAACGAACACACACACACACACACACCTGCGAAATTCAATGCCCCAGAGAATCTCACCAAGGCAATGCCCACTCTCTTGTTTTTAATAATATTTTCCATTTAATCTCTCTGAAATTTTGGAGGTTTTATCCTTTCCAAATTCAAAGGGGAAAAATTAGCATTTAGATAGGATTGTACAAGCATTAAAATCAATTGAAATGGAAACGGGAAGCATGGGAGGGTTGAGATGCCTGGAGTTTTTATCCATCGGATGATTTTGATACGACACTCAGGCTGCCCAATGAATACGTCTCCCTTGTCTATAATAATCAGTATTCACTCAGCTTTCTCCCCGGAGGTCTTATTCTCACACACCTTCCTCTGAAAATCCTCTGAGGATCCCATTTCTTATAACAGAGGCCCCTCCAAGCTTTCTCTCCTCCTTCTCCAGGCATAATCAATGCAGAGGAATCACAAGGCATATGGTTCTTTCTGTCCAGGACGTAGAAATATGAAATGGCCCTTGCTTGCCCCACAGATTTGAAAACTCTCTCTAGGTCCGTTGCCTTGCCTCTCTTCACCTTCCCCAATGCCCACAGCTGTACCTGCTTTTTGCAGTCCCACACCTTCAACCTTCCCTGGGCCCAAATTCCAGTTTCTCCCCAGAGTCTCCCATACTCATAGAAATGCTTCAGGGTTCTACTTCTGCAAGCCCTGGGTCCGGAGGCAGAAAGGACCCCGAGCAAACAATCTGGAGGTCACCATCAGCAAGGAGACCCCCTGACATATTACACCAGTTCTGTTAATTCAGCGAAAGGTGCTGGTGGGGTCTTAACAGAGAAGCAGTAGGTTTGAACATGATTCTCATCTGAACAAAATAGGCCTCACATCCCAATTGACCACAAAGACTCCTGTCTGCTGCCTCTTTGGAGATGGTTTCCAGATCTGTCAGCAGCATCCAGAAGTTTCCATAACCTACTGTGTCACCGGTTATATTTGCTGGTGATGAATTCTTGAAGCAGACACTAACAACTGCATTCACTGAGCTACGTTTGAGAGTGCTTGTTGCCCTTAGAAACTCCTGAGAAAACAATCATATTCTTCCTATTTTGCGCCCCCCCTTTTTTTTTCCCTGCTGCTTTCCTGGACCCACTAGATGACAGGGGTGAGACTCATTTAGTGCTAACGTCTTGTGTGTGGCGTGTGTTTGCCGTCTTGTGAACCCATTCATTCATTCAAGGCCCTTTTCAAGACTCCATGCATACCTCCCAGTTACACGCATCAGCCGTCTCTTCCCAAGTGTGTGCCCACGTTTTCTCTGTTTCTCTGTGCCCGTGTCCGTCCCGCTTCCGTGCCTCCCCTCTCCCCTCCTTTACCAATTCCAGCCTCTCAGCTCTGTTGCTGTTTCACGCCTCTGAATCTCACCACCTGGAGGGTAAGCTTTGATTCTTTCCTTCCACAGGAAGATGACTTGAATGGGATCCACATCGTGGCCTTTGCAGAGAAGAGTGACCCCGGTAGGAGCCCCTTACTCTGTTCTTTTACACCTTAAGCAAGAACTGACTTCCCACCTTTGGTTATCACTCAAACCTCCTATAGATGCGACAGCTTGACATTGGGCACCCCCTGGTGGTCGCCTGTTAGGGACAGAGTCTTTTAAATTGTGTGCGACAGCCAAGGAAAGAGAAAGTGTGACATTTCAGAACCTCATATTATTCTGCTTAGCTTCCTAAACTAAGAAGCACTGAGCTTTGGGGAGGGTGGTGAAGCATCCTAGCTTATCTTTATAGTGTGTGTGTGTGTATGAGAGAGGGAGAGAGAGAGAGAGAGAGAATTTCTTTTCACATTAAAAGTTTATTTGGCAATTTTGTGATCTAGCCTATACAAATCTCAGTCCTATCTTAGAATAACAAGAAGGCTAACTTAAGATCTGTAAAATATTATCTGTGCTTAGGAAACTGAATTGAAAAGACTCCCCCAAATAATGAGAACTGGGCAAAACAAGCAGCTTATTTCTAAAGTACAAAATGACCCTCTAAATGGACGGGTAACTTTGCTTTATTTTTGGAAGTTGGACAATTTTTTCCTGGTTTCACTTCTAAAAAAAAAAAAAAAAACAAAAAACACCAGGGAGGAGCAAAGTACAGAAAAATTAATTTTATAGGTGGTAAAAATGTTGGTTCTTTCTGGTTCTTTGTGAGATGTGTGGTCTGCTAAGGGAAAAGGTGAGAGGAAATTATAAAGTGTATTTTGGGAGATCTAGGACAATCCAGAATGCAATCAGAGAAGGCATCGTTATTTCATTTAGGGTGGATTAGCACCCAGGCTACCTGGGCAGTGGTTCAAAACCTGACAGTACACAGAACTACAAGTGCCAAAGCCACCTCAGGTTGCCTGCATCAGAATCTTCGGAGTAGGGCCTGGAACCTGAAATTTTATGGAACTCTGAGGCAAGTTCTGAGGCACCATCAGGGCTGGTGCTCCAGGTAATGTATAACTATACCATATTTGCCTAGGACCTCAGCTTCTGTACATTCAAATCAGAAGGGAGGAATCTAGAGATGACTCTGCTAGACAGAAGAGGAAACCGAGGGTCAGAGAAGTTAAACATACTGCCCAAGAGGATACATAGTGAGTTAGTGGCAGACCACAAAGGAGAGACAGACTATCTTGTTCATTAACATATACCTGATTCTCGCACAGGGCTTTGACACCTAGCAGGTGCTCAATAAATATTTGTTAGTTAATTAGATGGGCCGATGATTGACCAAGATTGAGCACCAAACTCTTTACTGACAGGCCAGCTTTTTTTTGGTAACACATTATGCAGCCGCCATAGCTCCTTATAGATGTAGCCAATCCCCACTTTTTTTCTCATACAATTTTTATTGATATAATTCACATACCTTAGCATTTATCCTTTTGAAGTATACAAATCAATATTTTTTAGTAGATTCACTACGTTGTGCAGTCATTGCCACTATTCAATTCCAGAACATTTGTATCACCCCAAAGAGAAATCCCATACTCATTAGCAGTTACTCCCCAATCCCTCTGGCCCTGACAACTATTAATCTACTCTCTGTCTCTATGGATTTGCCTATTCTGGGCATTTCATATAAATGGTATCATACAATATGTGGCCTTTTGAGATTGGCTTCTTTTACTCAGCATAACATTTTTAAGGTACATCCATGTTGCGGCATGTGTCAATACTTCATTCTTTTATAGTCAAACAGCACTCCACTGAATCAAATCCAAATTTATGCTCCAAATTATCTGAAAGCTTTTTCTCCACTTTTTATTCAGCTTTTCAATGTCCATTGATGTCCCAGATTCCTCATCATAGACTTTCATAAAACTCATCAAGGATATCTGGTCCTTGTCCAAAACATGCCAGCATATGGTTCCAGCTTCTTTCCACAGACTCTGGCCACCCTTCTGCCCTAGACTGGGTAGAAAATAGCAAAGGCAGCCAGTTGCCTAAGGTTTACAAGCTATTATCAAACAGAGCCGGATCCCAGGAGCTGTGTGAACAGAGATGAAATTGCCATTCACAGCAGCCTGTTGGCCAGGCTCCAAGGGGCTTCCTTCCCCGCCCTGCCTGCCCCCTTCCAGAATTGTGGGGAGGCCTGTCTGGCACTCGGGAACAATGGAACAAAGCGGCCTCCCCGAAGTTGCAGGAACCTGTTTGACCGAGATTGCTGCCGTAAGGAATTGAGCTCCCGAAACTATTTCCACCTCCTCCTTGCACAAATATCCCTGGGCCCGAAGATGTGCCTTTTCACTCAAAGAGCCCAAGCTAAGGCTTGTTGCAGGGGAGCTGTAAGAAATGTTCCGAGGTGGAGGTGGGGCAGGGGGGTAGGAGCTTGAAACTTCTCCTTTCAGGGAGGGAGGGCCTTGCCTGCACAAGGCTGGGAAAAGCTTTCTTGTGCAAGTCCCTGACTCTGCAGTCAGTCAGTCATTTACCTGCCCTTCACTGATGTGTAACGTGGGGAGGAGGGACCTGGCTGCAGGGCTAGGAATTTCGCTCCTGCACAGCCAACAGTTCCTCATTTACCTTTGCAATTGCTAACAAGTGATGCATTGTCCGATTGCCCCAATCAAACTCCTTCCCACCCCCAAAGAAAGGATCCATCCAGGAAAATAATACAGCGCTCCTTAAAGAGCTAACAGTTACTGAAAAATTGTGCTGTGAGCTTAACGTAGATCTCATTTAGTCCCTAAAGTGATTATTATAAATCCCAATTTCAAATGAGTCTTCAAGATTACATAACTTGACCCAAATTACTCTGTATCTAAGGCAAGATTCAAATTCAAGTGGGCTCTCTTGATCTCTAAATTCACCACGATTATGATGAAGGTGATGATGATGATTCCCGTTTTTACAACTGAGGAAGCTGAGGCTTAGAGAGGTGAGCTTGCTGGGAAGCAGTGGAGCTGGACTAGCTGAGAGCTGTCTGGCTCCCCAGCCCACGCCATTAACCACAAGGCCATGCTCCATACTTCTTTCTCTCTGCTGTTCCTCTCCACCCCCTCCACCTCCAGCATTTGAAAGACAAGGAAACTGAGACCCAGAGAAGTTCAGAGACTCACTCAAGATCACACAGTTAGAGGCACAGCAGAAATGCGAGCTTAGATTTCCTGACAGCTCATTCTGGGCAGGCTCCACCCACTCACACTACCTCAGGAAGGATGCCCCAGCCAGCTGTAGGCTCTGAGGATGTGCAATGGTGCTGCAAGGTCATGAGGGGAAGGGGCAGACACAGGAAGGGCAGGGGTAGGGAAGAAGAAGGTGAGAAGAGGATGGAGCCACATGGAAGCTTGAGAGCACAAATAATGGAGAAAAGTCAAACGACCTTCCCACTGTCCACTAAGGTTCCTAGATTGTAATCTAAGATTATGCGATAACAACAACAACAGAAGTCTATCCTAGTGACCTGGGTCCCCCCAAGGTTTCTTTTTTTTTTTCCTCCTAAGTGTTCTCACATTTACAGCTGAGAGCGTGTAATCACCTATTATAGAAAGCTAAGGGAAGGCAACCCTTCCTGGGAAGAGACATGTCTGCTCTCCTGGAGAGAACTTTCTTGTCCCTAGAGCTGTCCCAGCTGCCTGGCCATCCTGGCCCGGAAGGACATTTCCCCAGCTCTCTGCTCTTGCCCTTTGCCTGCTGGTGCTGCCTCATCTTCCTCCTCCAGAACCTTCTTCTCCAGCTCCTGCGCTCAGAACACTGGCTGGAGGAGCTGCTCCTTTGGCAGGTTTGAAAATGAATGACTCTCTTCCCTGCGGCCCCCAGATGTGTCTGCATCAGGCTGACATCTTCTTTAAAAGACTTGATGAAAAGCTTGCAAAGCAGCGTTTCTACATGAGCGCATGCTGGATGAATATCCTCCAAGTGTGCCAGGAATATTAGCACTAACAAGCTGGAAATGCAAGGATGGGCTGCTGTTTGTGTGTATGAAACAGAATTAGTGATGGGCCCTGCAAGGAACATCTCCAAGCCCTCCCTTCAAGCTTCAATGCTCTCAGCTTCTTGCATAATGTTTTTGAGACCAATTGTCTCAAATAGGAACACTAAGTGCTTTCAAATTTAAATTTGGTTTATCAGATTTAACGTTTGGTACTAACTAGGTTCTGAATGTAGTTCCAAGCACTTAACGGACATCAGTGCATTTCCCCTTCATGGCAACCCTCTGTGGCAGGTGCTGTTATCACCATCACCCCAGTGTCCGGGTGAGCAAATGAACAGAGAAGCTAAATAACTTCTCAGGGACCCATGGCTCACATATAGGATTCAAACCCAAGAAGTCCGGTTCAAGCCCAGGCTCTTTAACCCCCACCTGAGGTTCCTCTCCATCACCAAACCGTATCATTGGACTTTTTCACCAATTCTGGGGTCCTAGGTGTAGGGGAAGATGGAGCAGAGAAAGAGCACTTGTGGTAAGGAGAGTGGGTGCCAGTTGGCTCAGGTGGATGTCCCCTGTTCTCAGTGGATGTCTGTCTTACAGGTGACTTCTGGGCAGCTCTCCAGAATCAGGGGAGGGTTTCCGGCCTGTTCTGTCCTCCTGAGGCTCCCTGAAAGGCCCAGTTAAGATGCTATGGTGCCGCTTTTTGAAAATTCCACACTTACTGGGTGGGTTTGGGCCAGAAGTCCCACCGGGTCTTTCTGAGGAGGCACCTGAGAGCAGTCACTTGGCCTCCACACCTTCATGTCCCAGCACCTGGGTCTGGACAGAGAAGTTATGGACACTCATCTGCCCGACAAAAACACAAGTCATTCCCATTCATGAAGGATGAAAGTAGTGAAAAAACTTAAAATGTATAAGACATTGATGGGGCTGGGGAGGAAAAGAAAGAAGAACAGGGAAAATCTTTACAGACTCTTTTGCATGTGCCTCACCATCTTTGCATGATAATTGTATAACATTAATATCAATGAGTAAATATGGTAAAATGAGGCAGCTCTTCTCTACATTTTTTAGTCAAGGAAATGGAAG
The DNA here is from genome assembly GCA_026826555.1 of Tolypeutes matacus. Classification (NCBI taxonomy): domain Eukaryota; kingdom Metazoa; phylum Chordata; class Mammalia; order Cingulata; family Chlamyphoridae; genus Tolypeutes; species Tolypeutes matacus. The sequence continues at coordinate 15,388,845 of JAKSZT010001178.1, forward strand.
TTCCAGAAAAGTTAAGTGATCTGAGCATGGCCTTCAAACTCAGGCCCGGTGCTCTTTCCAGATACAACCTCCAAGCTTCATGATGCCACCCGCTACTTATCTATGTTCACCTGATCACACACGCAGTAGCAAGGCTACCCTCTAAGAGCTTGGCTCCCCTAAATCTAAGCCTCCCTTCCCATGAGTGAGAGACCCCCGAGGCCCCTTAACAACATGTGGGATGGAGTCAGGGAGGATTCCTTTCCATGTCTTTATGGAATGGGCACACCCAGCTCCACGAGGAGTTGGGTCATGAGGAAGTGAGGCCAGCACAGGGTGGACAGTGCTTTGGGGGCCTGTTTGCTCTTGGGCCACTGCTTGGTCTGGGACACTCATGTCTCTGCCAAATGCTCCCGAAATGGCTGCGACTGGCCTGGAACTGGTCCCTTATAGGGCTTGGTTCAGTCTCATTCCCACCAGTCCCCACCTGGAAGGGGGAAGAGCATAATCATCGGCTTAGCCTTCCACAAGATGCGATTCCCAGAGGCCACTTGCTCACTGTGGGAAACCTTCTGACAGAGCGTGCATCCCTCAGCCCTGGGTAATGGCACCTCAGGATTCAAAGCCGGTGTGGCCGGCATGGCAGGGAAGGTATCAGAGTTCGCACAGCTCCGTGTCCCTCTTTATTTAGGTTGAGCTCTGGACTGTAGTCCCCCTCAGAGTGTCACGGGGTTAACCAAACCTCCCCCTGGCTGTGGGGAGGAGAGCGCTCAGCAGCCTGGTTAGAGGTAAAGGAAGGGACTCTGTGCCTACTGTTCCACGGGGAAGGCAGGGGTCTAGCCCACCCAGCATGGAGACTGCACCCACAGGCTGCTTCCTCAGTGCCACAACCCCTGCTACTCTGGTGGTGAAGCTTTCACCCTGGGCTTGGGGATCTCAAGCACACAGTTGACGAAAAACGAGGTCAGCAACCCTTGCAGGAGTGGGGAGACCTCAGAGGGACTGTGGATGGTAGAAATGGCTCTAGCTGTACAGACAGAAAAGCTGAGTTAGAATCCTGGCCCTCCCACTTTGCTAGCACATGGTGCTGGGCAAGACATGAACCTTTCCTGTGTCTCAATGCCATCCTCTTTAAAATGGAAGTAATAACATTTTTCTTACCTCCATCAAACCAGAGGTGGAGATTAAATGCAAAAGTCCTTGGCACACAGTAAACACTCAAAAAGTACTCACAGGGGAGTGGATGTGAATCAAGGGGTTGAGTGCCTGCTTCCCACATGGGAGGTCCTGGGTTCGGTTCCCAGTGCCTCCCAAAAACAAAAATACAAACAACAAACAAACAAATGAAAAAACCAACTCAGGGGAGCCGATGTGGCTCAGTGGTTGAGCCCCGGCATCCCACATATGAGGTCCCAGGTTTAATCCCCGGCCCAGGTACCTAAAAAAAAAAGTGCTCGTAAATTGAAGGTTGGGATGGCATGAATACAGCCTTCCTGTATATAAAGAACAATGCCTTGTCTCTGTAAAGGAAGAAATTGGGAAAGTAAACCACTGCGAAAAAGGAGATTTCAGTTAGATGCAAGAAAAACACTTGACTGTCAGGATTTTCAACTCGGTAATGGGCCTTTAGGGAGGTCAAAGAGTCTCAGCCCTGGAAACATGCAAAAAAAAAAAACAGACAGATATCCCACGTGTGGAGATATTCATCTGCCTGGATATCTGGGATGTTTGGGAGACCCTCTGGCTTTGGGAACTGATGCTTCTCTGACTAATAACCTCAGGGAATAGGCCTTATGTTGCTATGTCTAAATAACTACTAGCCTACAAGTCTCTAAATAATATTTCCCCTCTTTTCTCTATCTACTTTTTGAATTATGAGCTATTCCTCCTGATAAATACATGGCCACAATCTTAAAAGACCTCTAAGCTCGGTACATCACTAATACTAATAAGGAAACGTGTATTCATTTCAAACTTGTTCATTCACTCACGTAATTCCAACTGTGGACTAGTCCTGTGCTTAACATTGAATGTCAAAAGTGAAAGTGGCTTCCTACACATGTAGGAGGATCCGCAGTGGGTGGGTCCCCTTTCAAGGATACCTGCCAGTTTTGAAAAGAAACAGACGCTCTGCCTGGGAAGAAACTGAGCTTTTGAACCTTCCTTTTTAACAACTGAATACATGCGAGACCTGTTTAGCTGCCTTAAGATTGTAGCCATGTATTTATCAGGAGGAATAGCTCATAATTCAAAAAGTAGATAGAGAAAAGAGGGGAAATATTATTTAGAGACTTGTAGGCTAGTAGTTATTTAGACTTTAAACTTCTTCCGATGAACGAGGATCCATCCAAACTGGTCTACACCCAAGGCTGGGGACTGAAGTGGGAACAACCTACAAGGCCTATAAGCCTCAGGAGTATCCAAGTTAGCTTAGTGACTTAACCACAGAGGAATTAAATTTGGTCTAACACATGCCTTGTTCTGACAGTCACACAATCTGGCACAGCCGTGCCTGAAACCTTCAGAAAGAATCAGCAACAGGAGCCAGAGGGAACCGGCCAATGATACACTGACTTTGTAGTGTGATTTTCTGTGAACATTTCCAAGACTGTATCCAACCCAGTCTTTGTGCCCAGATCACTGCCCTTAATACATATGTGTTGAAGGAACAGTTGAATGGCCTGCTTCAGAGGGTTTCACCCAGCTCCTTGTGTTCAGACAGAAGAATATCAGACCTTTTAGGAAGATCAACGGTTAAACTTTGCTACGTGTAAGGTCCTGTCTAAGTGCTCTAGAGATTTTAATTTGTTTAACTCACAGCAACCCTCTGAGGTAAATACTATTGTCATCATCATCCCCATTTTACAGATGAGGAAACGAGATGTTAAATAATTTGGCAGAGCCAGGATTGGCACCAAGACCATTTGGCCCCAGAGTCCTTATGTTTAAGCATCATGTTGTGCCTCCTCCCTGAAGAACGGGCCTCTGTGCTGTTCTCAAAAATATCCAGGGTCACAGTCTGTTGCCTATTATAAAATTCATCACCTGAAAGTCAGAAAACTGCCCTTGGATCCAGATAAAACTTCTTTGGTTGTGAATGTTCTTTGAGCTTTCCTTGTTCCTCAGTGGACACAAAGAACATTCTCCTCACTAACACCTTTAATATTTGTAAAAAATAGGCATCAAGCCATATTTTGACTTCTCTTGCTTGATTTTTAAATCTTGTGGAACTCAGCTTCAGTCCTTTCCTTCAGTCTTTTCCTTTTCATCTCTGAACCTGCTCCAGAATGTAGACTAGTACAGGTTCTTATAAAAGATGTGACTTTCCTTTTTAAAAATCCCAGCATATGTGGGGCTTTTTCTTTCCATAAGAGAAACAAAGCACTGTCTTGCATTCAGTATGCAGTTCTGAGGGCAGATCTTGCCCCCCACTTTCCATTATGTGAGTTAGTCTTTTGTACCTCGTTTGCTTTCTACTTGAATTTGCCTCTGCATTGTTGCAGTCCCTCTTCTTCATGAATTTCTGATTGGTCAAGGCCACTTTTAAATTTGATTCTCATCTTCCAGAGTGCTGGCAACATCACCTCATTTATTATCACCCCTTTCTCCTCTGTCTGCTGAAAGCAGTAACTCAACATGTTTGGGAGGACTCGCCTCTTGTGGTCTGTGTATTGTGACACAGAAATACACAGGTCAGGAAGGCAGCACCAGCGACATGTCCAGGGAGGGGCCACAGGATCCACACAGAGGGGCTTGATCTTCTCAATCACAACTACACCTAGTAGCAGCAGGAGTGGTCCCCATCCCAGACCCCTGCAACGATAGATTAGTCAACTCAAAAGCACAGAGCCCTGGGAAGTGGATGTGGCTCAAGCAATTGAGTGCCTGCCTACCACATGGAAGGTCCCAGCTTCGGTTCCTGGTGTCTCCTAAAGAAGACAAGCAAGACAGTGAGCTGAAGTGATGGGCCAGCATGGCAAGCTGATGCAACAAGATGACACAACGAGTAGATTCAATGAGGAGACACAACGAGGAGACACAACAAGAGACACAACAAGCAGGGAGTGGATGTGGCACAAGTGTTTAGGCACCTCCTTCCCACATGGGAGGTCCCAGGTTCGATTCCAGGTGCCTCCTAAAAAGAATAGGAGCAGATACACAGAGCACACAACAGACAGACACAGAAAGCAGGCAGTGAGCACAAACCACAAAAGTAGGGGTGGGGGGGAGAAATAAATAAATAAAATAAATCTTAAAAAAAAAAAAAAAAAGCTCAGAGCCCTATGAATCTCAGGTGTCTGTCTCACAATCTAATTTGCAATATAATCCAGAGCAAAGACTAAAAACCCACCCAGGCAGGAAGGGGCCGCAGGCCATGAAGAGCCTCTTCTCCACTAGAGGGCGCTCTGCTTTCCAGGTACTAATGGCTTGCCCGGGCCCAGTCTGAACCTCTTGGATGGATGACTACACTGACTTAAAGCAGAGCTGCTAAGAAGAGTAAGCATTTTGCCTGGGTTGTATTAGAGACGAGGAAGTACAGAGAAAACACCAAGAGTTCAAAGTACCAGACAAAGGCTAGTGTGCCAGGGGAGAGCAGAGGCTTGTTAAACAGAGGCCACAGATGGGGAGCTTGAGTTGGCTGGAATCCCAGGCAAAGGAAGAAAAACTGCAAAGAAAGCACAATCGTCACACTAAATTTCCAAGAAATTGGTGAGTTGCTTGTGTAGAAGGTATACATTTCGGGCCACAAGTTCAGCTGTGCAAGAAACGTAACTTTCTTTATTGTCTAGAACTGAACAGAAATTTCTATTTTGGGCTGTATAGCACTGGATGGTGGAAACTGAATCTGACAATTAATGGTCCCCCTCCCCCATCATCGCTAGGGGCCTCGGGTCACACTGGTTCCCAGGCATAAGTGGTAGGGTATAGGTGGGGTTTACATCTGCTCAGTGCATCGCTGTCCACCCACACTGGTATCTGCAGAGCTGTCTGTTCTTCTTTTGTACTCTAGTCCTCGTTCTGATCAGATCCCCACGGGTCCTCTCCATCCCAAGTGCATGTCTGCCTCCCCCTCTCAGCTTCTTCCATGTTTGCAGAACCACAGAGAAGTCACTGGGGCATGTGAGGTCCTTCACCACCTCTGTGCTGTAGCCTATGCCATGCCCAGGGGTGAAGGAACACCATGAGGCTCCCTTGGGCCCATTGTTGAAATCTCCAGGCCGACTTCTCTGCCCCAATGCTCTTGCACGATGAGACTCTCTAAGGCATCCTGGGGACTTCCATTTTCCCTGAGGTTTATTTCAAAAGCAAAGCATGGGACCCCTATATGCTGAGATTTCCTGAAACTGTGGAGTTTCTGTATGTGGACATTTACACCCATCTGCACAACACAGGTAGGCACAGAGTTGCTTTTCCGGGACCTTCCAGGATCTAAATTCATTTCCCTGTTACTAGATGGGGGTGCTGAGGGTTTAGGGGATGCTTTCTCTTACTAACATGCTTCTAAAAGTTTTGTTTGGGGCATAAATTCTGTGTTCCTAGTCCTTCAGGTTCAGGTTTTTGAAGCTAAAACATGTGTGTTCTTGAAATGTATAAGGCTTGCCTCTGCTTTTCTTGTGAATCATTCCTCCCCTGCAATCCCTCCCCATGAATGCTGCTGACTGAATAGGTGGAGGGCAGAGAATACAAGGAAATGGTGAGTGTAGGGGAAACCCAGTTACTATCTCAAAGCATTAGCCAATCATACTCAAAAAGGAAGGGAAACTTGGAAACCAACTATAAATCAGAAGCTCACTTAGTCTGAAGGTTTTAGGAATTTCAGCTGCAGAAAAGTGAGGCTCTAGTTTAAATTGTCACATAACAATTGGCTCATAGGACAAATACTATTGGGGAATGCTGGCAGACAGTAAATTATCTGTTAAAAGAGATGGCACAGGGAAGCAGATGTGGCTCAAGTGATTGGGTTCCCATCTACCATATAGGAAGTCCAGGGTTCAATTCCTGGGGCCTCTTGGTGAAAATCAAGCCGGCCCATGTGGAGTACTGGCCCACGTAGGAGTGCTAGCCCGTATGGAGTGCTGGCCTGCATGGGGAGCTGGCACAGTGAGATGACACAACAAAAAGAGACACAGAAAAGAGACAATAAGAGACACAGCAGACCAGGGAGCTGAGGTGGTGCAAGAGATTTGAGCACCTCTCTCCACTCCAGAAGATCTCAGGATTGGTTCCCAGTGCCGCCTAAAGAGAAGACAAGTGCAGAAGAACGCACAGAGAGCAGACAGCGAGCGCAAAAACAATGAGGGGGCGGGGAGAGAAATAAATAAATGTTAAAAAAAAAGAGAGAGAGAGAGAGAGAGAGAGATGGCACAGGGGCAATGAGGGCCAGGCAGGGGTCTGAACTGAGTTTCCTGACCCAAGGCAGGTCAATTTGTTTCCACATGCAGATTAGTGAATGAAGCTTGACCTTTGAGACAAGAACCAGCCAGCTCACGGTGAACGTGTAATTTCTTTATTTAAAATTTGTCTTGTTTCCTTTGTATATGCTGCTGTTGGCTGGAATTCTCATCTGACTCATTTTATAGAATAATCCTATAATTGAGGGCAGGCACTAAATGGCCCAAGAAATCCCTGTAGGACAACTGCACTTTCTGCTCACCGTGTTAGAAGCCATGTGTGGACAGGGGTTACTAAGCCTTCTTGAACCCTGTTTCAGATGGCTACGAGTTCCTGGAGATCCTGAAACAGGTTGCCAGGGACAATACCGACAACCCCGACCTGAGCATTGTGTGGATCGACCCAGATGACTTTCCACTGGTGAGTGGCTCCATCCTTGGTCCCCTTTGCAGTCCCATGTTTGTGTTTAGTGAAGAGCCTGAAACATGAAAGAGGCTGTGAAATAGAAATGGGGTGAGCACTCTCATCCTGTGTGGGAGAACTTCGTCGTTGGGCCAACCCTGAGCTAAGGGCTTGGGGCTGACCCTGGAATGGTTCGACTTACTGTTCTCACTCCCTGGAGACCAGGGGTTGGAGACCCTCCGAGGGGCCCAGCCAAGTGAACTTGGTGAATTTCTTTTGCCAGCAGCTCCATAGCTGCCCACCCACACCTGCCCCTTCTAACCTCCTTCATCTTCTGGATATGGACCAACATTTTGAGGCAACCTGTGTTACTAAGTAACAAAAAACAGAGATGAACATTTTTCATGGATTTAAGAACTTCATGGAGGAGGAGGAATAACCTCTTTGAGGGCACAGATTATGTCCGTTTTGTTCATCTCATTCTTCTCAGGACCTAGGACAGAATCTACCATAACCTGAATATTCAAGAACTATAAAGTCCAAATTCTTGCTAGTGTCAGCGATCCATGGCCAGAAAGCTTTGATTAGGATTCGTTTTAAAAGGAGTAAATGGTATTTGTAGACTACATGAACCCAGTGGTAATAATGAACATTGCCAGTATATTATACTACATGTCTGAAACTAAAGTACTATACATGCATCATCTCAATTAATCTGCATAGTAACCCAATGAAGTAGTCACTGCTACAATCCTTATCCCTATTATATATCCTAAATGATAGCTTGAAAGCGTAAAGCTAGCAAGTGGTGGATATGCTATTCCAGCACAGGTCTATGTGATGCCAAAGCCTGGCCTATTGATTGATTTGGCTAACAGTTAACTGCTGGTAATTAGTACAAGTTTAGTTATCATTAGATGATAAATGATAACTTTATCTTCTTCCAGGAATTGCCATCAGTTGAATTATAGGTGGGAACAAGCATACTATGGTTAAAAGGAGAAAATGTAGGGGTTTTATTGATCTCAGGGGTACTGAAAACCAATCCTCTGCAGAGGAAGGGTGAATCAGAGGCAGAGACTCCATGACACCTGAGGCTGATGTGATCACGGGTAGTTATAACAAAGCCATGGCCATGTAAGACCCCGTTTAAGACCCCACAGAACTTGGGAATCGTCCTGAATGACATTATAACGACAGATACAGGCCATTATATGTCTTCCCATAGCCTGTGGAATTGTGGGAGAGAGTGTAGACTACAATGTGAACTGTAGTCCATGCTCAGGGGCAATGGCCCAGGATGCATTTATCAATTGCAATGAATGTGCCACACTAATGAAGGATGTTGTTTAAGTGGGAGGGTGTGGGAGGTGTGGGGAGAGGGGCATATGGGAATCCCTCTCTATTTTTTGCATAGCATTTGTGTAACCTAAGTATCTTTAAAAAAAATTTTTTTAATAAAAAAAAAAAAGACCTTATAGAGCACACCTTTGTTTGTTTAGCCTCAGCTTGTTTGTATTTCTAGTTTATCTGGACTATTTTATTATGCAAGCTTGCAGATGGTCGGCAGTTCTCCTGACCAGTTTTAAATGTTTGCTTTGGTTTTTCCAAGGCAGAAGTCTTCAGACTGTTCTGATTTTCAGATTCCTGAATATTCCCACCCCCATCAGACAAGGTATTTTCTTAGGAGACTTCCTAACTCTACATCTCCATTTTCTTAGCCCCATGCTCCCTTATTTCTTTAGTCCTGCCCGAGTCAGAGATTTGTCCACATGGACCTCAAAGCTGGTGAAATGCACAGGCCACCTTCTTACTTACCTGTATACCAATTTATGGCAGATAACTGCTTTCCTAGCAATCTCATGTAGCAAAGGGATACAAGGTAAGGTCTTTTAAAATGGGACACTGAAATAGAAGCAGAGGGAAATGGCTCTTTCACTATATATAAACAATAAAAGAGCCACAAGTAATTTGGGAATCAACTTTGGACCATCGTTGTAACATGCTTCCTTACAGCTATGGAAGATTTTCTATAACATGTTTTCGTAGTGTGTGTTCAGACGTCTTTTTTTTTAATGCTCATTTAAAGGCCTTGAGGCGGGGGCCAAGGCTTCAACTTCCTAAGTGCCTACAGCTGTTTTGGAAACCTTTAATTCATGCTGACCTAGTTTCACTGTGATGGGATCACAGGTGGGTCCAGCCACAAAATTGGCTGTAACTGGAAATGCTCTCTGTCTGCAGTCTGATCTTATTCTTTGTTGCTGCAGCTTGTTGCCTATTGGGAAAAGACTTTCAAGATTGACCTATTCAAGCCACAGATTGGGGTGGTGAATGTGACAGATGTGAGTATCTCCCATGAAAGTTTGCTGGGGCACCCTCGGCCTAGTCTGTGAGACCATGGATGGGAGTCCAGTCCCTTTGGAATGAGCAGGACCCTTGGCTCTGTCAGACCTCAGGAGATGTACCAGTGTGGCCCAACCCTGGTCTCTGTGGTAGAGCCAATCTGGGGTTTGGGGGCTCTTGGCACCAAGCCTTGCTTATGTAGCCAGCCCGACATGATTCACTGATGGTTTGGCACTTCCCATGCAAGTAAACGCTTCTGTTATTTCTCCCCAAAGCCCCACAACAAGGTCTCTTTGCAAGGGGAATCCACACCTGGAGCTGCCATTGCATAGTGAATGATGACACAGTTGTTGCCTAGAAGCCCATGAAGACAACCATCCTATAGCCAAGACTCCAGACAGAGGCTAAGCCTTCAAAAGGGAAGGAAGTGAGTCATGTAGGGGTCAGGGTAGGAACCATTCAGGCACCATGGAGCTGAGGATGGAAAAGGCTAGTAAGGTGGGCTGGCAGAGTGTGAGGACTTTGAGACCTCAATCACTGCATCTGATGCAACTCTACCATAGCAAATCAACCTGGACAGATACAACCAGGCACATAATGGACAGAAAGTAGTAGTCACAGATGGTCCATTAGAGCTATAACTAATTGTGGTGGAATGTCTTGTGAACATGAACAAGTTAGCAATATCTTTTGTAAAAAAATTATTATTTTTAGGAGGTACTGGGGATCAAACCTGGGACCTCGTACATGGGAAGCAGGCACTGCACCACTTGAGCTACCTGTGTTCCTCATATCCTTTTGCTCTCTTATTAGGAGTTCAATCACCTGGGGGACACTACATTCATTGATTTTGTAAACTGCTTTATCAATTATTAATAATAATAATTTTCTCCAATTAAAACACTTTAAAACAGAACTATAGGATATAAGGTGACAAGGAAAGGTATTTCTCTCTGCTCTGATACCATCCCTAGACCCATTCCCTAAGAAAACCATTGGCGGTAGTTTCATGGGTTTCCGACCAGAAATTCCATATATATATACAATGAAATACACATTTCCTTTATATTACACAAATGGGATATTATATACACCGGTCTGCAACTTGACATTTCCATTTAACAATGTGCACACATTCCTGATAAATATAAATGACCTGGGGCACTCATCAGAGCTACAGAACCCTCTGGTCTTGTGTTCACTCATTCACTCACTCTGTCCCTCACTGCAGGCTGACAGTGTCTGGATGGACATTCCAGATGATGATGACCTTCCCACAGCTGAGGAGATGGAAGACTGGATTGAGGATGTGCTTTCTGGGAAGATAAATACTGAAGATGATGACAATGAAGATGAAGATAATGATGATGACGATGACAATGAGGATTCTGATGAAGAGGATGATGACAGTGATGATGATGACGAGTAGCCCCAACTCCCAATGGAAACACACTCACATCTACTCATTACCATGCAGCAAAAGGTGGCAGCAGGCAACCCTGCTCCACACCCAGCCAGCACTTTTCCCTTTTCCAACATTTCTTTCCCACTCCCTTGTCATCAGGAGCAGCACAATTCAGCAAATAATGCCTCCCTAAGTCCAGAAATCCCACCTAGCAGAGACAGGAAGGGAATTATTCCCATGTTGACTGTCTTGATTGCAATGGATACAGCTCTTGTTCTTTGGCAGACTATCAGGGGTCATGGTAGTGATGGAATCTGGCAGTCTGGGGAGAAAATCCCCCTAACCTCTACTCATGGTTACTGTCGTCTTTGCCTATGACAGTAACAGAATTCACCAAGCTTGCTGACTTACAAGCATGGTGTGGCCTTATCCTCAGAGCCCAGGAAAGATACATGATTAAAGCATTTAGCCCCCATGCCTAGAACATCAATTAGAATCTCTCCTCAAGCCACGAGGATCCTTCTTAGGGAGGGCTCAGCCTTGGAGCCAAATTTATGAATCAGCTTCACTTGGCTCTATTAAACTTATTTAAAACAGGTCAGACCATGATGAACTCAAATCCAAACCTTTGGATGGCTACTGAGGGCCTCAAAACACATGTGTATGGGTGTCAGCATCATCATTTCTAGTGTCATAGGATACAGGGAGAGGGGTTGGTTTGCTCTCTGCACTTCCCTCTAGATGGCGTCTCACACATACACACAGGGGCTGGGGAAATCTGGAAGGATTGAAGGTTTTTAATTTTTCTGATGGGTTCATGTCTCTGATTAGGTCAGCTTGGTTGCTAGCCTGAACTGGGATCTGGATACCCTCATTGCTAGTGAGCCTTTCCATTTAGAGTGAAGGTTGGTTTATCCAGAAATCAGTTAATTCCCTATTTATCGGCACTCCCACTATTGACCAGTGCACTGGTAATTGGATTACATAGGGATGCCCTGAGGCACTGAAAAATACAAACAAACCGCAAAGTGCCTTCTGATCTGTCATAAAAGTTATATTGTGCTCAGTAGTTTTAGCATTAAGTGTGCATTATAATGTTCTAATTTATTCTCTCCTTTTAACACATGTGTAAGACATTGTGCCAATTCTTTAAAAAATAAGACTGTCCTTTTGTGGAATAGTAACACTGTAATTAAACTCATATTTTGAAAATATTGAAACTATCTTGAAATTCCTTTCTTGATTTTCTGATCCTGCTCCTTCTCTCTTGGCTCCTGCCCTATCTCTCTGATCTTCGGTTTTCCTTTCTGGCCTGTCTCCCTCTGCTTTCCCTGTAAATATTGGTGTTTCATAGGCTCTTTCAACTCTACTCATTCTTCCAAGACAACCTCATCCATGCCACCAACTACCACCCATGTGCTAATAATCACCAATTCTGAAGTCTGAACCACTCATTCAACTGCCTCCAGACATCAAGATGTCCCTTGAGGGTTGCACAAACACTTCAAAATCAACACAATGAAACCCAACTTCATTATCTTCTCGCCTAAACTCATGCCTCCTCTTTATGGAGTCTCAGGCTGGATGTGTGATATTACCATCCAACCAACTGCCTGAAGAAGCCTCCTCCTCTGGGCTCCAGTGGCATTGTGTGCATACCCTGAGTCATGACACTTGTTTGATTTGTTACATGTATTTGCACGCCTGTCCTTCCACTAAGCTGTCAGCTCCTTGGGGGCAAGGAATTTCTCTCTTTCCCACGCACCCAGTGCTTTGCCTAACACAAAATAGATACCCATTTACAGAACTGAAAGATGAGTAGTTGATGAACCGTAATCCCTATAGTTCCCCTGCACAGTGAACCTGTTTTTTTTTGAGCTTACAGAGTCTCCCTATTCATTCTTCCCCTCTCCCATACAAGGCAGATGGTTTCCCAGCCTGGATTGTGCTGCCATTCAGCCAGACTCAGCTATACCTCAAGAAATCTCTTGAGGAAGTACATTTTCAATGCAATCGTTGAAGCTGATCTTTCAAATAGCCAAAAGAGCTTGTTCCATCATGAAAGTGGCCTGCTTCCCAGCCTTGGAAAATCCCTTCATTTTCAGTAATGTGCATTAAGTTTCAATCATGCCCTGGTGCTCCTATGTTAGAAGCACTGAGTGTTAAGCTGGCGTATCTGTAAATGCTAGTGTGGTTTTGTTGCTGGTCTAAAAATTTTTAAGCTAATATTTAATGAACATTTGTTATGTGCCTGGAACATTGTACTCAGCAGTTTCCATATGTTGGCAATGGTCTTATGTGGTAGATCTTATTATCCTCATTTTATAGATGAGGAAACTGAGACACAAGGGATCAAGTAATTTTCCCAGGGTCACACAACGCTTCTAAGGAATGTAAATATAACCCTGTTGTTGTTTTTTTTCCTCAGATAGTGTCTTGAGATGGACGTGAGTTAATTTCCCACACCCCTCTTTACTGCTTGAGCCAGGACACCCTTTCTTCTTCATTCCAGATGCCACAATCAGTCTAAATAGTGTTGAGATGTAGGCTTATTAGAACTTCAAGATCCAGTCATCTTATTTAGGAAAAAAAAAGATTTATTGTGCTATATAGGATTCACAATCATTTTCAATATATTTCTGGTAAAAATCATATCATAACTTAAAGTGTGCGTGTCTTCACTGTAAAAAGGTTTTGTTCTGTCCAGGCCGAGTTTGCATCACACCCGGGTAGCCCATTATGAGTTGAAACTGTTAATAATGCCACCAGTCATGGATTGTTATCAAATGACTTTCAATAAACAATCCCTGATATAGATGCATACATCCTTAGTAAATGCTGGTGGCTCCTGCAGCTCTGTCCTTGAACTTCTCACTTTTACCGGGGCTTCTCAACCCTGCCTGAGTGAACATCAGAATCACACTGAAACTTCCACCATCTCCAGAGCAGGGGCCTGTGCCTCTGCATTTTCAAGAGTCGCTGCTCTTTCCACTCCCCTGGGTCAGCTCACCCAACCTGTGGCTTCAAATGCCATCAGCCTCTGGTGACTCATCCAGCTGTGCCTCCAGCCAGGGCTCTCTCTCTCAAGTTCTCAGCTCCTTAAGCCAACTATCTGCCCCTGGACAGCCCCATCTGGATATCCCACAGGCACCTGAGATCAGCAAAGCTGTGGGGTTCTAAAGAGATGCCCTTTAAATACCAACCATGTTTTCTTTTTTTCGAGATCTGAACCAGCTGAAAAAATTAGGGGAAAATGTCAGCAGAGTCCACAATATGATTATTACCAAAAAGCAGTAATTTGGAGGCTAGTGCTTAGGAGAATGGGCTTTCCAGTTTCCTTCCTCCCAAGGGAATCAAGTGTGCTGTTGCCTCATAGTGGTCCAGGGTAGAGAAAAACACTGCCTCCCCCCGCCCCCGAAATTTGAGAGACTGACTTCACCCTAAAAAATACGGACAAAAGGCCATTGCCCACCAACCAGATAACTTGCTCCACCTAAAGACAGGAATAAAGGTTGGGAAAAAGGCCAGGAGTGTTTAGGAAAAAGTCCTTCTCCATAGAAGCAGGAGAATGGAAGGGTCATCGCCCTCTAACAGTTGTCAAGCCAAACACCTTAGAGCCACTTTGCTTTCTCTCACTCCCACATCTCATGGGGAGCAAGTCTTGTCCCCCTCCGGTCACCCCACTGCTAATGTTAATTAATGCATTTGCAATCTCTCTCCTAGATTACTGCAGGTATTCTGTAGTCTCCCACCTCCAGTCCAGACTGCATACTACAATCAAAGTGAACTTTATAAAAAAAAAAACTGAATATGTCACACCTATACTTAAAACTCTTCATTCCCAAAGGGTGTTGGAGAAACTTTTTTTTAAGACTAAGAGGTCAAAGAGCACTGAATGGAAAAGTTTTTGTCTGCCAGAGAGTCTAGGCTGTGGGGTGTGAGGTGGGTGAGGAGAAACGGGTAGATCTCATACAACCCCAAGTCCTGAACCGTCTCTCCTTCACATGAGGGAAGCAAAGTCTGAGTAGTGCTGATTGGCTGGTGCTATCTGGGCTTACAGATTGGATAAGTACTGGAGCAGCCAGCAGTGATTTCTGCTGTGTACATGGAAGCCCACCTTGGGATTATGATGTCCATCCGCCTCTGCGGCTATGTGTGGTGCCTCTTTTGGGATTACGGCACCCGATGGTTATTTTAGCAGAAATCTGGTCAGCCCCACCAGCAACCAGCTGAGGTCAGGAGATAAAAGTCAATTCCTCTGTAGGACACTTAAAGGTCTCTGTGAGCTACCCCTTGTCTACCTTAGACCAGCCTTATCGCTCACGATGTCACCCAAAGACCTGTCCCCGGAATCTTAGAACTTGCAGTTGGTGGAAGCTGCTTGGCTGCCTAACGTCTGCAAGTCTTGGCTCATGCTGTTCACCTACTCCAGTGCCTGCCCTTCCCCATCAGTGCTGCCTGGCAACCTTCCTGACTACCTTACCTTAAAGTTACCTACTCTATGACTGTCATTCCCCAGGCAAACTGGCCACCTCCTCTGCTGAGCCCTCACTGCCATCTGTACTGGAACCTCCAATTTATTGTACTTTTACTTGTGTGGCTTCCTCCACCTAGGAGTGTGAAAGCAACCTTAGGAAAGAGGCTTGGGCTGATTCTGCTCTACCCTCAGTGCCTAAGCTGTGGCAGGCACTTAACAAATCTTGTCTGACTAATTACTCTCTAAGCACTATGCAAGGCTAATGTAACAGCCATTATTCCCAGTAAGAATGTACAAAAACAAATCTAGTGTTTATCAAAAGCCAGTCTTCTCCCAATAAGTTTTTGGTAACACAGTGGCATCTATTGAGACTTCCTTAGGATAGCCAGTTGCTAAAGAAATAAGAACAGGGGAGTGGATGTAGCTCAAGTGGTTGAGTGCCTGCTTCCCATGCACGAGATCCCTGGTTCAATTCTCGGTACCTCCTAAAAAAAACAAAACAAATGGGAAAAACAACTCTCATTGGGGAGCGGATGTAGCTCAGTGGGTTGAGCACCGCTTCCCATGTATGAGGTCCTGGGTTCAATCCCTGGTACCTTCTAAAAGAAAAAAAGCAACACAGATTCTCCTTGGCTCGTGAGAAAGTTTCCAATACGGATGCCTTTTTCTCTCAGATTAGCCAAATCCCTCCAAAAATATAGCAAAGCAATATTGGGGAGCAAAGCAGTCCAGGACTGATACGAACAGTGCCAAGCTGCAGACTCTGGGAATGGAAGGACTACAGCCACCTAAATGCCCATTCATTTATTTTAATGCATCTGTAGACCCCAATGTTTACAAGGTAAATTAAGGATCTTTTAAAACTGTGTCCTTTTATCAGTCTTTAGAGCAGTGATGACTAGGGCCCTGCAAAATCCCTAGGATAATTATATACAATTAGGTTTATAGCTAGTAGTTTAGAGTTGATTGGACCATCATGTTCTCATTCATTAATTTGTTCATTCAAACCTTCAACCAATGTACCCTCAAAGCTTACCATGTGCAGATATAGAAGGCAAATTTGAGTGGGTGACACAGAAGAGCTGAGCAGGAAGTTAGAAAAGGAAAACATATTTGAAGCACCTTGTGTCAGTTCTACAAATGCCTCCTTGCTTTGCCTGAAATATTACAAGTTCTCAGAATTGCAGAAACATATTCAGATGTTAATACAGAGAACACACCCGAAAGTCAAGTATAGTTTGGATTATCCATGCCAACCTTAGCTATATAACTAGGTGTTTGTAGACACATTCACAGTAATACTCACCAAGTCTCTCCAAAACTGAGAACACTGCCCATGCCAAGACTGCTGGTGGGCCCCGTCTCTGGCACTGGGTGGGCAGGCAGTGGCCTAACTTGGTGCCTTCCAATATCCCTCATTCACTTCCATAATCTGATAGTTTCGTCATCTGAGGCTCTCAAAATTCTGGAAAATTCTATAGCCCTATCATGAATGAAAAAGAGACTCTTAGGAGTCTTCTGGTTTACACCTGCATAAGACTTTTTCTCTCTTGTAGGATTTACTTGTGCAAATATATAAATTGAACGTCTTGGGTAGCCCAGAGAAACAGGGTTTATCAATAATCTATATGATGAATCTTTTCAAATCAACTGCTTTCTCTGATCCCCATCTATGCAAAAGAAAAAATTTAGGCTTCACCAGTATTATATACAGATAAAGGTTAGCAGAAGGCAAGTTCTACAATTTCTTTGTCAAATAAGCAAATTCTCTTTAAATAGACCTAACTAAAAAAAAGTAAAAATCAATAAATTAAATTGAATTCCAAACTACCCCCAAAGCAACAAGCCAATACCCACACCCTACTCCCAAATCTGGGTGTCTGACACTTATCTTCCTCCCAAATTTACTCAGAGATCTTTTTCTTCCCCACCGATTTATTCAAAAGGTCTGTTTCATCTTCAAGTTTTAGAGCCTAAGGATTTAATTTTTAGTGATATCTTCAATTAAAACATTTTTCTTAACCACAAAATGATCCTGACAACCAGTTTTCGTTACAATTCTATTTTTCCATTCAATCTATCATTACAGTTGTCCTGGTTTTCACAGAAAATTGATAGGAAACATTAAGATGGTATCAAAATTATGCAAGAGTGAACTTGTTCCCTAAAAGAGTGAACAAATTTTGAGATTGAAATAATCACAAGGAGAATACATGATTTCGGATTTCAGTTTATTTTCCAAGTTTTACAGTATAAAAAATGTAAAAGTGTAAAATGTTTTACAGTTAATTGGGATGGAGGGAAGACTGTAAATGGAGAGACCCAAAAGGGAACAAAATAATTTGTACACTATATGTCTGCCACAGGCGTAACATTGTTACTGATGTTACAGTGAGAAGAAGTTTCAGAGCATAAACTTTAGGACTCTAAGTAAACATATTTGTGCAGATGTAATTCATTCAGTATATGTTTATACGTTTAAAAATGTCTCAAATAGAACCCACCACCCAGTTTATGCAAGAAATTACACTCAGGCTTTGTCATAAGCACATGGTGACTGTGAGTGGTGGTCGGTTACATGGCTACAAAGGGTGGTATTACTAATTGGAGAGAACACGAAAGTTCCCTGCCACATCTTTTGCACAAAGGGCTATGACTCCATCAGATAAGAGGCAAATGTTTTCATTACTGAACTTTCAGGTTGATGCTGGGTTCTAAATCCAGAAATGTAAAGTCCTTCTGACATAAAAACACACATTGAAGAAGCTTCTCTCACGTGAGACCTGGCCAGGTCTCTCTGACCTTCTCCCCAGCCCAGTTGTTTAAGAAGCTATCCATCCATGAGGCCAGTCAAGCTCACCCCCACAGTGGGCCGGTCTCCTCCCTGCCCCCACCCTTGCTGGCGTAACCCCTGGACTAATATTCTGCAACAGTTGTACTCACAATCGACTGCCTAGAAATCAAATGTAGCTAGTCACATTGCAATGCACGGGGGATTCCAGAGAAGTGTGCCACTTAATGGAACCCTACAGGGACTCTATTATAAAAATAAGAAACTATCACCAAAGCTTGGACTTTCTGTTTTTGTTTTTTTTCCCCCAATGATTACTTCTGTAACAGAGGCACTGCCAAATGAAAGGCAACTGCTACCTCTTTCCACCTGGACCCTGGAATGGCAGTGACGTGCATCTGTTCTAAATGCCAAATCAGCATGAGTTGAACTAAACTCGTCACCTGCAGACAGATGCCCCAAGTCCCACTGCTACTTCCCAGGGCAACAGCCTCTGGTCCTCAGAGAAGAAGCTTTGATGTGCCAAGGTCTTTTTAGGACTTAAAAACTCCTGGATGATGAGTTCCTGCAGAATTGAAAGCTCAGATAAATATAAGCAGCCAACAAAACCAGAAAATTGTACATTTAAGTATTTTTTTTACCCAAGCACTACTTCTGTTCCAAAAGAAGTGTCAAAGACACACTTCAGATAAAAGCTTGGTTTGTCACATTTGTCCCCAAGGCTTAGGCTAAAACTGTTTTATTTTGCTAAGACACAAGACGAAACACAAATGAGCTAACACATGGATCTACAGAGTCTTAGTGCCATATTGGAAGTTATGTGCTGTGTCAGACTTTAAAAATCTATTGTGCTGGGGAATTCTGAAACAACCCATTGAAGAGACTTATTTTACAGGTGAAACTAAACAAATTGAATAAGTAGAAATGGTGCAGTGCCTGGTAAAAGGGACTCACAGATCCTAAGATCTAATTGTTTTTCAGTAGTTTTAAAAAAAGTTCTTCCCCACCTTTTGAAAGTTTGTCTTAAATCCTAATGAGCAGCAACCCTGAGGGATGAAGGCACCATCTTTCCTTCCCTGCCCTTCAATGAGACCAAAGAGCAGGAAAGAAAAAGATAGTCTATGCACAATTGGCTGGAACAGAGAAAAACACACTGCATTTTCAGAGTCTTTATATGTCTATTGAAAGTCTTGAGGTTAAGTGTGGGGAAAAGTGATGGGATGCAAGTCTCCTGCTGGGGGCACTTATTTCAAAGAGGTGGACCAAGGGCTTCATTTCCAAACCTCTCTCTCCCCAACGGGGCTAAGAGGCTGGAATGTGATGCGACATGGCACCAGCGAGAGGCTTCTCCATCCCAGAAGAGACCAGGTCCAGCTCCAGCATGCTTTCCTGTATCCCGCAGGAAGGTATTCCTGCCGCACACCCCACCCAAGCCTGCAGGTGGGGTGGGGGGGAGGGGTGAGGGATGGTGGAGGCAAAATCAAAGGGTGGCCGCAGGAACGAAGGCACCTCTGTGTCTCACGTAAAGTGCAACACTGACAGAGCTGGATTTGCCCCGGGGAAGGGGGATTCTTGCAATCTTTCCATTGAAATCGCCTAAGAAATCTGCCAGCAGAGGGGAGAAGCTTCCCACTGGGCCACTTGGGCGCAAAGTGGAAGAACAGAAGTGCCCTACCTCCACTGAATCCCTCAACCTAGGTTCTCAGACAAGGACAGAATCCCTAAGTCCCTTTTCCTCATCCAAAAACGTGACCTCCTTTAGAGCCTTTAGTTCATCCCTCAAGGCACAGTGGACCGGGGGTCTGGAATCAAACACGGAGATTTGAGATTCCACTTACTAGCCATGAGACCTTGTGCAACTCCCTCCCTCTCTGATCTTCCTTTTTCTCACCTGCAAAATGGAGATAACCTGGCCTTAAGAGACCGAAAGCAGTACCAGACACATGATACCTGACAAGTGTAAGAGCTTGTCTCCTTCCTTACCTGGACCAAAATGTGACCCAAAACCTAATTTCCTGAGCATCCACTTGGATAAAGCTCAATACAGGGAATTTTAATGGACGGTCTAAACTCAATTCACGATTGCACTGAATACCATTCAAGAGCTGCACAGTGGGCTTAAGAACAATCCATATTAATATCGGGATATGACCGCAAGTCCACGCAGTAGTAAATTCATGGTTGTGACTTATTTTTTTGTAATGTGATCATAAAGCCCAAACAATACCCAGAAACATGTCCATCACTTTACAATGGCAGGGTCCCTGTGTGTGTGTGTGTGGGGGGGGACTATTTAAATAAATACATTAACATTTTTGTGCTTTTAGTTACCAGTTTTTTTAAAGAGGCCCAATTGTGAAGTTACATTGTGAGGTATCACATAGTAAGGGCTCCCAGAGTAGTGCAGTTTAATAGGTAATTATCATAGAACTTGACCTTTCTTTCTGTTTCTGGGTCGTAGTGTCTTGAAGCAAGAAAGAATGCAATGGGCCTGCCAGCAGGGCAGCCAGGCCTGCCAGAAGACATTCTGTGCTAAAGCCATGTCTTCCTGGGGAAAAGCCAGTGTAACTGAGGGAAAGGAAAAAAGAGAGGAAACAGGAGTAATCGGCTTTAACCTCTCAAAAGACAGGTACAACTGGGAAATCACTTAAACTTAGAGCACACAGAAACACAAACATACACCCTCACACGCTCACCCATGAATATCTGCTGGTCCACTCCCATGACTACAGGGAACACCGACATTAGGGTGTCTTAACATATAAACGTGCCATCCATCTTGTCAGGCACGCTCAGAGAAATGTTCACATATTTGGAAACAAATACCCACAAACTAAAATACAGCTCTTTTTAGAGAGTCTTACAAAGCAGAATTCTGATTGAAGAATGTAAACCGAAGACCTGATTCTGCCAGTTTCACTGAATGATTGGGACACTCAGTCTGATTCGGGGTTAGAAGGGGAAGATAATCAATTTCTGTCAGCCCAGTAGGATCATGGTATCCCACAGAGCTACAGCTATATCTATTACATGCACTCAAAAGTGAAGATGAGATGTAAAAATTCCAAGTACTCAACTACAACGAA
The DNA here is from genome assembly GCA_026826555.1 of Tolypeutes matacus. Taxonomy (NCBI): domain Eukaryota; kingdom Metazoa; phylum Chordata; class Mammalia; order Cingulata; family Chlamyphoridae; genus Tolypeutes; species Tolypeutes matacus. Next base: position 15,409,721 of record JAKSZT010001178.1, read on the forward strand.
CTACAGTAAAGAGAAAGATTGAGTACCTAACCCCTATCCAACAGAAAAGATGTCCATGCTCTGGGCAATAAGCTGCAAAACAAAAGATGTGCCAGGGCTACCTACCTCTTACCATTCGCTATATGGATTTTGTCTTGTATGTACATTTGAAAAGGGAAGGACACAGAGAAAGGGAGATAACAGTTGGGCATAAGTTTGGCAGTCAAACAATCACAGGACTATAGCTTTAAAATTTTCTCTGGGGCCCACTTTTTGAACTTTAGTAAAAGTACTATGCATTTCAGCTTAACTGAAAATGTAAAAGGTGGTTCAACTAAATAACCTTTAAACCTTTTCAACTCTAAGAATGCAGATTTTTTTTTTTTAACACTCAGTTCATGGACCATAAATATGGTTATATCTTCAAAAGTATACTTCAGAACAAAAAAGTTATCTACTGGTTAAAACATTGCCCAGGAAGAGAGCAATCTCAGACATTAAGATATTCTACTCAAACACTTAACATTCATACCTTAATAACTTAGACGGAACGTTAAAGAAAATCTATAAAGCTTTAAGGCAAAGAAAATCCTTTTTCCTGTTACAGGGATATATATCCTATTGGCTTTAGGGCACAATTCACTCCCTTTAAAAAAAAGAAGAGTCTATTTGGTTCCAAGAAGTGAAATAAAAACACATTGTGCTTGATTGTGTGATGAAACTTTCTGAAACCTGAAAAATTTTAAATGCCATTTCCATTTGTTCCCACTGCACCAGTAACTCAGACTATTAAGTGTGAAAGTGCAAAGGCTTTACAAAGATTCTACATTTTATTTTGTTCCTCTTTCAAAAAGGACTCAGTACAAAGTGGGCATAAAAAAATCAATACTCAATTTAAAACAAATAATTTTAGAAAGTCTGACATTCTTCTATGCAAAGACTGGGAGAGGGATTTAATTTAAACCTTTCTTTGCCATGCTGGGAATGACGCGCCAGAGGTGAAAGCAAGTGAACCCAACTTAACCCCTCCTGGACTGATAATTTAAGACAGGTTCAGTATTCTAAAATATATTGAACAACAGTGCCTTATTAACCACACATACATACATTTATGGCACGTCCAACTGCTGTGAACGACACATTCTATAGTCCAGGACATTATAATCTTTATGCAGCCAAAGTCTCATACACATTTACCATCTTCTACTCCATCTCCCAAAATACATTTCCTGAGAAAGAAAGACATTATCATCAGGGATTTCCAGTTTGAAGGGACCTAAAGGCAAAAACTAAGAACCAAAGCACCATGGTTAGACGGTATATGAGTTTCTCATAAACTGAACCATGTAGTTAACTGGTACATCTTAGGTCCATGTCATACCCACTGGTATCCCCTTTTTGAGCTGAAGGCTGTTGATTCCAGAATAGTGTTTACTTTTTCAGGTACAAGTGTATTATAAATATCCAAAGCTGGTCTTTATTTAAAAAATGGTATACAAAATACTGTCCCACTTCCAGAAGGCATGAAACAGTAAGGGTTATACACGCACACAAAGAGATTCGATGGTGTCATCCTTTACTAAAGCAAGGTAATTGATTACCTTAAACATCCCGCAAAAGCACGAGTGTGGATACTTTTCAAAGGTTTGCTGTGGATACGGGAGGGCAAACGGAGGCTCTGAGAGCAGCCCCCTGTGGCAGGGCTCTAGCAGGATGGCCTGTCTGTCCACCCCCCACCCAGTGCCAGGGCAAAGCCCACTGAAACCAGTGCTATTTAAGGAGCACATCATGTGTAGATAATTCTGGACCAAAAGATTGGCTCCCTAACTTTCCCTTCTTCAAACTCTACAACTTGTCCATTTTCTTTCTCCCTGCTTTACCAACTACCGAAAGTAAAGTTCAACATCAGGGGCTAAACAAGTTCCTTCACTGCTAGTAAGTGTGAAAGGTGAGGAGTTGCACAGTGACAATGGTCAGAAAACACAGGGAATGGACATGAGTAGTTGCCCTGTAGTAGGCATCGTTTGGTCTCTCTTGGCAGGGCAGCTCGGGATAAAGCTTTGTGAGAACTCATCTCCCCAGGAAACTGGACAGCACTAAGCTGTACCTGCCAATTCTGACGTCACAGTGTTAGTCTCCTCACCCTGATTGGTGCAGAGCGGTCGGTAGGGAGGTTTGGGAGGGTTCCTGCTGGGTGGCTCTCACTGTGGACTACCTGGGGGTGCTCCTAAACTTCCCTTATGGAGACAGTCACAGGACAGACCTGGGCTGTGCAAAGTGCCCGAGGTACAAATAAAGAGCCAGGCCCCAAAGAGCTCTGAAAGACGGATTCCCAGTCAGAGCTGCCAGAAAGGTGGGGGTAGGGGTGTGTGATAGGGAGGGGGTGATGGACTAGGGATGTGGCAGACAGCCACAGGATTAGGAAAGGGCCACTTGCTTCAAGCTGGTAGGGAAGTAGGGTAAGGAGGAGTGCAGGGAGTTTTTCTCTTTGGGGGGGAATCAAATCAAATCATGTAATAGGTGTAAACTGGTGGTACACATATTTTTTTGTGGTTGTGATATTCCTCTGAAGAACCTAAGGCAACAAAGAACAAAGATGCAGGAAGGCATTTTCTGCATTGCCCGTGGCTCCGTAAGGGGGATGTGGCACTGGACGTTTACACACACAAATACACATGTAGGCATGTAGTGTCTGGTTTCCTGAAATAATCAAGATGAGTCTCCTAGAAGTCTGAGTGGGTCAAAAAGAAGCAGTGGGAGGATGTGGTGATGGAGGAGAGACTGGGTTGTAAGGCAAGGTTCTCACGATTGCACCAGCTCTGATTTGGTTTACAGCTGTTAAAGAAACTCCAGGGACCTGCTTCTTAAGAAGTCCCATCTACAAGAGTCAGACGTTGTCAGTCATTATCTTCAGGACAGACGTCCCCCCTGCGTCCTTCCAAATAAAGTGCAGATGGTCAAAGGATACTGGTCTATCATCTGCCAGTTTCAGTCAGCGATGAAGAATCCAAAAAAAGAAAAAAGACACCCCTCTGGTACACATATATCTCTCTATAGATTCTTTTATATATATATATATATATATATATATAAAGCCACAAATATAGAAATTTCAAACCGACGTCTCAGACTGTAAGCGAAGGACAAATTTGTGTGATTTGGGGTCTATGAACTCTTCAGAGAGTACAATGAATGGAATTTTCTTCACATTGACCACAAGGCTGAAGTCCAAGCATTTAAGGACGAAAACGATTCCATCCCTTAACCCATTAGTTACAGCCTCGTCACTAATGAGTCTCCACTGCATAGAGAGCCAGCGATCCTTGTCATACTGCAGGGTGGGGCCCGTGCTGAGGTAACGTTCTAGGAAGGCCTGGAAACAGAGGACAAAGGTGGTCAGGGATGCAAATATTCTCACGGTCCTGATTTTGTGATAATCAGGGTAGGCTAAACATTCACTATATTAGAAACCACGCATGTGTCCGCAGACCTAGTTTTTCTCCCTAGGTCTGGTTTTTAGAATGCTGATGATAAACTAAGCCTGATTTATTATATGACCATCCTGTATGGGAAAAGACTGTAACTTTGGGTATCTTTGGTCAACCTTAAAAGATATAGCAGGGGGGCAGATGTGGCTCAAATGGCTGGATGTCCGTCTCCCATATGGAGGGACCTGGGTTTGGTCCCCGGGACGTCCCAGTAAAAATTAAAAAAAGAAAAATATAGAAGGCGTGTGGGCCACCAGGCCCCGTAAGTCATGCAGCAACATGATGACATAACAGGAGAGTGACACAAGGGAGACCCAAGACGATATGTGCCGAAAAACCAGGAACTAAAGTGGCGCAGGCGGTAGGACGCCTCACTCCCACAGAGGAGGTTCTGAGGATCGAATCCCGGTGAAGACAGGAGGAGAGGGATGAGAAGAGAGGGCAGAAAATAGACACAGAGTCGCTCAGCGAATGGACACAGAAACAGCAAAAACGGGGGGGCAGGGGTAAAAATGGATAAAAGTAAATAAATAAATAAATCCTTTTAAAAAAATGTATAGGGGAGGAAAATATGGACTATAGTTAGTAGCAATACTTTGACGATGCTCTTTCATGATATGTTAACAAATGTTTCACAGCAATGTGGGGTGTTTGGGAGGGGTGATGTGTGGGAGCCCTGTATAATGTTATGCATGTTTGTTTTGTAAGCTCATGATGTTTGCTGAACACTTATAGTTTATGTATGTTCATGTATGAATGATATACTTCAATAAATTGTTTGGAAAAAAAAAAAACGGTGGTTAGGGGAAGAAACACCCCGTTCCAAGGGAAGTCCTGCCTCAGTTTCTCCTATTCTCAGGCCCAGGAAAAATGTTTTCCAAATAAACCCAGGTTTTATACCAGAGCCCAGTTTATCATACTCAATTCCCATCAGACCCTCACAATGGGAGTTATTACCAGAAGGGGCAGACTTCCTGGATTTCTCATTCTCTTCTGCCAATTTCCAAGCCCAGGCTGGAGATGGTGCTAACCAGAGAAGTGAAAGAAGGTACACAACTGGTGCCGCTGTCTGCCCAGGAGCCACGGCTGACCCACCAGCCCACCCCAAGGGAATGGGCCCCACTGTACATGTCACTGCTTTTATGCATTTGCAGATCTACCTCCTCCTGCTAACCCGAAAAGTTCCTCAGAGCAAGGGCAAGTGCCAGGCACAGAAGAGCACTGGGTAAATACCAGCGGATGACATAAATGAATGTACTTGCCCACACGGAAGTGCACTCTCTACCATATTGGTTGTGTGACTTTGGACGAATTGTTTAACCTCTCTGTGACCTGGGCTTCCCCATCAGTAAGTGGATTTAATGAAAGTACCTAATTCATTGGGCTGCTGTGAGGATTCAATGGGGGGACTCTTAGAAAGCACTTATGTCCATACTTGGCACACAGTAGGTGTACGGGCAGGGCGCGTGATGGGTGGACTGAGGACACACATGGCAAGGCCAAGGGATGACAAAAGGCAGTGTCCATCTTCCCTCTCGTGAGTTCTTTGCTCCAGGAGCTCTGAGCTCCTTGGAGTTCTCTGACTTCCTTGGGCCTTCCCATCTGCTCTTCCTCCTGCTGATATTGTTATTTAGCAAACTCCTACTTGCTCTTTAAATCTTCATTCAAACCACGTCCCTGAACCTCCTCTGAGCTCCAGCAATTACTGGACAGGACTCTAGTGTGACATTTTCCTTTCTGAATAATTACCGCTGATTTGTTTGTTTGTCCCCAACAATAGACTTTATTCTTTTGGAGAGCAGGAACTATGTGGGTTTTTGGTTTTGAATTCCCAAAGTGCCTGCACATAGTAGGAACATAATCACAATAGTGCATGTATTAAACCAATAAACACACTGATTTAGTTTTTAAAAAAAATTAATACTGAAGAATTTTTTTTAAAGATACTTAGAATACATAAATGTTATGTTAAAAAATGCAGAGGACTCCCATATGTCCTACCCCCTTCCCCTCTTCCACTTTCTCACATTAACAACATCCTTCATTCATGTGGCACATTTGTTAAAACTGATGAACACATATTGGAGCATTGCCACTGAGCGTGGATTATAGTTTACATTGTAGTTTAAACTCTCTCCTGCACAATTTTGTAAGTTATGACAAGATATATAATGGCTTGTATCTGTCATTATAACGTCAGTCAGGACAATTCCCAAGTCCAGAAAATGCTCCCATATTATACCTGTTTTTCCCTCTCTCTCACCTCAGAACCTCCAGTGGCCACTGCCTCCACATCAATGATAAAAGTTCTTCCATTCTTAGAATAACAATAAGTCTATAGTAGAATAACAGTAAGTCTACTCTAGTCCATCGTTCATTCCCCAACCCTGAGGATTCTGGGATGGTGATGCCCACTCCACCTCTAATTGAGAGGAGGCTTAGATTCCATGGGGCTGATTTAGCTTTGAGAATATGAAGAAATTATAAGCCATAAGATAGAAAAACATGGGGATATATCAATCTGGTCCTCGACACAGGTCAATGACAGTTTGTAAGCGATATCTCCTTCCATCACACCTCACTAGTCCTTCTAGGTGTATTACTTCTGATGTGTGGGGCATATGTTCAAAGTCAGAAAGTAGAGCCACATTTTCAATACAAAACACATTTCTAATAGAAGAATCACTCTGAATCAATAAGGAAAAGAACTCATCAGAGAGAGGAATACAGTTTATAAGATAATTTACAGAAGGCTAAATACTGATGGCAAATAAACACATGAAAAGACGTTCCACCACATTAATAATTAAAGAAACATAAATTAAAAATTTAGAAAGCTCTATTTTCCTCCTATCAGATGGGCAACAGATTCAAAAGAATGGTAAAACCCAATGCCACCAAGGGTGTGGGAAAATAAAGTCATGTACCCTGGGGGCAAAAGAAAAGAAAGGTAACATCCTGTAGGACAATTTGGCAGGTTCTGTGCTTTTGATCCAATAATTCCTCTGTTAGAAATTTATCCCTCAGAAGTACTTGCACAAATGCACAAAGGTAAAAAAGATATTCACACGACACTGTAGACCAGGGGCCAGCAAACTCTTCTATAAATGGCCAGAGTAACTATTTTAGGCTTTGTCTGCCAGAAGAGCTCTGACACACCTACCCACCTCTGCCCATGGAGCACAAAAGCAGCCACACAACATGAAAATAAATGTCTGTGTCACAATAAAAGTTGATGAACAAAAACAGGCCAGGCGGGCCTCAGTTTGCTGACCCATGGCTTAGACTGATGCAAAGTCTTAATCCAAAGGTCTGTCAATAGGCAATTAAACAAATCATGGTAATCAGTGGAATTAAGATGCAGCTATTAAAGAGAATGCATTAGATCTGTAGTATTGATGTAGAAAGACAGCCAAGAGATATTTTTAAGTGAAAAAAGCAAGTTTCTAAATAATATATAGGGTACAATCCCATTTTTTTTCTTTAAAAAAAAAGAAGAAAATTACCCACATATACTCACCTCAAAGAACACAAGCCAACTCCTTATGAGTAAGAATTCTGTGGGGTAGGGGGACGAAAACTTCACTTTCTTTCATGTTGGGGTTCTTATATAATGAATATCTATTATTATTATTATTATTATTTTTTAAAGATTTTATTTATTTATTCATTTATCCCCCCCTTGCTGCTTGTGCTTGCTGGGTCAGCTAACCACGCCGCGCGGGCGGGCTTGCCTTCACCAGGAGGCCCCAGGAACCGAACCTGGGGCCTCCCATATGGTAAACGGGAGCCCTACTGATTGAGCCACAGCCGCTTCCCCGAATATCTATTATTTTTAACTCAGAAAAAAAAATTTTAAATGCCAAGAAATATTAAAAAGTTAAAAAAAAAAAAAAAAAAGGGAAAATGTTTTGGGTCTGCATGGTGCCTGCCACCCGTCTGCACATGCAGACGTATTTTCCTTACTTGTAACCATACTCTTTATTCTATTTTGCATTCTGCTTTTTTCAACTTAATGCTCTCACGAGTACTTTCCCACCTTTCAACAGGTGATATCCCATAATTTATAGGCCAATGCCCTATGGCTATTTCTACTTTGGAGTTATTACAGATCATTTTGCAAAAAAAAAAAAAAAAAAAACACCTTTGCATATGTATCTGATTGTACTGACTACTTGCCTGATGAGTCCTAGGAATGGGATTCTCCCGAGTCAATCCTTGAGTATTTCTGTAATGCTGTCCTAAGGGGCTGTTACTGATTGACAGTAAGTAACCAGTAGAAGAGAAGTGGACTCACTTCACTCCACCTTGCAAGCATGCGCTGTGTATGAACAAAGTCTTTATAGTAACAACAGCTACCAAATGTTAAATGTGTACTACATGCAAAGTTCATTTATTCTCTTCTATGTGATTTACATGGCACGTTGCCATCGTTGATATACTTCTCACCAAACAACCCTAACAGGCAGAGGCTATTATAGAAGAGGAAAGAAATGTCCAACGTCACAACCAATCAAGTGGTGAAGCCAGCACCTGAACTGGCCTTGGAGTGAACAGACGTTATTTGTTGAACCCTTCCTCTAACTACCTCCTTGACCACATGCCTTGGTGGTACATGGCTCTTCCTTGAAATATCCCTAAAGTGTGCTGACAGCATAACACTAAAGAACATCTGTAAAAGGAATTCCTCAACATTCAAAATGCCTAACGAAGCAATGGGATTATTTCTACCACTAAGACTGACAGCCATTTATTGAGCTCTTATTGGGTGACAAGTGCTGTTTTTAGCACTTCACACGAGTTAACTCTTTTAATTCCCTCAATAATCTCATGAGATAGATATGAGCCTCATCCCCATTTTTTGGATTAGGAAACTGAGGCACAGAGCCATTAAGCTATCTTCCCAAGGTTATACAGCTAGCTGTTCCAGTCAATTCAGCTCCAGTATCCAGAGTACCCCGACCACTACTCTATATTGTCTCTAAGTGAAATATATTCCTCTGCTTCAATTTGGAGGTGTTTGAAAGACACATTGGGAAAAAAAAACTGTACCAAGATAGTTTAAAATAAGTGAGATTCAGGGAAGCGGATGTGGCTCAAGCAGCTGGGTGCCCGCCTAGCACATGGGAGGTCCCGGGTTTGGTTCCTGGTGCCTCATAAAGAAGATGAGCAAGACAGCAAGCTGATGCAGCAAGCTGACTCAACGAGATGACACAAGGAGACACAACGAGGAGATACAATGGGGAGACACAACAAGTAGGGAGTGGATGTGGCTCAAGTGATTGAGTGCCTCCTTCTCACATGGGAGGTCCCGGGTTCGGTTTCTGTGCCTCTAAAAAGAAGATGAGCAAACACAGAGAGCAGACTGTGAGTACAAATAAGAGAGTGGGGGTGGCGGGGGGGGGATATAAATAAATAAAATAAATCTTTAAAAAAAAATAAGTGAGATGATGAATTGTTATTTGTTGCAGAGAAGCCTCTGGTTTTTTGACCCTACAACGTGACTTGCCAAGTTCCGTGGCAAGTGGGGCAGAGGCGGCTGGAACACGTACCTTTGGGGTCATGCTGTGGGTGATGCAGAAGGTCAGGTGCTGCAGGATGCTCTCCATACTGTGGTACTGCTGCTGCCGTGTGGTGCGCAGGTACTTCTGCAGGGCCCTGGCCATGGAGGGGAAGATGGCCTGGGCGGCCTCCCGGGGATCCATCACCTCCCCCGGGGTTTTTTGCTGCTCCTCGGCCTGGAGACGCTGGATGTGGAGGAAGGCCTCTTCCACGGCAACCACCAGCCTGGGAAGGTGAGGGACAACACGGTGACTGGGGCGGCGCCCACATCAGGGTTTGGGGATGGCGTCCTAAGGAACCCAGAATGACCCCCACCCACCCTGCCACATTCCAGGCCATCGCCCACCCACCCGGGGCCTGACCAAGCTGCTGGCCGCCTCAACTGTCACTACCGATGGCTGAGAGGGGAGAGGGGAGCGGGAGGAAAAAGGGAGGCCGTGACCAAAGGAGCATGTGGAATGGGAGCTCCAGGGGCGAGAAGGAAGGAGCCCTGGACTGTGGAGATGAACCCTGCTCTCGGTTCTGCTGCTACAGAGCTTTAATCCTTTTCCCCACCTCTGCGATGAAGTGGTTAGATGAAAAGAGTTATAAGATCCTTCAAACCCCGGCAAGTTTCAAGTCTATGGGTGCTAAAAAAAAAAAAAAGCTCTGCATGCACCGAGAGGTGCTGGTGGTACAAAAGCAGCCTTAGGAAGATGTGGAGCCTTATAAAGAACTGGAGCCCCGGGAGGAAGGAAGAGGCATGCCGCTTCAGTTAATAGGCTCAGCCCTTGAAAGCCAGCAAGGGCTTGGGGTGATAGAAAGAGTGGGCCGTGGAGCAGCCGCTTCAGTGTTACCTGGGAATGTGCTGGAAATGCAAAGTCTCTGGCCCATCCCATGACCTATTGAATGATAATCTCTGGGGATGAGGCCTTGGAAAGCCTGTGACCTGTATTTTACCAAGCCCCCCAGGCGATGCTTCGGCATGTTGACGTTTGATAAACATGAGTAGGATACCAAAGGCTCAGACGGATCATGCTTGTAAACTGACATTTCATTCACGTAGTTAGGAAACAACAACAGGTGTACTACAAAAGCGTGCCGGCGTCAAGGGGGCAGGGGGCCAGATACCTCGCTCTCCGCTTTTTAACCCGACGCTCGTGTTCTGCTTCTTCATAATACAACTCGTTGTGGCTCGAGTCCCTGCGCCGAGCAGCCGCAGCGATCATTGCCCGGGACTGGCCGGTGGCATTGTTACTGGGGCCTTTGGGGAATGGACAGTGGAGGAGGAACAGATTTAATGCTCCAGGGCAGAGAAACAGAACAGAAAACAAGTGCCACAGACTCTCACTACTTGCCACCTGGCCTACTGTGAAGCAAACCCAAATGCCAAAAGTAACCCCACAGAGGATGAACGGTCCCCCGGCTCCTTGTTCACGATGCCCAAGGAATGAGAGTAAGGAAAGCTTCCTAACCCCGAATCTGATCTGCAGAAACAGAAGAGGAACTCAGAAGGGGATGAAGAATGAGCCACAGTTAAAATGTTAGCCAAAAATAACACGCGGTGTGTTGGAGATGTTACTTCCCATCCGTTACATAAAGTTTGTTTGGCCATAAGGGCAGCTAGGACATCCCATTTGAGCAGCAAGACAATGAGAGGGAATGAGCGGGGTGGGAAGAACAAGTACAGGTGGAGAAAAAACAAGGGACATGCGACACTGTACACAGAGGAACACCGATGCTGGAATGTCACGGCAGTCACAACTTTGACAGGAAGCACCAATTCTCCAGGACATGCAAAATGGTCCGTTTATTAAGAGAGACGGACAACTCATGGTTGTGTCCCCCTCAACCTGACCATCTCAACTTTTTAGAAGGACAAGGCAGAGCCCAAGATTTCTTACGCTATTACCTACTTGGTGAGAGACATTTGGATTTGCTAGTGGGAATTTCTGCTACATTTTCAGAATACAGGTGGAATTTACCAATCTTTCAGGATTTGTGGGGGAACGCACATTTCACATAGTCCGCCCCCACCTCGCCCCCAAAACGGCGAGGCTACTGTTTCCAAAAATGGACACTGTCTATAAATCACTTGCCTTTGCTGACAACATGATCCTCTTCTAGGGTTGGCAAGGCTCTTGCCCTGACCTAACATGCCAGCAAGACATGACACTGTGTCCTGTTTCTTTCACTTAACCACCTGATACTCTGGAACTCAGTTCTGACTTCCCTAGCCTGAACTCAGGTCTCCTCCATCCCCTTGCTGCAGACCCTAGCCAGGGTTGAGAAATGCCTGTGAACATCTCACCAGATGCGTGCACTACTGAGATTTCTAGTCTTCACTGATGTGGGTGGCTTTCTTAGTCTCTGTGAAATTCATCCAAACTAATTCTGAAAAGCAGCCCTTTCCTAATAGCTATTATTATAAGATGTTCCCAGTAGAAGGCAGCAAACACACACCACCATTGTTTTCAATCATAAAATCCCCAAATGAATGAACCTCCCATGCAGGTTCATATATTCCTCTGAAAATATATGTTTGCCAGAAAAACCCACAAAATTGGTCTGACAAGAGAGTACCATTAAAGACAAGCACTGAGAGGAGGCAGAACCAAAGAGGCCATGAAGTTTAAACTGAATAGTTGCCCAAGCTGTGCCCTCCACACCCACCACAGAAACCATTGTATGGCACATACCATCCACGTTGTAGACTTTCAGTCCAGCCATATGCTTGGCTACACGGAATTTGGAGGCTGTTAGGAGGTTGGGGTTATAGATGGTGAAGTCTTTGTAGTAATTTTCCAGAACCACCAATGCTGCTCGTTGGATACTGAGGAAAAAGAGGGCAATTTTAATGCAAAGCTTTTTTATGGCATCAGCAGGTCCTAAGGGCAAAATCCTCCCTGAGTCTGGTGAAGTAACAAAACCCCAAGAAAAACTTCACACAATCGGCTTCTGGGTTTCACCGCACCTCCGTGCCTGCAGGATGAGAACTGAAAGGTATAACTAAGTCCTGGTGCTGAGTGCCTTTCCCAGTCTACGTCCTCAGTCACGTCACATAGTTGAGAGAGGAAGAAATTACTTATATTTGTATAGATTACACAGAACTCTATTTTACCCAGTGTATAAAAGAAGAAACTGAGGCTCCCAAGAGGCTTACTGACAGTCGCTGAGCTAACAAGTGAAAGAGCAAATTAGGTTCAAGTTTCTTAGGTCCTGGTTCAGTGTTTTCCCCCTTAGACCTCATGACCCCTTAGTGGAAGGAATCCTGGAAATTAGGCTTTACACAGACCAGAATGATTAATTCTTCACAGGGCAGAGCCCACTTCAAAGGAGGTGGATTCAGACAGACGTTACTCCTGCTTCCTCTTTGTTCCATCCTGGTCACCCCTGGCCCAGCCACAGCTCCCTCTTTCCAGCCTCCATGAGATCCTGAGGTTCCAGCTGAGATAGTTCTAGTGTTCTCAGTGCCCAAGGCCTTCTGCCCCTTGGAATGCTCTCTTGGGCCCCCAGCAGAGGTGTGTGAAGAGAACTACTCCTGCCCCAAAGTCCTATGATCTCTTCCCCATCACCTGCTTGGACCCTTGGAGAGCAATGGAGAAGCTAGAGTGTAGGAGACATTACAAAGGCTCAAAGAGGGTCATATTTGTAAACATTCACTTCATGCTTCAAACTGATGCTGCCTCCTCCCACCTGTGGGTTTCCTGCACCCCCGTCCCCTTCAGGTGGCTCTGGTCTGGGTGCAGACGCTAGTCAACTCTGATGTGGAACCACCATCAGAGGGGTCTCCCCCATATCACACTCTTAAGAGAGTAAAGGCAGGGAAGAGATGATCAAGTTACTGCTTGCCTGGAGAACTGAGGGTGTGAGGAGGTAAAAGAAGAACGAAGATACACAAAACTGAGAACAGCAAGTGGCCCCTACATCATCACCCTGTTCAGATGGGCATTCCCAACTCTGTCCACTGCTCAGACACGTGCCTGGCTGCCTTCAGGGCGAGCCTGCGTGGAAGCTGAACCCTGGAAGCCCCCCAGCCTGGTGTCAGGTCAGACGCAGAGGGGTGCTGCTTGCCCTCCTGCAGCCAAGGCCTCCACTCATCACCACATGAGGAAGGGCCCGGGGTCAGCAGGAAAGACCTAATGTCAACTGGTAGGAGAGTGGACATGGGGAGGGCAATGAGGCCAGTCAGGCTGGTCTTAGATGCAGGACACTCACCACTTCAAGGAGTGACTTGCGATGACAGTGAGAGTTTTTGCATTTATCATCTCATTTGACCCTCAGTCACTTAAGGTCAATATATATATATTTTTTTCTGTTTCCACTTCTTTTTTTTTAAATTTTTTATTTATATATATATATATATATATATATATATATATATATATATATATTTTAAGAGGTGCTTAGATTACCGAAAATACTACACAGAACCCCCTGGGATTCCCATGTTGCCCACTCCCCACACCTCCCGCCACGTCCCACACAAACATCTCCCACAAGTGTGGCCCACCACCCTCAATGGACTTACACATCCTGGGGCCTTGCCACCAACCACAGACCACAGTTCATATTGACATCACTCTTGTTTTATAGATAAGAAAACTGAGGCCCAGAAATCTATGATCTGCACAAGAGCACACATCTAATAAACAGCAGAGCTGGGACTCCAACCTGGTTCTACCAACCTCCAACTGGTACTCTCCCCTGTAATATGTGGTCTCTGTGTAACAAAAGTGCAAGAGTATGTTATGCCAATTGACATCCCAGCTCTCCAAGTTGTTCACCAACCACCACTGTACCAAGCACCACAAATTTTTTTTTTTTTTTGTATTTTTATCTTGCCCTTCTTAGTTCCCTACTAAGTAGATGAGTGTACAAAACTTATTAGCAAAGCTAGTTTATAATACTGGAGCACCAATATGGGTGGATTCTAGATGGCCAACAATGCCTTCCACAACCTTTAGAGTGGCTCCAACAAGGCAGCTGGACACTTAGTCAACCTGCTCCCTCAGCTCCCCTTGGGGCTTTGGTCCAGAGTTTAACACAAGATTAAAAAAAACAAACTAGAAGTCAGTCAGCTAATCTCCTTGTGAGCAAAGTCTTGGCAAAGCTTTCTTAGGGATATCCCAACAGTGCCGTTATCAACGATAAGCATTCAGTTGGTGCTTAATACCAACCTGGAGGGGAGCAGATGTAGCTCAAGTAGTTGAGCTTCTGCTTCCCATGTATGAGGTCCCGGGTTCGAGCCCCGGTATCTCCTAAAAACAAATAAGCAAAAAAACTCAACTCTCACTGGGGAGTGGATGTGGCTCAGTGGTTGGGCACCTGCTTCCCATGTATGAAGTACAGGTTCAATCACCAGTACCTTCTCAAAAAAAAAAAAAAAAAAAAAAACATTTTAAATTTTAAATATATATATATATATATATATATATAAACCTAGACATGCATGCTTAGGTGAGGCTGGTCAGTACTGTCAGGAGAAATCTGGTGAGGTCAACCTAGAGTAATGTATAATTGAATAATGTATAATTTCAATCCATAATTGAAAATCCTAGGCGTTCACTTACTCAATTACTCATATATAATTATCATCTATAAGTAGCTACACCTGCCGAGCACAGGGAGTACAAAGACAAGATGGAAGGAGCTTCTTCTCATCCAGGCTTCCATAGAACGTCAGCTATGTGGCAACCTGCTCTTCCGCTGAACATGTGGGGGCTAGATAGGCACGAAGAAGAGCCTCGAAGTGCCTGGGACAGGGTTTGAAGGCAGGGTGGGCTGTAAGAGCAGCTTCCCTGAGGAAGCCATCCTTGAGCTGAGGCCTGGGTGTCTTCACAGGTCTTAGTTGGCTCTTGGCTAGTTCTGACGGCCTGGGATAATGGATCTCCAGCTGTCAGTGGCCCCCAAAGCCTCCTTACGCCTCTGTCTTTGGTGTGTTCTAAAGGGGGAGTATGTGCTCCTTCATCTTCTTCTAGACCCTGGGATTTGCCATCACTTTCTCCCTGACACACACAAACATACTCTCCTGCGTATCTCCACCACCACCATAGCAGCCCTGCAGGCTGCTCTTCTGGAGTCTCTGGCCTTAAGTCCTTGTTTATATCCACAGACACACTGCGGTGCAAACAATTTCACCCCACAACTGTGTACTGCCAGACAGACAGCTCTAGGAGCCTGCATTGCAACCAAAAATTATTTCCCCTGATCAAAATGTAAAAATAAAAAGGCAAATTTCCAAGGTTACTCTCAGGTCTGTCTTCAAAGCAAAACCAGTTTGTGGCTGTTGGGATTTGCTTTTCTGTTCAGCGAGGCCACAAGGAGCCCAGGATATCTCAGGGCCTGGGAGGTGGCCGAGTGAATGGCTGGATCAGCGCCTGGCAGCCCCATTTCTCAACCTCTCCACCCTGTCTGAAGTGGCGGCTTCTGCTCCTGCTCAGCTCCAGCAGGGCCTTCCCGTCCCAGGTGTATAGACCACAGGCAAGTCCATAGCCCACCTGGCAGTGTGGCTCAGAGCAAAGCCCTGGGACCCCCGGGCAAGTGCTCAGGGAAGGGTGAGCCACACTGGCTGGAAGGAGCCACGGATGTCAGAATGTTCTGTAGTGAGGTGCTCAAAGCCCAAGAACATTTGCTCAGAAGTGCTGAACAAGGGAAAACCTAGACACACTTCTTTTCCTCCAGCACTGTCATCTCAACAGAGACACTGGATGGACTCAGAAGTAGCAATGGGCCTGGCCGGCCTCCCAGGCTGACAAGCTAACACGGGAGCTGAAAGGCTCTCAGGGAGAAGTCTATAAATGCATCTAAGAGTCATTCACACTCTCGCCAACAGAAAATGGTCTGCTTAACACTTGACCTATTCTAGCAAGCGGTTCCACGTAAGTGAAAATAACACGCGAGTGAAGTGCCTAATTAAAAACCAAAAATAGTTGTGATATTTTGGATTAAAATCCAATAAACCTTTATTCATCTTTTTAAAGAGAATAAACAAAATAGGATGGAATGCTTGTTGCTGACATGGGATGATCGTTATTATACCTTAATTACTGAGCTCTGCTATGTTTACAATAAAGGCATCTCATCCAATTAGGAGCAGAAGGCTATCTGTCCCCAAGCTCAGTGTCCCACAATGCAGTGCAGTCTGAATACTCAAGTCTGTTTTTCATTTGTTTGTTTGTTTGTTTTTTAACATTTTTTTTCCTATTCTCTCCCTTACTATTGGTTCTCAAAGTCATTCCTAATTGCTGTCAACCTACCTGCCTCTAGCAATCTTCTTCCTGTTCTCATACTTCCTCAATTTGGGTGAAAAATAGAGAAAATGGGCTTAATGAGAGACACAAGTGAGGAGCTCTGCTCTGGCTAAGTGATTCCAGGTTTAGCACAGGAGTCTGATATCTTTTTCAATCCATAGTCTAAGGTCTTTTTCATTTCGGTTCTGGCTCCTGATTCACACTCTGGGTTGGCTGAGTTTGTTAGATAACTGACTTAGGGTAAAAATAACATACTACTAAATATGACTTGACTTCCCAGTAAAAGAAAGAACAATTTTGCACCTACTGGAGCAACATCCTTTGCAGGACACTCTGGCACTGGCCTCGTTCACAGTTTCACAATGCCAGGATGCAGGGAGTTCTCTTTCCCTTAGCTAATGTTGGGGTTCAGTATTTTTGCCTCTTTTCCTCTGCATCCTCTGAAAATGGCATCCCAGCAAGGCCTAAACCAGAACATAATTCTTTTAGGAGGCGTTTTCCAAATCTTCAGTTCCCAGGGAGCTCTCCTTAAAGCCACAGCACCAAGAGCCAACACACTTGACTTTGGGGTGTCTTCCTGGGGCGGTAAGTGTGCTAGCCTTGCCTCTTCAAGCTTGTTGGTGTTAAGTTCCTCTTGTGCAAGTGGTACATCCTCCTCTGACTTCCCCTCTAATGAATACTTTGCTGGCTTAACTTGTTCACTCAACCCTAGAATTCTCATTGGTCTAGGATCATTCCTGAGAATATATTTCACAAAATCATGGAATTTCAGAGGCAAAAAGGGCCTCAAGAGGAACAAAAGCAAACCTTTCAGTGGTCCCAACTCTCTAGACCAGATGATCTCTGGAGAAGGAGGAAAGCAAGAAAAACCATGTTGGTGAGAAACTTGCCACCTCTCTTACCACCATCAAAATTAAAAAAAAAAAAAAAAAAAAAAGGCAGTGACCTAACTAAACTGTCCTTATGCAGAAACCCTGTATTATAGGCCTGCAGCATAGACTGTAGACTTGGCCCCACTGAAAACACATGGCAAGGAACACTCTTCCAAGACAAAGAAATCCTGAGCTCAATTAACATCACATTCCAATACAACCTTCCATGCATAATTATAGCAGAAATCCACTTGAGATCTCCCTTGAAAACACAAATATAGGTATCCCAGATAGACATAAAGAAGACAACACAGATAATGGATCAGAAGAAGCTGAGGCTGTCACCAATGGGAAATCAATCACCTCAACCCTACTTGTGCCCAGGCCAATCCAAATTTGAATGCATGGAAGGATATTCCTTCTCTGGAGCAGCAAATCACTGAGGGAATTTGACAGCCACATTTTAATTTGAAACTCATTTTGACCATGTTGCCTTACTGACCTATTTTCTTTTCAGACAAAGAGGATGAATGTGAAATGCTGTGGTCTTTTGTGTTTAATCAGCCACCAAAACATTTCCACTGTCATTGACAACTGTTATATGGCTGCCATGGCAACAGAGAAGAAGGGCCCACCCTTGTGCTACATTTCTTGAAAAGAACTGGAGAGAAGTGACATTCATATGGTGACGGAAGATATCCCCTGGAGAAATCTGCCCTCAGAATCAACTAATAGAAGGACAAATTCCACTTGCTTGTATCTCTGGAGTATAATAGAGACTGGAGAAGGGCTCTACAAACGCTGAATTGAAGAAAAAGAAAAATAATTTCCAAAATCAGGTAGGAGATTTTCATCCCGGACCCACCAGCCCACACCCTTCCCCCTTACTCGGTCCCATGCAGCTTGGGAGTCGCACAGAAGCAGCACAGCCTGG
Source organism: Tolypeutes matacus (assembly GCA_026826555.1). Lineage (NCBI taxonomy): Eukaryota > Metazoa > Chordata > Mammalia > Cingulata > Chlamyphoridae > Tolypeutes > Tolypeutes matacus. The sequence continues at coordinate 15,427,788 of JAKSZT010001178.1, forward strand.
GTCCGTCGTGCCTTAGCTACAGAGCCACTCACAGAGCAAGTCAGAACCTACACATATCCAGGCACAGGGACCTCCGTCCACCAAGACCCAGGGTAGAATACAAGTGGCTGAGGAGTACCGCATAAAAAAGTGGTCCCTGGGGGGTGGGGGAAAGAGAAATCATGGCAGAACTTTGACAAGAGGTGTGCACTCTCAATCCAGTCTCTGTCTGCTGGAACAATTAAATGTAAAATGGACCTTTCAGGATTGATATCATCAAGCTCCCTGGGGTGGGATGCCCTAACAGGGAAGAAGTTGGAGACAGAAAAGTCCCACAGAGAAAAAAAAGGGGGTGGGGTGGGGACTAAACTGCTGCTGTAAGAAAGGATAGGTTCCAGAACTGACAAGGGTAAGGAAAAGGGGGTGCTGAGTGAATGAGAGAATTTAAACAAATCACAGGAACTGGGAAGAAAATACTGCACATAAACAAACATAACAGATCAAGATTCCTGGAGAAGGAATGGAGGAAAGGAAATTTTCTCCTGCAGGTGAAACAAGTGCATAAAACGTATACTCTTAAATATTGTATCACATATCTTGGGCAAAAATCAGGAAAAGAAGAGCTGAGAAAATATGAATAGTTAAACACAGGCTACTCTAAAGGTCCAGAATAAGTTGGACCAAACATCAAAGAATAGCCTTAACACAAAGTCAATCAACAATAAAACCCTAGGCAAGAGCGAGAAACTGACTTTCAGAATAAACAAATCAAAATAATCAGATGTCCCAGTATCAGTGAAAAAAATTACAAGCCATACTAAGAAACGGAAAGATAAGACTCAATCAAAGGAACATGTGAAAACTTTAGAAGAGACACAGAATTTGGAACAAACAATTAAAGAAGTTCAAACAAATCTCCTAAATCAATTCAAGGAGATGAAGGAAAATGTGGATATAGAGCTAAAGGATATTAACAAGACAAAGTGTGAGCAAAGGAAGAATCTGAAAGTTTAAAAAGAAACATAAAAGATATTATGGAGATGACTGGCACAATAGAAGAGATTAAAAATGCACCAGAGGCATATAACAGTAGGTCTGAACAGGCAGAAGATAGAATCATTGATGTAGCAGACAGGACAATCGGAGAACTTCCAGAAGATGGAGGATTAGAGACACACGGGACTTGCTTCTCTACCAGGAAAATAGTGAGAAGACAGGCAGAAATAGCATGGGGAAAAGATGTTCTAGGAGTTAGGACACCAGAGAAAGTGGAACACCACCCAGAAGAGAGGGGCAAAGAAAAAGAATCTTGATGGAAAGACCATGAGTAGAAGGTACAGCTGCAGCCTCCGGTACCCTTCCACCCACATTCTGAGCAGACAGCTTTGAATTCTCCAGTCTCTGTCCAGTGGCTACAGACAGAAGAGGCCACAGGGATCTATTTGCCCAGTGAACAGGAGAGAAAGGGACACAGCCTAAGGCTGATTCAGCTTTTGGCCAACAAATTTGGTCTGCTGTGTCCCATGAGCACTTTCAGTCCAGGTGGGGCCGCATCATTGTTTGCCCTGGGAACCGGCACAGGATTCAAGAAATCTGACCCTCTCAATCACCCTCTCTACTGACTGGGACTGGTTGTTGAGGATGCAGAGGGGAGTGGAATTACTTCCTACCCAGGAAAAGGGAAGGGGCTGCCAGACTTGAGGCAGGATCCTCTGTCACATTATTGTGGTCGGTGTTGCCAGCACACACACTCCAACCAGGCTTTGAACTGAGAGGGCTGTCGAAGAGCGACATCTGCTGGCAGACCAAGGAAGTGCATGTGAGGAAAATAAAAGTAAATAAGATAGGCTTTATCCGGACTTTATAGCCTCCCTCCCCAAGGCCCTTAGAAGTGGGTCTGTGACCCGTTGCTGGGTCCATGGCCCAGATTGGAGCAACTAACAGGGACAATTCTAAAGACCTAGAACAGGTGGAACCAAGAATCAAACAACAGCAGTAACACAAATCCTCCCACCATTAAATCCCTATGAAAGAGACAGAAATTAGCATCAAAGTAAACTCTCCATCTTAATTGGATGCCTAGACATCAGCAAAAATTACAAGTCATAGTAAGAAAATGGAAGAAATGACCCAAGCAAAGGAAAATATCAAAGACCCAGATGAGGCACAGGATTTGAGATAACCAGTCAACGAAGTTCATAAAATCTCCAAAATCAAATCAATGAGTTGAGAGATAATATGAGGATAAAGGACATCAAGAAGACACTGTATGCGAATATTGTTGCTGTCCTGATTGTGTGATAATCAGGGTAGGCTAAACATTTACTATATTAGAAACCATGCATGTGTCCCCAGACCTAGTTTTTCTCTCTAGGTCTGTTTTTAGAATGCTGGTGATAAACTAAGCCTGATTTTTTATATGACCATCCTGTAAGGGAAAAGACTAACTTTGGGTATCTTTGGTCAACCTTAAGAGATATAACAGGGGCATGAATGTAGCTCGGGTGGTTGGGCATCTGGCTCCCATATGGAGAGACCTGGGTTCAATCCCCGGGACCTCCCGGTAAAAATTTATTTATTTATTTATTTTTTACCGGGAGGTCCCGGGAATCGAACCCAGGTCCCTCCATATGGGAGACGGATGCCCAACCATTTGAGCCACATCCGTCCCCCTGGTAAAAATTTAAGTAAAAGAAAAATACAGAAGATGCGTTCGCCACAAGGTCCGTGGGTGCGCCGCCAGGCCCTGTGAGCAGGTGAGCCACCAGGCCCCGTCTGCGGGTGCACAGTCAGGTCCCGCGAGTGGGTGAGCCGCCAGGCCCTGTGCGCGGGTGTGCCACCAGGTCCCACAAGCCACGCAGCAAGATTATGATGTAACAGGAGAGTGACACAAGGGAGAGCCAAGACGAGATGCATTGAAAAACCAGGAACTAAGGTGGCGCAGGCAGTAGGATACCTCTCTCCCACATCGGAGGGTTCTAAGGATCGAATCCCAGCAAAGAAAGGAGGAGAAGGATGAGAAGAGAGGGCAGGAAACGGACAGAGTTTTCCAACGAATGGACACAGAAACAGCAAAAACAGAGGGTGTGTGTGTGTGTGTAAAAATGGATCAAAGTAAATAAATAAATAAATAAATAAATAAATCCTTAAAAAAATATATAGGGGAGGAAGATATGGACTATAGTTAGTAGTAATACTTTGACAATGCTCTTTCATGATTTGTTAACAAATGTTTCACAACAATGCAGGGTGTTTGTGGGGGGGTGATATGTGGGAGCCCTGTATGATGTTAGGCATGTTTGTTTTGTAAGTTCACAATGTTTGCTGAACACTTATAGTTTATGTATGTTCATGTATGAATGATATACTTCAATAAATTGTTTTTTTTTTTTTTTTTTTTTTTTTTACCAGGAGGTCCCGGGAATCGAACCTGGGTCCCTCCATATGGGAGACGGATGCCCAACCAGTTGAGCTACATCCGACCCCTCAATAAATTGTTTAAAAAATAAATAAAAAGAAGACACTGGGTGAGCACAAAGAAGAAAATGAAAACCTGAATAAAAAAAATAACAGTTTACAGGAATGAAAGACATAAGAGGTGAGATAAAAAATACATTAGAGTCATATAACAGCAGACTAAAAATGATAGAAGAAAGAATAAGTGATATAGAAGGTAGAGCAGCTAAAATTGAAGAGCGAGAACAGAGAGAGAAAAGAATGGAAAAAATTGAGCAGGGGCTCCAGGAGTTGGATGATAACATGAAGAACAAATCCATATGTTTCATGGGAGTTCCAGAAGGAGAAGAGAAGGGAAAAGGGGCAGAAAGAGTATTTGAAGAAATAACAGCTGAAAATTTCCCAACTCTCATGAAAGAAATGAATTTACATGTCTGAGAAGTACAGCATACCCCAATCAGAATAAATCTGAATAGACCTACTCCAAGACATACTACTACACAGAATGTCAAATGTCAAAGATAAAGAGAAAATTCTGAAAGTAGAAAGGAAGAAGTAAACCATAAGATTCAGTGCAGATTTCTCAACAGAAACCATAGAGGCAAGAAGACAGTAGTATAATTAGGACATTGGAAGAGAAAAAATGCCAGCTGAGAATACTTTATCTGCAAAACTGTCCTTTAAATATGAAGGTGAGTTAAAAATATTCACAAATAAACAGACACCAAGAGAGTTAAAAAAAAAAAAAAAAAAAAGTATCCACCTTTGTAAAGGGAGCCTTACAGCTAGAAAGAAAAGGACAGGAGAGAGAGACTTGGAGGAGAGTGTAGAAGACTAGCAGAAATGATGACCAAAAGAGTAAAAAGGCAGATGAAAATAAGATATGACAGATGAAAGCCAAAGAATAAAATTGTGGAAGTAAATAATGCATTTACGGTAATATCATTGAATGTGAATTGATTAAACTCCCCAATCAAAAGAAACAGGCTGACAGAATGGATAAAAAAAACCACGAGCCATTCACATGCTGACCACAAGAGAATCACCTTAGACCCTGGGATACAAACGGCTGAAAGTGAAAGGTTGGAAAAAGATGCTCCACACAAACAGCAACCAAAAAAGAGCAGGGGTAGCTATAACTAATATCAGACAAAACAGACCTTAAATGCAAAAAGTTGTAAGAGATACATAAGGCCATTATATATTAATAAAAGGGACAATCCACCAGGAAGAAATAGCAGTCACAAATATCATGCACCTAACCAGAGTGCCCCAAAATACATGAGGCAAGCTCTGGCAAAACTGAAGGGAGAAATAGACATCTCTACATTATTAGTTGGAGACTTCAACATACCACCCACAAAAGACAAAAGACAAACAAGGAAACATAGAACTTAAACCATATGATAAATGAGCTAGACCTAACAGACATATATAGAACGCTGCATCCCAAATCAGTGTGTTATACAGTCTTCTCAAGTGCTCACAGATCTTTCTCCAGGATAGACCATATGTTGGGTCACAAAGCAAGTCTTAGTAAATATAAAAAGAATGATATTATGCAAAGAATCTGCTCAGATCATAATGGAATGAAACTGGAAATCAATAATAGATGGGAAAGGGGAAAATTCACAAATGTGTGGAGGCTAAACAACATACTCCTAAACAATCAGTGGGTCAAAGAAGAAATTTGTAAATATATTAAGATGAATGAAAAAAAGAGAACTTATCAAAACTTATGGGATACAGTGAAGGCAGTGCTGAGAGGAAGATTTATAGCCCTAAATGCTTAAAGAGCAAAAATCAAAGCCCTAATTGAACAACTGGAGAAACTAGAAAAAGAACAGCAAACCAATTCCAAAGCAAGCAGAAGGAAAGAAAGATTAGAGCAGAAATAAATGAAATTGAGAACAACAAAAAAAAAGAGATCAACAAAACCAAAAGCTGATTCTTTGAAAAGATCAATAAAATTGACAAACCCTTAGCAAGACTAACAAAGAAAAGAGAGAAGATGCAAATGAATAAAATTAGAAATGAAAGGGGGAAAGTTATGAAAGTAAAATGGACCATAAGAGGATATTTTTCAAAACAGTATGTAAACAAACAAGACAACCTAGATGAAATGGAAAAATTCCTAGAAACACACAAACAACCTACATTGACTCTACAAGAAATACAAATCAATTATATTTAAAGAGATTGAAACAGCCATCAAAATTCTTCCAACAAAGAAAAGTCCAGGACCAGATGACTGTACAGGTGAATTCTACCAAACATTTCAAGAATTAACACCAATCCTGTTTAAACACTTCCAAAAACTTGAAGAGGAGGGAAAACTGCCAACACATTTTATGAAGCCAACATCACCCTAATACTAAAGCCAGATAAAGATACTAAAAGAAAAAAAAATTACAGACCAATCTTTCTAATGAATATCAATGCAAAAATTCTCAGCATAATACTTGCAAATAGAATCCAATAGCATATCAAAAGAATTATACACCATGACCAAGTGGAACTTATTCCTGATATGCAAGGGTAATTCAACATAAGAAAAGCAATTAACATAATACACCACATTAACAAATTGAAGGGGAAACAAAACACATGATTATCTCGATCAAAGCAGAAAAGGCATTCAAAAAAAATCCAGCATCCTTTCTTGATAAAAAACACTTTGAAAGACAGAAATAGAAGGAAAATTCCTCAATATGATAAAGGGCATATATGAAAAACCTATAGCCAACATCATAATTAATGGGGAAAGGTTGAAAGCTTTCCCTCTAAGATTGGGAAGAAGACAAGGACACCCACTGTCTCCACTGTTATTCAATATTGTCCTAGAAGTTCTAGCCAGACAAGTTAGACAAGAAAAAACAGATTCCAAATAGGAAAAGAGGAAGTAAAACTCTCACTATTTGCAGATGACATGACCCTATATTTAGAAAATTCTGAAATAGCTACGACAAAGCTATTTGAGCTAATAAACGGGTTCAGCAAAGTGGCAGGATACCAGGCCAACACAAAAAAATCAGTACATTAATACTGAACAATCTGATGAGGAAATCAGGAAAACCATGCCATTTACAATAGCAACAAAAAGACTCAAATACCTAGGAATCAATTTAACCAAAGATGAATAGGACCTATATTCAGAAAACTACAAAACAATGCAAAAAGAAACCAAAGAAGACCTAAACAAATGCAAAGACATTCTGTGTTCATGAATTGGAAGACTAAATACCATAAAGATGTCACTCCTACACAAACTGATTTATAGATTCAATGCAATACCAATCAAAATTCCAACAGCCTATTTTGGAGACATAGAAAAGGCAATTACCAAAATTATTTGGAAGGGAAAGTGTACCTGAATAGCCAAAGGCACCCTAAAAAAGAAGAGCGATGTGAGAGGACTTTCACTGACTGACTTTCAAACATATTACAAAGCTACAGTGGTCACAATAGCACAGTACTGGCATAAAGATACATTGATTGGTGGAATAGAATTGTGAATCCAGAAATAAACCCTCACATCTATGGTCAACTGGTTGTTTCTGCTGTTGAAGTTGTTTTCTGTTTGTTTCCAACTGGTTTTTGACAAACCCACCAAGTCCACATTATTGGGACAAAACAGTCTCTTCAACAAATGGTGCTGGGAGAACTGGTTATCCATAACCAGAAGAATGAAAGAGAACCCCTATCTCATTCCTTATACAAGAATCAATTCAAAATGGATCAAAGACCTAAATAAAAAAGTCAGAACCATAAAATTACTAGAAGAAAATGTAAGGAAACATCTTCAAAATCTGTGGTAGGTGGTGGTTTCTTGGATCTTACATCCAAAGCACGAACAACAGAAGAAAAAAATTGATAAATGGGAGCTCCTCAAAATTAAACACTTTTGCACCTCAAAGGACTTTGTCAAAAAGTTGAAAACAACTGATGAATGGATAAATGAACTGTGGTGTATACACACGGTGGAATATTATGCAGATTAAGAAGACAGGAAGTCATGAAGCATATGACAACATGAATGAACCTGGAGGACACTATGTTGAGTGAAGCAAGCCAGACACAAAAGGACAAATATTTTATGATTGTGCTATTATGAACTAAATATATTGTGTAAACTCATGGAGTTAATAACTAGAATCTAGGTCACCAGAAAATAAAATGAGATTATAGAATGGAAAGTTGAGGATTAATCTGTGCAGAATGGTAAAAAAGTTGTTTGTTAATCTTTGGAAATGAACAGAAAAGGAGAAATCACATCCTAGTGTTTGTAACTAGCAGGGCTATTACATGGGGATGACAGTGGTTGAAAGGGAAAGTCTAAGATCATGTATTTTACTAGAAGGAAAGCTAAAAAATAAGAGGTTTAACATAGTAAAAACCTCTTGTGAAATATGAATATGGGTAATATTACATATATAAGACTGTTTACATTGTGAACAAATGTATTTTAAAGTTACAAGATGTTAATATCAGGAAAAAAAAAAAAAAAAGAACACCACACATTATGCTAAGTGAAAGAAACCAGACACAAAGTACTACATATTATATGATTCCATTTATATAAAATGTAAATATAATTGATTTGTAAAGATGAAATAGAGTAGTGGTTATGTAGGGCTGGGGAAGGATAGAGTGATTGAGAAGTGATTGCTAAGGGGGTAGAGTTTTTCTTTTTGGAATAATGAAGTTGTTCTAAAATTTTTTGTGGTGGTGAATGCACAACACTGTGAATATATTAAAAGTCACTGTGAAGAAGAAGAAGAAATGACAATCAATATCATACAGTCAGAAGAACAGATAGAGAAAAGAATAGAAAAAACATTGAGCAGTGTCTCAGGGATTTGAGTGACAGAATGAAGCATACAAACACTAGTATCATGGTTGTCACAGAAGAAGAGAAGGGAAAGGGGGTAGAAAGAATAACTGAGGAAATAATGACCAAAAATTTCACAAGAATTTCTCAATTCTTATCAAAGACATAAATATATATGTCCAAGAAGCAAAACATACTCCAAACAGAATAAACTCTAATAGAGACACATACTAATCAGAATGTCAAATGTCAAACATAAAGAGAGAATTCTGAAAGCAGCAAGAGAAAAACAATTAATCACAAACAAGGGATCTTCAACAAGACTAAATGCTGATTTCTTATCAGAAACCATAGAGGTGAGAAGGCAGTGATATGATATATTTAAGGTGCTGAAAGAGAAAAACTCCCAGCCCCAAATTCTTTATCTGGCAAAAGTGTCCTTCAAAAATGAGGGAGAGTTTAAAAAATTCACAGATAAACATAAACTGAGTTCATTAACAAAAGACTTGCCCTATAAGAATTACTAAAGGGAGTTCTGCAGGTTGAAAGGAAAAGACAGTTTGAAAGACTTGGAGTAGTGTGAAGAAATGAAGATCTTCAGTAAAGGTAACTAAAAGGATAAATGCAAAACCCAATTAGTAGTGTATCCTACTCTTTAGTTCCTATACGAGTCAGAATACAATTGAACAAGAAAAACTTGTATTTCCTGATAATGGACACACACTCTATAAAGAGGTAATGAGGGACAAAAATAAAATAAAGAGGGGAACTAGTGGGGAATAGAAGCAGAGAATGTGTATTCTATTGAATCTAAGTTGGTATCATTTCAAATTAGTAGGTTATAGATGTCAGTTGTATAATACAAACCACAGGGTAATGGAAAAAAAGAAATTTAAAAATATACAGAAACAGAAATGAGAGCGGGATCAGTCAGAAACACCACAAAAAATCAACTATACAGAAAAAGAGGTTTCAATAAAAGAAAAAAGAGAAAGAAAAGATATGACATATAAAAACCAAAGCACAGAATGGCTGAAGGACTGCTCTGACATAACAACACTGAATATTAATGGATTCAACTTCCCAATCAAAAGACAATGATTGGGAGAATGGATAAAAAGCATGACCCAACTATTTGTTGTTTACAAGAGACTCAGCTTAGATCCAAGGACACAAATAGTTTGAAAGTGAAAGGATGGAAAAAGATAAAGCAGTAACTAAAAAAAGAACTGGTGTAGGTATACTAATATTGGACAAAATAGACTATGTCAAAAGCTGTTACAAAAGACAAAGAAATGACACTATATATATTAATAAAAGGGTCAATCCATCGTGAAGAAATAATTATAAATATTTATGTACCTTACCAGGGTGCCCCAAAATACATGAGGAAAACTCTGGCAAAACTGAAGGGAGAAACAGACATCTTTACAATAATAATTGGGGACTTCAAAAAACCACTATCATCAATAGATAGAACATCTAGACAGAAGATCAATAAGGAAACAATTTGAATAATAGGATAAATGAAGTAGACCTAACAGACATATTACTCAGACTTTTTACCCCCAAAACAGCAAGATAAACTTTCTTCTCAAGTGCACATGGATCATTTTCCAGGATAGACCAAATGTTGGGTCACAAAACACATCTCAATAAATTTACAAACACTGAAATTATACAAAGCCTCTTCTCTGAACATAATAGAATGAAGCTGGAAATCAGTAACAGGCAGAGAATTAGAAAATCCACAAATATATAGGAGTTAAATAACACCCTTAAACAACCAATGAGTCAAAGTAGAAATTACAAAGGAAATCAGATGAGTGAAAATGAGAGCACGATGTATGAAAACTTATGGGATGCAGTGAAGACACTGCTGAGAAGGAAATTTATAGCCCTAAACGCTTACAGTAGAAAAGAAGAAAGAGCTAAAATCAAAGACCTAACTGCATATCTGGAGGAACCTGAAAAAGAACAGCATATCAAACACGAAGTAAGCAGGAAAAAATAACTATTAAAACAGAAATAAATTAAATATAGAATTAAAAAAACAATAGAGAACATTAATAAAACCAAAATTTGGTTCTTTGAAAGGATCAACAGAAATGGCAAACCCTTAGCTAGAATGATAAAGGAAATAAGAGAAGATGCAAATAAAATCATAAATGGGGGGATATTACTACTGACTCCACAGAAACAAAAAGGATCATAAAAGAATACTATGAACAACTGTATGCCAACAAATTAGACAACCTACACAAAATAGACAAATTAATAGAAACACACAAACAACCTATAATGACTCTAGAAGAAAAAGAAGATGTCCACAGACCAATCACAATTAAAGAGATTGAATCAGTCATCAAAAACCTACCAACAAAGCAAAGCCCAGGACCATATGGAGTCACAGATGAATCCTACTAATCATTCCAAGAATTAATACCAGCCCTACTCACACTCTTTGAAAAATCTCAACAGGAGTGAACACTACCTAACTCATTGTATGAGGCAAACATCGCCCTGATGCCAAAGCCAGATAAAGATACAAGAAAATTACAGAACAATTTCTCTTATGAAATTCTCCCAGAGAAGGGAGAAAGAAACCCTTTTCATGTTTTAGTTAGTTCTTTTCAAATATTAATTTAATTCCTGTAGGTCCAGCAACAAAAATGGCTTTCTTCATGGATGAAATATGTGACAACACATTTTTACCTGCTAACGGCCCACCCATAGGCCAGTGGTCATTATTCTGATTATCTAGGCACGTGCTGACGGAAAGAGCACTAAAAAGACAGTTATCCAGTCACAGAGTAAAATCTGCAAAGACCTTCTTTCAGGGGAGGTACTCATTACTCTGCGATCCAGCTAGGGTTTCTGACATTCATTAAAAAAAAAAAAAAATCCTAGTAACCAGCCATCCCAACTCCACCCAGGGGCATTTATGAATTACGAGCACCTGCTAAGTCTTTAGTGCTGTGATATGAGTGTGAACTGGGAGCTGCATATTCGTCTCTGGTGACAGCTGCCCTAACAGTTAGGTACAATCTGGGGGCCGTGGTAGAGCATGTGATGGATCTGGGCAGGAAGGTGATGTGTGCAGGGGGCAGGGTTTCTGCAGAGGATCCGCGAAGGAGACCATGTTGAGTTTTGTAGTTAAGTCGTTAAAAGATTAATGAGGTCACCATGGGACAATGGCTATAAAGGTAAGGATTCCAGGCAAGAGGAAGCAGTGGGAGCAGAACCCTGCTAAGTGGCTAGGGTGCAAACAATGGGGTCAAACTTTGAGAAACCTGCATTAGGGAAAGAATGGAGGTAGGTGAAGGGCAAGGCCAGTTTAAAGTCAACAGTAACTGAAGCTCCAGATAAATGGCAAAGATGAGAGCAAGGGTGAGGAAAGAGAGAGAGCAAGCAAGTGGGAGGAGGGAGTGGGTGGGGCCAGGGTCTGGAGGGTGTGGGCAGGAGAGAGGGCGAGCAGGGAAGACCGAAGGATGCTGGTGAGAAAGGCCACTGAGATACCAAGATCACCCCTCTCCTCCTCCTTGTTGTGTGCCTGTGCAGGCTGCATTTTTAGGGCCTGGGCCTAGGTCTTTGAGAAAACCCTAAAATGCAGGACCTAAAATCAAAGTCAATCCAGCTTTTTGTGAAAACGCCCAACTGTGAGAGACAGCTGCCCACCCCAGTTGTATCTGATTGCTACCTCTCCCAAGAATAATCAACAGAGCTAAATCGACCTGGATCTGTGGGCTCCACCATTCCCAGGACTTGAAGATAAAATGACTTCTGTCTGATAAAAGAGTCAAGGACCATTTGTAGCAACATTCATGTGAGCCCCAGAGAAGCAAATATAAGTACCCCCTGGATGCCGATGACCAGGTTTCTATTTTCTGACCTGTCTGCTTTTTAATGAAAATTTTGCCCTACAATTGCGATTGAGAAGTCAGCTTACAGGAATCCCACACAGTTAACAGGCAACAATCACCTTAAGGAGGAGAAGGGACTAAAGCTGGAATTAGTTCGTGTTTACTGACAGGTTTGGGTTAAACTGCAAAAGATCTAGAGAAAAACACTGGATTTTCTGGGTTTTCATACACAGAGCAGGAGGGATGTAATTGCTGCTTGAGTCCTTGAGATGTAGGCAGACTGCCCATCATCAGAGAGGAGGAACTCATCAGCCACTCTGTCCCACTCACCCTGCACAAGCTGGTGGTGAGGGCCGCAGGAAGGCCCTTCTCTGGTGTTACTGGTGTCTCCATACAAGTCAGACCATGTATGGGAAGTTGCCGGTGACCCTGGACTGTCTGGGCGGCTGGCTTCTTAGGTCCTTGAATGCTTCAGTATTCACAACCTGGAAAGTGACCTGATCTACAGGCTGCATATCAGGCTGCGGACAGCTCTGCAAAGTATCCCCACTGAAAGATGAACAAACTGAGATTGGAACCCCAGTAGATCTAATTCCAAACCTCAAAGGAGGTAGAATCAACAGGACTTAGTCATCATGGAAGTGCAGACTCACAGTACTTCTCCATGCCTTTTTCTGTGCCCCCTTTAAGTTTCTGGTAATAAAGAATAATCCTGGAAAACTCTTTCTAAACCACACCCCCAGAGTATTCCCAGAGAAGACCACTCTCTACGAACACTGGGAGGAGTCTGTGAGAATGGAAGTGGCTAGCTGCTACTTGCAATGACCTGGTTCTTTTGGTCTCAGGTACTAAACAATGAAAGCTATCAGATGTGTGCACCCCTCCCTCTTGGGCATAAAGCCATGATCCACTAGGATGGCTCTGCACATGACATCTGTCCTGAGGGGCAGCACTGACAGAGCAGCCTCTTTCCAAGCAGATGATCCAGTGGGAGCTGGTCATCCTCTTGCAGACCTCTCTCTCCACTGGGGATGCCTACAAGAGATGCTTCCTCTGGGCTGACAGGTTTAGCTATTGCCAGTCTGTCTGGAGAACTTGCAATCCTGCTTCCAGGTGGTGGCACCGACCCCCACCACACTGCCATCCCCTTTGCACAGTCCAACCTGTGCTGTACCAATCCAGGATGGAAAGTTAGCTTACTCAAAGTTTTTTTTTTTTGTTTGTTTGTTTTTAGTTAGGCCACTAAAAATAATTTATTGGGAAATGGGGGAAAAGAACAGAGCTTGCTGAGAAATGGTAGAGAAGGGTTGAAATACGCACTGAGATTTGGTGCGGGCTCCTTCAGGCAGAGACAGTGGACTTGGCTTATGTGTTCACCTTTTAAGCTATTAATTATTCCTCCCCTTCCTAATGCTAAGGGGAGGGCCTCCAGCTGTTATTGGTTACCCCACCAATGGTGGGTGCCAATGGTGAGGCCTGTTTGGAATATCCAGGACCTCCCCTTGGCCCAGAAAGAGTCCCAACTGGGACCTCAAGGTCAAGGTCAAGGTCTCAGCCATGTTATCTGTCATCCATATTGTAGCACGTCTTCTTCTCTGTTACCCTGTGCTAACCTGCCTCAACCCCCTCCTCAGAGAGTTCATGCCCTTATCTTAAGGGGGTGCAGAGGGGCGATGGTCATTCTTCTGTAGTTACTTCCTGCTGATTAGGACATAACCAGGTTTATGTCCCTGCCTGACAGGACATAAACCTCTCTGGCTATTCTATTGTGGTTGCGGGAAGACAGGTCTGGCGCCCTGGCTGGAACTGGATGAAATCCCCACATAACTAATAAGGTATTGATTCTGTAAGAAATAAACTTAATTAGAATTTTGAAGATCCATGGTCCTTTTAAAAGGATAAAGAAGATGGTGAAGGGCAGGCCCAAAAAGAGGGCCAGCCATGATATACTGGACAAGAGTGCTGCTCAAAGTTTTAAATTACTGAATAGAATCCCACAAAGACAAATGTCACAGACACAAGTAAAAGACAGCTGCCTGCTCTTGACGTTGGATGATGTGGGTTCTCTAAGAAGTATATTTACAGGGATGAAGGGCATCTCTAGACCCACCTAGAATGCTCGAGTGACTCCCCTCATCCTGTCTCACATTCCTCAACATCAGCTCCTCTGGCCTTGGGCAAACTCACAAGAGCACCCAACCAAGAGTCTGTAGCCTAAGGCCAGCCTGACTCGGTCTCTGTCCATGAAGACTGAGCCAGGCCAGACGCAGAGGACAGATGGGCCCTGGGAGAAGGAAAGGGGCCACTGCACATCCGCTTTCTCAAGCAAGTGGTAGCTCCTCACCATGTCCTGGACCAAGGCACACTCATTGATTCCAGGCTGTGTGTGGAAAACCCTGGGCCCAGCCCCCAGCGTGAGTCCTTCAGGGAAAGGGACAGCACAACCCTGAGGATGTGCAATCCACCTCCCCGCGCCTGCCGGCCCCTGGGCAAGACGATTTAAACCAGCTTTCTTTTAATGGGCTCTGCCCCTTCGCCACCCACGCTCTGTGAGGGGCCACTCCTCTCTGCCTCAGCCAGAGGCTTGTGGGCAGGGGCTGTACAAAGGAAGCCTTCCCAGCTGCGGCTGCTGCCGGGAGGCAGCTGTACAAACACAAGGGCTCAGTGTCCAGCACCTTACACGCTCATTAAAGGCACTTTTAACAAGCACCACAGGACCAAACCACAAACGGCAGCTCCGTTCTTGCCGTAGAAAGTCTCCCCCAGCAAAGCGGAGTCTAAGCAGAAACCTTTACACTCTGAGTACTTTTTGGCTCTTACAGGTTTTTTCATCCTTTGCTTTCTTAGGGAGATGGGGAAGGGGGGGGGTGGGAGAGTTCACAAAATATCTTTACTGAAAAGTAGTTATGTAACAACGTACTTGTCTGAAAATGAGATTGTATTAAAACCATGACTGCAAAAAACAGTAACCAAATCCTCCAGTGGTCATTTGAAAATACTCCCCGATATCACAGCCAATGGCTCTGGACCCTCCCCAGATATTGGGACTGGTCTTGAACACAGGAGGGAGGGGCCCACAGCCCAGTGTGGCAGCCAAGTCAGACCAGCAGTGTGATCACACTGGCTGAGTTATGACTTGTTCCAGAATCACACACACAAAATTTCAAGGCAAGCTGGGTGTGTCCTAGAATTGCTGGGGTAACTTTAACCTCCCCAAGAGATGCTCTCTTTCTCTCTTTTAACTAGAAAAAAACTGAGAGAAGCAAGGCTCCCACTTAAGTTGGGAGGATGCATGAGTTAGCTGGCGGGGGGACAGTAGGATCTCTGTTTCATCAGGCTCGAGCTGTGACCCCCGTGGTTTCTGGGGCTTTGAGACCAAACTTTACAGTGCCTGTAACGTTCTTTTTTCAACACAATGCAACAATCGTTCCGAGTCATAAACTTTCACTGTTTGAAAAGCATTCCAAGAATCACTTCTTCAAAAGCCCAGGGAGTCTGTGATCAGTAACCAGACCTTTGATTAAAAAAAGTGCATGGTCAATACCAATTTATAAAATATTCCCAGTCTCAATGAATAAAGCAGGCTTAAATCCCAACTAACTAGTTAAAACCAAATAGTTAAAACCTGCTGGCTGAATTAGGAACAATAGAGCTTTAGCAATATGAAAGTCTTAAAGAATGGGTCATTGTTCATAGACAAGTTTCCCAGAGGGCTGGGAGTTATATCTGCTTTTGTCCTTTTCCTGTCTTTCTCCTTGCTGACGACTATCACAGCCATCATTTTTCGTCTAAGTTTTTCCCACCCCACCCACCTCATATGTTACTTCTGGACTTGGAGGTATAGAAATAATTAAATCTGTTAGACCTATATGCAAAGTAAGAACGAAGAACCCCAAGAAGATGTGTCAGACTGTTACACACTGATGGTGCCCAATGGACAGTATTCCCATCTTGTGTTGTCCCTCTCCTTAAATCTGGCCTGAGCCTGTGATTTGCTTTGACCAAGAGAATGAGGTGGAAGTAAGGCTGGATCAGTGCCAGGCCTAAGCCTTAAAAAGGCCTGGAAGCTTTTTTTTGCGCTCTTGGGAGCCACTGAGTCATCAGGTGAAAAGTCCAGTTATTACCCTAATGAAGGAACAACGAGGAGAAGCCATATGTGGGGAGGGAGAGAACCTCAGAATACACAAGAATAGAAAAAAGCCCAGCCCCAGCTGACTCAACAGGTGAGTGCAGTCACACAGCGACTGCCGGCAAAGCTAGCGAAAGAACCTCCCAGCTGAGACCAGCCCAGATGGCAGAACTGTGAGAAATGATACAATGGTGGTCGCTTTAAGTCACTATGTTGTGGAGTGGTTGATATACAGCAGAGATTACAGAGATCTGCTATAAGACACAGGAAGTATATGAAGTTAAAAAAGTTGGCTATTTAAGGTCACTGACCAAAGGCTCAAACCTACTCTTGTGGTTATAAGAACTAGGTTTTATTTGCTGACTGACTGAATAAAAAAACCAGCGGGGCTAAGAAGTGGACCACAGAGCACAAGCTGGCCATCTCTGACAGTCAGTCCTCTTCCTTTCCTTTTTTCTAGAAGTTGAGAGATTAAGTGAAACACAGTAACATCTGCAGCATTAGCTAGCACCCAGCCTGGCACATGGCAAACACTTAAAAAATGCTGACATGTTTGTTCACGCATTCTTGGAACAGTGGCCTGAACACATCAGTTCAGAGGCAGTCAGTATGGTGAGACTCTTACAATCGCTCTGGAACCAGATAACCTGGTTCAAATCATGGCTCCCCCATCACAAACTGCATGGACTTAGACAACAGCTTTTCCATGCCTCAGTTACTCCATCTGAAAATGGGGATACTCACTGGATGGCTGTGAAGATTAAACAAGCTACATGCCAAGAGCTGAGGAGATGCCTAGGACACAGGATGATGTCATTGTTAGTTAAGTTTTCACCGTTACTCTTGTTCTATATCCTAGATTCTATCTTCCGTGTGCCTCGAAACTGAGAAATTATTAATTTGGAAAATTAAAAACGTCATTTTTTCAGTCTCTTCTCTCTGTTCTTTTGGGTTTCTTCACTCTTCTGAGTGAGGCAGGTTAGTATAGGGAAAGAGGGAAGGCGGCTGAGACCCCGCAGAGAACATGGCGGGCAGGGAACACGGTTGCGAGACCCTGCCCGGAAACACCCAGCTACTAAGAAAACTGGACAGACCATGGCCACAAGGTCCCATTTGGAACTCTTTCCGGGGTCAAGGGGATGCCCTGGATACCTCCAAACAACAGGCCTCCCCATTGACCCCCTGAGAGCTAACAGGCAGGGATTGTAAGGCAACCAATCAAAACACCAAACAGCTGGGGCCCCTCCCAAGCATTAAGAAGGGGGAGGAGGAAAGTTCTTCAGAGGCCTAAGCCAGGGCCCCACATGCATGTCTTACCCTGCAGCACGCCTACAATGTCTCAGATTGTGTACTGTTTTTCTTTCTTTTTTTTTTTTTTAAGATTTATTTATTTATCCACCCCTGCCCCTCCTCGTTGTTTGTGCTTGCTGTGTCTGTTCATATTGTGCTCTTCTTTTTGGAGGCACCGGAACTGAACCAGGGAACTTCCACATGGGAGGGAGGCACCTAATTGCTTGTGCCACCGCCGCTCCCTGTTTTGTTGTGCCTCTCATTGTGCTTTCCTTCTTGTGTCTCTGTTGCATCAGCTCACCGCGCCAGCCCATTGTGTCAGCTATCTGCCTTTTCGTCTTCTTTAGGAGGCACTTTGGGAACCAAACCTGGGACCTCTCATGTGGTAGACAGGAGCTCAATTGCTTGAGCCACATCCGCTTCCCCTGTTTTTCTTTTCTTGTTTCTTAATAAACTCTACTCCCTTGCCTACCCTATGGCATGTCCTTAAATTCCTTTATGCAACATAGCCAAGAATCTAGAAGCCCAGAACCCAGAGCATTCTGCTAACATGAACACTGGATCAGTAAGATTTCTAATACTTGTGCTAATTACTCATCCTACTCAGATTCCTAGAAAAGTTAGCAACTCAATGTGAAAAGGAGGGCCAAGAAAAGTGACAAATAAGGGTATGTGGAGAATTACAAAAGACATGCCGAGATACCAGGTGCCATCAGAAGTACAGCAGGGCATGGGGCGTAAGGCATGGGAAGGCGCTGGGCCCTTGTGGCATTCAGCTGCAGCTTGGGACCCTCCACTGTAAACAGAGACACCACAACATCACCTGCCTGATTCCCCACAGGTGCCTGCCACGTGCCAGGCAAGGAGGAGTGCATGAAACCTAACGTATGAAAAGCTCTTTGTCACTCCAGAGACACCATACCCTGAAAAGGTCAGGATGAATCCTAATATATTTATGTTATCTCACTTTCCAAGACAACAGCCTTTACATTTCTCAAAGTGTTCAAATAAACCTCAAACTCCATTCCTGCCAACAAGCCAGGCCTCAGAAAGGACCCATTATGAGAGCTAAAGAGAAGCATATTTTCAAGCAACTAAAAAGTAGGCATCCTTTTGACAACTCTCAAAAATAGCTTGTCAGTTCAATAAAAATCATCTTTGAAAATAGGAAAAAAAAAGAACTCGCCATATCTCTGTCCCTCAGCGCAGGAGGCCACGCTCTAGGGAAGGTTCTCTTAGAGGGCAGAGGGTGGTGGCTTGTGATTCTGGTTGGGTCTGATGGAGGCTTGCTATTGATTCAGGTCCCTGAGACCCACTCTTTGGTCTATTCTGATTCCCCTGTCCCTCCTGTCGGTTTCTACGGTTTACAAAAGGTGCTTAGAAGTTACATTTCTTGCCCAGTGACTCTTGCAGTCACCAGCTGCGTTTAGATCAAATTTAGCCCAAGGATCGTGGGTGACCGAGCCCACACAATGCCAGGAAGGACGGATGCCAAGGCCACTCCGGCTTTCACGGACTGGCTTGGCACACAGGCACCCAGCCCTGCCTAACGACTCGATATGTGAGGAAAGACCTTTTCTTTCCCCAGAAATTCTTTCACCATCACCCAGGTTCGATGTGAGGGACAAAGTGGGCCTTATTAAAAGGAAGGGGGAGGAAGAAATCAGAGGAGCTGAATTAAGGTCCGGGACCACCTCAAAATGCTCCCCCCTCCTAGGCTGCTGGCCACTTGCCACCCTCTGGGTCTCCCTGTGGGGAGCTGGGGTTACTGGCTTCAGCATTAGCAAGCACCAACTGGGCAGCTGCTGGGCATGCTGAGGACAGACCAAGAGGTCTGCAACAAGCCTGCAAGGAATGCCGCACCATCAGTCCTGCTTCTCCCATCCAGTTCTACCCCTAACCAGCTGAGCAGCCCAGGGCTGCTGCCAAGTAGCAGGCAGACTTTTCTGGGGCTGTTTTATTTGTTCCCCCTCACACCCCCACCCCAATCTCCTGTGCAGAGCAACCAGTCTTCAAGGAAAGAACAGAGTTTGCGCCCCACCAATGGGGGAGCCCCTGGAGGGCAGATCACACCTACCATCCCTGGACCACCAGGTGAGAAGACCACTCTTTCCTCTACTACTTCCACAGCCTCGATTCATACTGATGAGAGCTGACGCTCAAAACAAGCAGAACCAAAACCATGACAGAACTTGCGCCTGGCCAGCGTCTTGGCTACTGACATTGACATAGAGTCCCCAATGTCACTTATCTCCACTGTGACCAAAGCTGGATTTCCCTCCACTGCCTTAACCTTCAGCAAAATCTGTTTTGAGAGACTGTTTCCAACTGGGCTTTATCGCTGCCTGAAATCCACTCCCGTGTTCCCACACCTTGGCCCCAAGCCTGTCTCAGCAGTTATCTCCTCTCACAGAGCTGCAATGCTCTTCCCTCTAAGTGACTGCAAGCTCCAGGAGCTCCGACAGAGCTTTAGAGGCAGCTACTCCTATGTCCCTACAGCCTCAGCCCTGGGCTCTGCATATGGCACATATTCAATCCAAGTTTGCTTGGCTGTTCTCCAATGTACAACATGGTTGGAAAGAAAGTTGTCAGAGATTGATAAATGCCTGCGACTTGCTTGCCTTCAGAGCCCTGCAGACATCTGCAAAGAAAATGAGACACCAGATTCTGCTGCACAGAGCTTGCCCGAAAGAAACCTGTGTGCATCTGTCAGGGTGCAGCTCCCTTGGGCAATAAAGCATCCAGTCCTAAGTGGTACGGGCTGAGCTAGAGGAATGCAAGACGGCTTGAGCTGGTTTGGCAGTGTGACCTGACCTTCCAGACTTGGGTTGGGCCACCTCTCCGCTTCCCAGCCAAACATATGACAAAAGCCAATTGTTCTGATGCCCACTATGGGGCCCTGGCTGCTCTTGGCTGCTTTGCCAACTACAATATCACAGCAGTAATAGCTACAATTTGCTAAGCCCTCACCACATGCCAAGCAGGTTACATCAAGCAGCATATATTGCCTAAGGGGGCAGAACAGCCCAGTGCTTGGAAGTTAGACATGCCAGCTTATTCCTTCAGCCAGTGACTGCCTGAGTGCCAACTCTGTGCCGTGCTCCATGCTAGGCACAGAGGATGCAATGAGGAGTAAGACACAGCCCCTCTTCCCAGGAAGTTCACAGAGTATGGAAGAAAACAGGTGAAAAAAATAGGCCAATATATACAAAGTGAAAGATGCTGTAATGGGAGCACTTAACTCAGCCATGGCTTCCTGACATCTGAGTGAATCCTAAGCAAGGCTAGCCATTTAATTTTGTGTCCATTACTTAAACCCCCTAGGCTCAGTTTCCTCATCTGTAATGTGGGGATTAATAATACTGACGTCACAGGGTCCTGTGAAGACTAATCTACACAAAGTATAAAAGGGAAGGAAGAATTAATGATGATTATCAACCTTAACCATAAAATAATTATATTTTCTGCATAGACGTAAAGTATGACACCCTAATCTATCTCCAATTTTTTTCTCATGCATATATTTTCAAAATACTCATCCCTACACATTCAGAGTCTCTAATCTGCACTTGGACTCTTTACTAGAGGGTTACTAGGGTGACCATATAATTTACTGTCCAAACCAAGATACCTTTGGGAGTGGGGAAAGAAGGGTGCAATTAATAATTACACTGGGACAACAGGGCATCTAGGTGTTGGCCTAAACAGAACTCTTTTTTTTTTTTTTTTTTTTTTTACCGGGAGGTACCGGGGATCGAACCCCGGTCTCTCCATATGGTAGACGGACGCCGAACCTCTTGAGCCACATCCGTTTCCCTAAACAGAACTCTTGATCCCCTTACTCATCGATCACAGGCCAATTTCAGGGGCAAGGTCAGCAGCTGTCACTGTGCACATCCTCTCTCTACCCCTTTTGGGGGCTGCCAATGACTTTGAGAACAGACCCAGCCAAACCTCAGTCCGGGTGAGAGCCAGGAGCTGCTCTATGCCAATCACAGGTCAGGATGGTCAAGGCGCAGGGACGCCCCCCCACGTCACACCTGGACTCACGCAGCTCCTCCTAATACCAGAAGGAAAAGAATCAGGCCCCGGGCCTGGCTCTTGGCATCACGCGACAAGGACCAGCTTTCTTCCAACAAGGTGCAAGGGGTCCTTTCCCACCTCCCGCGCGGTTCTCTTACCTCAGGTGTCCCGAGCTGTAAAACCGCGACTCGCCATCAGTGGAGCGGACAACCTGCATCGTGAACATGGGCTGCAGCTGTCGGAGCTCCAGCAGGACGATGGCCAGGTAGTGGATGAAGAGGAGGGCGTCCACGAGGGACACTGCATATTGCACGATGCCCTGGTAATTCCGGTCCCGCGAGTCCAAAATGCGGACCCCATAAAAAAGCCAATAGGAAACCACAAAAAGAAAGATGAGGACCAACAAAAGGGCACGGAACACAAACACGCGCGGCACGTCAGCCCTCGGCTTGCGGAAGAAAAGCGCCCAGGTCCCGATGAGCAGGACGAGGAGTTTGAAGGTCACTGAAATAAAGAGTCCCTCGCAAATCGTGCCGCAAGGCTCCAGCTCTTCCCTCCACAGGATTGGGGGTAACAGGATGAAGGCGATGGGGGTGAGGAAAACAAGAAGTCCAAGAAAAGAGGCAACCGTGATGCCCAGGTAGCGCCTGCAGTCCAGCCCCACACTGTCCTCCATGTCCTTGCTGATCCTGGCGATGTCCTCCTGCGATATGCTGTGCTCTGAGGTGCCTGTGATGGCTGTGGTGGTCTCTCCCCAGTTGTCATCCTGACGGGGGAGAAAACAGGGAGGCTGAAGAGCAGCAAGCGGCAGGCTGAACATGGTCCATCCCACAGACGGGGGCTTTCTAGAACATGGATGCTTAGCCCTTCCAATACGAGAACTGTTTAACATTAATACGTTTGCTGAAGAATTTCAAAATGTATTTTATAGGGAAGTGGATGTGGCTCAAGCATTTGGGTGCCCATCTACCACATGGGACGTCCCAGGTTCAGTTCCTGGTGCCTCCTAGAGAAGACGAGCAAGACAACGAGCTGATGCGACGGGCTGGCGCAGCAAGCTGATGCAACAAGATGACGCAACGAGGAGACACAAAGAGGAAACACAGTGAGAGACACAACAAGCAGGGGGCGGAGGTGGATCAAGCAATTGAGCGCCTTTCTCCCACATGGGAGGTCCCAGGCTCAGTTCCCGGTGCCTCCTAAGGAGAAGACGAGCAGATACAGACAGCACACAACAAATGGACACAGAGAGCAGACAGCAAGCACAAACAATGAGGGGTGAGGAATAAATAATAAAATAAATCTTATTTATGTATCCTATAGTTAGTTACCTGTTCAAAGAGAGAAAACATAATCTAACTTTCAGTCTGTTTTGTCGATTCATTACTGTAACATTGATCATCATCCCCCTGTGTTGAAAGCCCCCGAGAGGCTCTGAGGGGCCCCGGGGCTGTCTGCCCTGGGATAAATAATCCTATAGTTAGGGAATAACCGTGTGAGAACTCACCTCTGGAGGAGGAAGAAAACCCTCTGCGTTTTCTTCTCAGTTTGTGACTGTGTCATAAAGGGTTACAAGGCCCAAAAGAAATGAAAACATATGTCCACAAAAAGACTTATACAAGATTGTTCAAAACAGTGTTTTCATAATGGCCAAAAGCTGTGCACCCCAAATGTCCACCATCGGGAGAATGGGTAACAAACTGGTATATTCACACAATAGAACACTAATCAGCAAAAATAAAAAAAGAGTGAATTGCCGATACACACCAGAATATGGATACATTTCAAAATCAGTATGGCGACCGAAAAAAAAACCAACACAAAAGAATACAATCCCAACTATATTAAGTTCTAAAACAGGCAAAACTAATCTACAGGGATAGAAATCAGAGCAATTTGGGAGGGTGGGAGTGAGAGAAGGGACTGCCTAGGAGGGGCATAAGAGAGCTTTCTTGGGTGATGGAAATGTCTATCTTGATAGAAGTATGGGTTATATGGAGGTATGCATTTGTCAAAATTCAAACTCTACATTTAAAACGTGTTCACTTTATTTGTACAAGAATTTGGAATAAATTTGGAAATTTATTTGTACAAGAATGTTCATATAAATAGTAACAGAGGCATTCAAAAAAAATTTTTTTTTCCAAAAAAAAAGGAAAAACAAGTAACTGGTAGGGGGGGACTCAAGATTTACAACAGTTTAATATATATAGTAAATTCACAAGCTACATAACATTTAGTGAAATTTTGGATTCCATATTTTGTATTGGGCCTAGCATTCCAAATGCCCATTTCAATGCTCTTCCTATGACATCATGCTGGTGTAAACACCAATAATTACTTCTCAGCGAGCTAAATAGTTGGACGGAAACTGCAAAGAAAGAAATGCCTTCACGGTGGGCCAATGGCACCTCTGCATCCACATCTAAGAGGAAGAAATGGACCCCTTCTAGTACTGGTCTGAAGACTTCTGGTCCAAATACATAATCCTAGAATTAGCCCCATCTTTCCACCCATCCATTCATCCGGCCCTTCCTGAGCCAAGGCAAGGCAGTGTGGTAATTCTAAAGGCATTTGCTCAATGCTGAATGAAACCCACATTCAACCCAGAGCTGCAGCTTTGGATCTGAAGAACAATCCCTCTGAGGAATTTCCATCACAGTGCACATACCCGCTTATAAGTGCATATCTGTGTGAACCTTCAGGGGCCTTCAGATATATGATTATCTATAGTCTTATATCTTTACAGTTGTGTGTGCCTACATCACTTTGTCTGCTGGGGGCAAGGCTGGACATGCATATTTCAGGAGCTGTGCAAACTTGCTGCTGAGTATAGCTCAGATGTTTGTTTAAATCTGATGGGCTGACAGACAGATGGGACTCAGAGAGAACCCACACAGTGTTTTTTTAAAAATTAATAAATTGCCAATATTTAAAAGCTGAGTGGTTTCCAGCCTTACTTAAAAATTGTGAGACCCAGTAAAAATGTGCCTCATTCCTACATGGTACCAAGTATCTGGGGAGCTGAGGAGCCACTGCCCTCTTTACAGAGGAAATGCATTCTCCAGCTTGCCACAGACCCCATCACTCCATACCACGGCCTTGACACTGAGCTGCGGCAGGACTGTTATTCATCCTCAGACTTGCTTGCTGTATTTTTTCCTCCTGTTTTATTTTTTTAAACCCAGGGCCTTTTCTATTCATCTGTGGTTCCCTCCCAGTTATCTGAGCATGCAGCCGTGGTTTATTTCATAGATGTATTACCGGGTTGTGCTAACCTCTTCCCTCTCCTTCCCTACACTGACTTAGGTTGTCTGGAGAGGGAGTTTCCTTCTCTCTCTTACACTGCTCCACTTTGGGGAAGGAATCTCCAGAGACTCCAGCCTGTAACACTTCCCTTCCTTGCCCTGTCACCAACTTCACTGGCTTCTCTGCAAGCCCATTCAAAGCAGTTACCCTGTGGAAGAGTGCTCGCGTTAACCAATGGCATGACGGGCTGTCCTTAGACCAACAAGAAACCACAGGACATAGATAAACTAATTAACATGTTAGAAAAACAAAGATGAAAACCCAAGAGAACCTACAGCAACAAGACTTAGGAAAACATTTGCCTAAAGGAGCCTTGATCCAAGGGGCATAGTGTGCTTCCAGGCGGCCTTTGATCCTTACCTGAACTTCCTCTGTCCGAGTAGAATCATTGGCCAACAGGGGCTCTCCGGTGGGAGCTTGAATGGTGACAGATTTTTCTGACCCTCTGCCATCTTTACTCCGGGATGATTTGTGTCTCTCTCTATTTCTCTCCCTAGGGAGAAAAAAAAAACAAACCAGCTAATACATTTATGTCACATTAATTGACTCTCTGGTTCATCAAAATATATTATAACTTTTATTTTGAATTTGTGAAAATCATGAAATTTTATTTTGAACTAGCATAAATTATGAAATTTTATTTTGAATTTGTGAAAATTATGACTGTTTCAATACCCACTTGTCACCATCTCCCTACAAGGAGTAAGCTGATCTCATTCTCTACTTAGTATTTTGTTCCTGCCATTCCAATACCCAAAACAAAGTCTGAAACTGTGAATATTAGATACTCTATAACTAAGGCACATTTTAACAATTATTAATTTGATTTTGCTATAATATACCTAAACTAATTTCCTAGGGCTTTTTTATTGGGACAACGCTATAGAATATCTAAGCTTTGGTTTGTCAAAAAAAAATCTGGGACACACTGTTATCCTACACTTTTGGACAAGAAGAAAAGAAAGGAAATTCTAAACCAATACAGAGAATCACTTACTTTTCAGTCCCACAAATTCAAAACTAAGTCATTCCATAGGGTTTTAGTGAACTCAAAACACCCATGGCAAGAAACAAAGGTAGGAAAAATGACACCAAAATAAGAGTGTGTGTGTTCACATCGTTTTACCCCAAGTGACCTTTCTGCATGGTCTTCTGGGGTAACCGTGAGCCTCCCTGGCACGGGTCAATCTTGAAATTACAAAGGGAATTGATGTGTAATGGCCTAGAGACCACAACTTGGACATTCAGAAAATCCAGGGTCCTTAGCTGCCACCAAGAGTCAGTCAGTGCCCTTGGCTGTCCTCACAGACCAGCTTGACATGTGTCCTCCTTCCCCCAACCACTTGCCTTCATTGCCATGATCTCCAAGGCAGGACAGGAGGAGCATGTCACCTGCAGACTTTGCAGACAAATACTCAAATCTCAGCTCTGCCCAGAATAGAGATAAAATCCAGCACAAATTATTCAACTTCTGAGAACCACAGTGTAGCAGTTCACAATTCCAAAAATAGACACTGGGCTGTGTTTGTAAACTGGTCTGTTTTTCTGGGCTTATTAGATTGTATTAGATTCAGAGATTTCACTTTTACTTTATTAAATCAAGATTAGGGCTTTTATTTGACCATGCCATAGGGCATGCAGGGTTGAGTCCCCACCCCCTTGGTGGGGATAAAACAGATACTCACACAGAAGCACATACACAGGAAGAAAAATGAGCCTGATAGTCTACAGCTGACCTTGTGAGAAAAACAGAGCAGCTGAGCCTAGAAAGAAACAAGCCCGGGGGAGAGAGACAAGTCCTATACAAGCCTACAGCTGAGATCAGCAGAAGCTGGGCCCACGAGACTTAAGAGGAAAGAGGAAGGCTGAATTCTCACAGATGTCACCCACCATCTTGCATCAACATGTGGCCAATGACTTTGGGTGAGAAAGTACCTCTTATGGTACCTTGAGTTGGACTCTTTAGGACCTTGTGACTGTAAGTTTCTACCCCAAATAAATACCCTTTATAAAGCCAACAGAGTTCTGGTACTTTGCATCAATATCCCTTTTGGCTAATACACTCAGTTTCTCATCTGTGAAATGGGGATAATGATAAGACCACACAGATGAGGTACAGAGTGCTCAGAACAGGAGCGTGGAGTATGTGCTCAAAACATACAGTTATTATTACTGCTATTACCATCAGCCAACAGCAAGGAAGCATAGTAAATGTACCCTGGGGAAAGAGATTCAAAATGAAATATTAGCATACAGTCAAACCCCCTTCTCCTCCACATGTATGGCTCCATTAACCTACTACTTAGTTCCTCCTTGGGGAATTAAACCACAGGCAGGTTTCCTGTTGTCTCACTTCTACCTTACCAGTCCCTCCCTAGGATAAGCACTGCTTAATGCCTTTAAAGGAGGGAGGCCCCCCACAGTCCCTGGGAATCTTCTAGTGACATCATTTCTGTCCCTACATCAGAATTTGTCATTACAATCTATGACTAAGTGAGAGTCTAGAAACAGATGTGTTCTTGTCAACTCAGTGTTTTGTTTTAACCCCTAAGAAAAGAGAGAAATGGGTCAAGTTTACCCAGACTCATGCTGCCAATTTCCTTACTCTCCACGTCAATTTTCAGAGCACTTTGCTAAGTGCTTTAGTCTACTGAATTCCATTCAATCCTAACAATAATCCTAGGAGGCCACTATTACTGTCCCCATTTTACAGGTAAGGAAACCAAGGTTCACAGAGGTTAAGGGCATTCCTAAAGTCATAGTAGGTGGCAGGGCAGGTTTTGAACCCAGGTCTCTTGATACAGCCTCAATTCATTACCATATTGATTTGAAGAGCGATTGGAAGATTTTTACAGCATAAACATTCCTAATGCTTATCCTTACACCCTTAAACTTGACAAACTACTACAATATGCCTTTGAACTTGCTGGTAGAAGTCATGATTGGACTGTGACTTTAGATGGCAAAAGGCTGTGTGTCCAACACTCTCAGCAGCCAAATGAAATCATGTCAAAAGGCATTTGCAAACAAAAAATAAGAAAAAAGAAACAGAGAAAAACAAATAATTTTTAAAAAGGCATTTGCGGGAAGCAGATATGGCTCAAGTGGTTGGGTATCCATCTACCATATGGGAGGACCTGGGTTTGATCCCCGGGACCTCCTGGTAAAAAAAAAAAAAAGGCAAGCCACACAGCAAGATGATGACACAACAAAAGAGAGATGCAGGGGATAGTCAAGGCGAGATGCACCAGAAACCAGGAACTGAGGTGGCGCAAGTGACAGGGTGCCTCTCTCCCACATCGGAGGTCCCTGGTATCGAATCCCAGTGAAGCCTGGAGGAGAAAAATGTGAAGAGAGGGCAAGAAACAGACACAGAAGATCACCCAGCGAATGAACACAAACAGCAAATGGGGGGGGGGGGGGGGGA